>CM055193.1:210000-270000 GCA_029224185.1 Karalla daura | reverse complement strand
CCCTGCACCTCCACCTGCACCTCCACCCGCCATGTCCTCAGAGTGGCATTTGATCTTATCTTGTTTTTCCTTTTTGTTTGTTTGTTTGTTTGGTTGGTTGAAGTTGTTTTTCTTTGGTCGGAGCTTTTTAAAAGGCGGTGTCGGTCTCTCGGTGTTCGGAGCAGACCTGCCTCCTCCTCCTCCTCCTCCTCCTCTTCCTCCTCTTCTCCCTCCTCTTCCTCTGTGTAGGTTTTAACTGGAATTTGAGTGATAGACAGAAGAAAGTTTGATTTGCGTGTATGTTTAAGGTTCTTTTATCGATTACACAAGTGAAGTGGGGGCAAGAATGACGAGATTCAAGTTTGTTTTATTTTTTCCATGAAGCTCTGCCTTTGTGACACAGTGAAGTTTGGACATGTGAAAGATTCAACCTGTTGCAATGAAATATCAGACCTGTCTAAATTAATAAAGCAAACCTACATTATATCCTGACGCCTCTGCTGTTTGCTCAGTTGTCTCAGCGTCTCGCACCCTGTGATCCCTAATGATTCCAGCTGTGATCAGGTGGAGGTGGAGTCTGAACACCTGGCTGGCCTGGTAGTCTCTGCTCTAGTCTAGTTCTCTGCTGTTGAACACAGGAGAGTTAGTCCATGGCCTGTACCCCTGTGCACAGTCAGATCAGGGGTGTGTCATGTATGTGATACGGTTTAACAGTGTATGTTTCCATGGTCCTGGTGGGAAGCAGAACATAGAGTCAGTGAGAGTTAAAGTTTGCTTGTTATTGTGAGCTTTCTTTTGCATTCTAGATGGATTTCGATTAGTTCTGTTTCATGTGAGGTAGTAATCTCAATGAAATGACAGCTGAGGTAGTGCCACAGAATGGCCACCAGGGGGCGATGTCGACCAGAGGGCGACCTGACTGCTCCATCACAAAGAAACCACTCAAAACTCAAGTGAAGATGATACGAAAACAATATCATTTTATTTTCAACTTTTCTAAAGAAAGCACTCGCTGGACTTCCAGCGCAAAACCCAATAACAAACATGTCAAAATAACATCACAATGTCTTAAAGAACAAACAAAAATCAGCTGTATGCATTAGCATACACATCTCTCCTTTTTACAAAGGAATATGGCTCTGAGTTCAGTGAGTCCTCCACTGTCTCTCACTGAACCGTCCCGAGGTTTAAGGCACTAAATGCTCTTCAAGCCTCACTGTGAACCAGTCACAGTGAGGGTTCTGCTACGTCTCCCCCGCTCCAGGTAGAGAACAGACAACAACAGTCTCCTGATGGAGGCTTTCCTCTGGGGATCTTCTGCTCACACACACACACACACACACGCACACACACACGCACACACACATCCTCGTGTGTGCGTGTGTTCACTGGCAGCAGAGTGGCACCACGTCCTCTGCCGGGCCGGGGAACAGCCTCAGGGCCTCTCTGGACGACTTGTTGTAGCCGTTGTGGAAGATGAGGGTCTTCCTCACGGAGAAGAAGGAGACGGTTCGATCCCAGACGTCTGAGCTGCTCAGCTGCGTCTCCAGGGCTGAACGCAGCCGCACCGCTCCGTCCGAGCACTTCCTCTCCAGCATCATCACCTTACACAGGCTGAGGAGACAGGCCAGGGTCAGACCACACCATTCACTCACCCAAAAGCTGCAAAAAGCAAAGCCCGTCTATCTATTACATTTCTATTATTATTCAAATGATTCAAATTCTAGTTTTTATATCATATTATTGTACAAACTACAAACTACAAATACAAAATCAGCATCAGCGCAGTGAGGCTGAGGTGAATCAGAGATGGAGCGTATAGACAGGTGGAGTGTGAGTCTTACGCAGTGTGCTGGTCCCTCATGGTGGCTGTGCTCTGGCTGCTCAGGTTGTGGTTGCACCTCGGCCGCGCCGCTGCTTTATATCCCGACGCCAACGTTCCCATCGCTCTCAACGAGATGCTGGTTCTCACAGCCACCGGCCAATCAGGGCTCAGCGTGCTGACAATGGGATGTGAATGAATTTGTTGAATTCAGAGGTCACAATGTCCCGGGTCCCAACAAACAGGTGGGAGGGGCCCCGTGCTGCCCCGCGCAGGGCCACGTAGCCCACTTATCGTATTGTCTGCGGTGGATTTGTGGTGGGAACAGACAGGCCGACGTGTCTGCTGCGGCCGGAGGATGGACTGGGATGCTCCGCGCTGGTTTGTCTGGTTTGTCTGGGAACTGGAGCCGGAGCAGACCAGCAGCCGAAGTCCTCACCCAGTGTGGGCGTCCCAGTTATGACTGGCATAGTTTACACTGCTCTATATAAGCATTTGATCAATCTCATGTAGGACATCATAATGTAACGTGTATTTACAGATCATTACTTAAGGTTAATTAGTTACTGTTGATTCAATTAGTTTAGTTGAAACGCTCGTAACAACTTGAATCCAGTTTTTCTTTATCTCGTGAACCAATGATTTTCATCCCTTTCCTCGAGCAAATGTCAACGTCAAACTTCATCACTCTTTACAGGTTATTAAATATGGTTGGTGTATTATTATCATTGTTATTGTTGTCAATTATTATATCGTTCAATATGTTCTTCAGTGGTTTGTCCTTAAATCCAGCTTCATCTTTTTATTTCATCCAACCAGTGATTTTCATCTCTTTCCTTTGGCAAATGTTGAAAACAAACTTTATCAAACTATCCTCAAAGTTTCCCACCCTCCACACACTCCCACACACACACTCCCTATTCTTCTCCTTTAACTTTCTGTCTCTATTTCAGCCTCTCCAATTCTCACGGTGAGTCTCTCCCATGCTTGATTGGCCGACAATAGGCGACTCTGCGTCCAGATGGTGTGCCTGTAGGCCCTGCTGACAGCCCTGCATGCCTGCCCTGCCTCGCTCTGACTGTCTGTGTGTGTGTGTGTGTGAGAGAGCAGGGAGGGGGTTGGTCACTCTATCTTTGTTGGATGGGGCACACTTCCTTTGTCCCGCGGCCTCAGTGTCATTAACACTGAAGTGTGGGAAGCGCGGGAGCTCGGCGGCTCCCACGTTCCACCGGCAGGAAGGAGCGTGTGACGGAGACGAGGCCAGAGGCAGCGGCTCGGCCAGCTGTGTGTCTGCGTGTGTGAGAAAGTGTGTGAGGGGAAAGTGTGTGTGCGTGGGGGGGGGTCAGCCTGATGTGTGAGCTTGTGCTGGGAGTGTGGAGGGACGTCTCCACATGCAGCACGTCTCCTCAGCATCAAACCACAACACACAAACATCTGAGGAACACTTCTGACACTCGACTGTAAAGAGCCCAAACAGATCCAGATCCAAGGCTCTTAGAAGGGCTCCAAGGCGTCAGATTAATGAGGGGCGAACACACAGAACGCCTTCATTCAGTTAGTTTATCGTTAGGAGCATTTCTATATATTCATTAATTGATGTGTAATCAGAGGAGATGATGCAGATAGATCTCAGACAGTTTCAGGAAGTTTACTCAGAAAATCTTAAACCTCAAACCCTGGATTCCCCAGTGAAGCAGGAACAGTTTTCTGACATTTGGAACAATGAACTGAATGAACTTTTTATTATTTTTCATTTTATATGTTGCAGTTCAGCCTACACTGTCTTGTCTTTATTAATTCATTTATCTTTCAGATTCAAGAAGCTGCAGAGAAGATGTAGAACAGTATCAATCACCTGTAGAGAGACACTAAGAGGGGTTCCTAGCTCTCTACCTCCCTTGTAATTCACGTTCCTCAGTCTTATTGTATGCAGTGTTGAATGTCTTTGCTTTCCTCTGTTTACTCATCTATTTCATTATTTATCTGCATTTTCACCTCTTTCCTTCTGATTTATAGTCTCTGGGAAGTGTCTGTTTCTCTGCTGCAGAACGATCCTGATCCTTCTTGATCCTTGTTTGTGTTGGAGGAGACTACAGAACAGCTCAGTGGAGCTCCACATGAAGCTGCAGCTCTGTGTGCAGCTCTATGTTCAACTCTGTGTCTGTATGTGCAGCTCTATGTCTCTATGTGAGGCTCTATGAGCAACTCTATGAGCAGCTCTATGTCTATGTGCGGCGCTATGTGCAGCTCTTTGAGCAGCTCTATGTCTATGTGCAGCTCTATGAGCAGCTCTATGTCTATGTGCAGCTCTGTGTCTGTATGTGCAGCTCTATGTCTCTATGTGAGGCTCTATGAGCAACTCTATGAGCAGCTCTATGTGTATGTGCAGCTCTATGAGCAGCTCTATGTCTATGTGCAGCTCTATGTCTGTATGTGCAGCTCTATGAGCAGCTCAATGTCTGTATGTGCAGCTCTATGAGCAGCTCTATGTCTGTATGTGCAGCTCTATGAGCAGCTCAATGTCTGTATGTGCAGCTCTATGAGCAGCTCTATGTCTGTATGTGCAGCTCTATGTGCAGCTCTATGAGCAGCTCCATGTCTATGTGCAGCTCTATGAGTAGCTCCATGTCAATGAGCAGCTCAATGTCTGTATGTGCAGCTCTATGAGCAGCTCTATGTCTGTATGTGCAGCTCTATGAGCAGCTCCATGCTCCCTCTCCTCTCTCGGCCACGTGTGCCCGCTGGCCTCGGCTCTTTGTGCTCCTTGGAGGCGGCAGAGATGACAGGAGGCGGCGGCGTGCTTCCCTCTGGGGTCACCACTTTCCCATATCAACACAAGCCCCAGGTCAGCCCCCCTCACCCCCCACCCCAACCTCCCTCACCCCCCCCCCCCCCCCCCCTCCCTCACCCCACCCCGGGCTCTTTCTCTCTAGTCTATTCCTCCACCTGCTCCCCGGAGACTCTCTCTTTGTCCGGCGGCTGTAAACACTTCATTGAGCATGTGGCAGCCCTGCGTTCCTCACCGCCCTTCCCAGCGCTCTGATTGGCCGAGGGACTGTGAGAAACTCCAACAAGCTCAAGACCCACACATTCATATGGAGATGTGGGGGTATAAATAGAGGCCCAGGCAGAGCCAGGCAGCTCACACTCAGCTGGCTCTTCTGCTGCGAGCACATCGACCCACAATGGCTCCCACTGTGATCGGAAACTTCTCCAAGGAGCATCTGACTCCTGCTCACAAGGTAAACATCACCTCTGAGGATTAACCCACAGCTTCCTCCCACTGCTGTTCACTCCCTGTGGAAACTTTAGATGAGCTGAGCTTCATGTCTGACCTGTCTCCTCCTTGTGTTTCAGCTGAGGAAACCGATGGTTGAGAAGCTGCGCAGAGACCGCATCAACAGCAGCATCGAGCAGCTCAAGTCTCTGCTCGGCCCCGAGTTCCTGCGGCAGCAGCCCGACTCCAAGCAGGAGAAGGCCGACATCCTGGAGATGGCTGTGTCCTACCTGAGGGGCTGGCAGCAGCTGCAGCAGCTGCAGCATCCTCAGCCTCAGCCTCAGCCTCAGCCTCAGCCTCAGCCTCAGCCTCAGCCTCAGCCTCAGCCCGGCTCTGTCTCGGCCGGGGACGGCTACTCTCGCTGCGTGCAGGAGGCCGTCAGCTTCCTGTCCCACTGCGAGCTGCAGACGCAGGCTCACCGCCGGCTGCTCAGCCACTTCCAGGGTCTGCAGAGCTGCAGCCGCAGACGCAGCCAGGCGGCCCCCTCCCCGCCCGGCTCCCCGCTCCATCAGGCCTCCAGCAAGACGGCAGGCCCAGCAGGGGGCGTGCTGTGGAGGCCCTGGTAGAGACACACTGACAGAGAGACAGAGAACCGTGTCTGTGACGTCACAGACAGAGCGTGAGGACTGGTCTGCGTCCTGATGCTGGTGCATCGTGTTGCTGGTTTTCCTGTGGAAAGACTGGGAGGCTTCAGGTTTTACTGGAGCCCTACACAACGTCATGATGATTTTAGAGCGCTGGCTCTGTGTTAATTGTTCCTGAGAGGAATGTGTGTGTGTGTGTGTGTGTCTGTTCTGCAGACAGTGAAGGTCTGACCCATGCTGGGTGGTATGAGAGAGTGAGACACTGTGTGTCTGTCTGTGAACTGATGATACTGAGTATCACCTCCATCAGCACCGAGCTGCTGAGGCTACATCCCCTAATGGATCCCATGGATCCACTCCACTGTAAATCATGATTTGATTACTGTGATAATACTTTGAATGTGACTGTGTGACCATTGTTTGGTTGTATGTTGATGTTACTGTCATGTCCATGATGGATGTATCTTCTGCCTTTTATAAAGGTTTGTTAAACTGATCTTTCTTGAAAAGAACCTGTTGAGCTGCTTCCTCGAGAAGCTTCACGTTGAAAACAAATAAACAAAAAGCTTCCCATGAAGCCTGGAAAATACACGTGGCACACTTGTGTTTTTACTCACTAAGCATCAGAGGAGAATGAAAACAAAATTGCATTTTGTGAGTTAAGTCCTTCCTATCTCTGGTCGGCCTCAGGTGTGAAACCGTCAGGAACACTGTGAATCCTGCAGCAGACACACTGACTTATTCAAGCACCAGGCAAAGAATTTTAAGGAATTTGAGGAATTTCCAGATTTCAAAGGAGAAAATGCAAATTAGTCATGAGAATATTTCTGAATATGCAAATGAAAACATGCACCCTGCATGACTGAAACACCTGGCACACCAATAATACTTTATTACTCTCCTACTGTTACCGTACATGTAAAAAAAGGCCTGAATACATGTTAATGTGTCTTGCTCTGCACTGATCTCACTCAGATGACACATCGTAGGTTTTACTTCAACATTTGTTTGAAAGTTCAGGGAAAGTTCTGCTTTGACTTTGCGTCATTCTTTGTTTCTCATTATTTCCCACAAAGATCATCAAAGTTACATCTTCTCTGACCCTGCTGGTGCACAGGTGTCCCAGGCTGTGGAGACCCCCCCCCACATACACACACACGCACACACACACACACACATGCCCTGTGTGGGGGTCCAGGGACACTGTCCACAGCTTGAATTATGTCTCAAGAGCCGCAAAAGTCTTTCAGAAGTGTTTGTGTGTGCAGAAGTGGGAGAAAGTGGGAGCATGGGACTTTCTCAGGGTGTAGTTGGCCAGGCCAGATGGTCTGGCTGCAGCCCACCCCCCTCGCCCCCCTCACCCCCCCTCCCTGCAGCAGGAGATCAAACACCATGGCTAATGTGATGTGTAACAAGACACACTTCCATTGTCCCGTCCCGGCCAGTGAATAGATGCAGAGTGTGGGAAACGGGAGATACCACACTCACAGAGAGGAGGCCGCTCTGCAGCCCGGCCCAGACTTTATGGCAGGAATTCAGAGGTCGGGGTGTGTGTGTGTGTGTGTGGGGGGGGGGGGGGGGCAACTCGTCTTCACACACACTTGTAGACAAAGACCCCCAGCAGCAGCGTGGAGCACACACACCTCGCACAAAGTCACATAAACACGCTGCCAATGGAACCAATGGAGAGGACAAATAATGAAGGAGAACGTGGCTGAGAGACAGACAGAGAGAGAGACAGAGAGAGACAGAGAGAGAGAGAGACAGAGAGAGAGAGAGACAGAGAGAGACAGAGAGAGAGAGAGCCAGAGAGAGCCAGAGACAGACAGAGAGACAGACAGAGAGACAGAGAAACAGACAGAGAGAAAGCGAGACAGAGAGACAGACAGACAGAGAGACAGACAGAGAGACAGACAGAGAGACAGACTGGAGGAACGGTTCCCAGCAGATCGTCTGCAGCAGGTTCCTCTCGTCTCCAGAATCAGAGATCGAGCTGCTCAGAAACTTCCTTCATCAGAACTTTCTGTCGTTGTTCTTCCTGCAATGACACTCAGAAAATAATAATAGTAGCAACGAATCAGATAAAATTATTCTGACCACAATTATTATAACAAATAATAATTATAACTCAAAAAGGTGTACATGGATGAAAATGTAAGAAAAATATACAATTTTGAGAATGAGTTGAGCTCAAAGTGTAGATAGAGCAGCTAGTGGAGCAGGTTACGGTGGTTATTAACATTCACAGTGTTTTAAATAATATATTTTATCATTTTCAAATATAATGAGATAATGTAATGCAGATGATGTCTTGACTGTACATGTGAAGTCCAGATGCTCCTTCACTGCTAGTTACTCATACCAATGATACTAACTAGAGCAGCTCTAATGGAAGGTGTCTGAAGATGAATGAGGGACAACAGTCACCATGTGACTATTAGGTGCAAAGGATTGTGGGAAAAAATACAGGAAAATATGGGTCACACGTTTGTTCTGTCATTCATTCACTTTGAATCATCTGTAGATAAATACACATACACATATTAGCTTTGATTAATATATATTAGATTATAGATGCAACATATAATAAATGTGTATGTTATATAACATGAGGTGCCTCTCGTGCCCCTCAGCCTGTCTGTCTCTCCCCTCCCTGCACTTGTTGCTGCGGAGGGCGGGCCGGGCGCAGCCTGGTGACTTGATTCTTCCCAGACGGACGAGGACACAGACTTTCTGTTTGTCCTGCCACAAAAGACCAATTAACATTCCCCGAGGAGCTGCCGGAGCAGCGGGGCAGTGGCTGCTCATTTACCCCCGAGCAGAACTGCTGGGAACTGGTGAGAAAAGAGAGAGAGAGGCTGGCTCCTCTCTGCACATCTGGGGCCCTTCCTCCTCCTCCTCCTCCTCCTCCTCCTCCTCCTGTTATCTCCTCTGAACTGCAGCTCCTGGTTAGTCCCTCTGGATTAGAACATCAGATAAATGACTAAATTGTGGACGTGAATGTCTCGGGGCAGGGATGGAGGCCCTCAGGGAACTGATTTCTAATTAAAAGGATGAATCCTCGTTCTGTATTTTCTCCCTCATTAGTGAATACTGGTCAGAGCTGCTTGTCTGGACAGAGCTGCATCCGGACCCGTCAGGTGGTCGGGGACAGGTGGACTCAGGGTTTCCTGGGTCAGAACCAACAGGTGAAGCTGCTTTCAGCTCCTCTGGTCCTCACCTGTGGAACCAACACCTGAGGAGTCCAAGCACACACTGAAAGCAGGCTGGAAACCTTCCTGCACAGCCACATTTCAGCTGCATTTTAATGTCTGGAATTATTACTGAAGTCATTCTCTAATGTTTCTAACGGCCTCTGTGCCGAGTTTAAGAATGGAGCTGTGCTGCTCCTGGATGCTCCTCAGGAAACATTTGGCATAAAATCATGAGAAATGTCATCAGAATGACTTGACCTCTGAGGGATTCTCACTGGTGGAAAGTGTTCACATCTACCATAGACAGACAGACAGACAGACAGACAGACAGACAGACAGACAGACAGACAGACAGACAGACAGGCAGACAGGCAGAGATGCTGTTTGGAGGGAGCAATGGAGTCTTTGAGGACAAAATGAAAGACTTGCTCTCTAATTGTTTTACTGCTGCTCCGGTGTGAAGCACTTCCTCTAATTTGACTTGTGGAAACTGTAATTCAGCGTCAGGTGGTCAGATGAGGCCGATAACGTGTGGATGAGCTGCTTCTTATCTTGGGAAAGCTGCTGCTGACAGATAAACGCTCTGTGAGTTATTGACGCCTCCTCCATTGTTGCTGTGGGAGTCGAACTGCAGGGAGTGTGGGAACCCCGGCCTCGCCGCGGCCTCAGGCCTTTGTTATGTTAATGTGGGGTTATAAAAGCAGGAGCAGCTCCTCCACACCGGCAGACACACCGACACACTCGCAAGGAGCTGCTCCCTCTCAGCCATGGCTCCCTCCTCCTCCTCCTCGTCTTCTCCTCAGCTTCTCAGACTCTCAGACAGAGACACCATCAGGGTGAGTTCTCCAAGCTTCTGTTTCTGTTTCTGCACACGTTCCAGTGCTGGTCTGCAGCCTCCTGCTCACCTCCTCCTCACCTATTGCTCACCTCCTGCCCTCCTCTCTCTTGCAGCTGAGGAAACCAGCCGTGGAGAAGATGCGCAGAGACCGAATCAACGGCTGCATCGAGCAGCTGAAGCTCATCCTGGAGAAGGAGTTCCAGCAGCAGGAGCCCAACTCCAAGCTGGAGAAGGCCGACATCCTGGAGATGACCGTCAGCTTCCTCCGCCAGCAGCTGCAGCAGGGTCTGGCTCGCAGCGACACGCTGCAGCTCCTCTACCCAGCATCCTGCAGCCAGACATCTGCAGCCCTGCAGGGTCTGCAGGCTCTGCAGGGTCTGCAGGCTCTGCAGCCGCAGCCGCTGCTCCGGGCCCGCAGCAGCTGCAGCAGCCGGGCTGCAGCTGTGTGGAGGCCCTGGTAGAGACTGACCTCACCCTGGAGGAACCTCGGGCTCCAGAAGTCTCCAGATGTTTCCAGATGTTTCCACGTGTCTCCGGGTGTTTTAGCAGCTGTTTGCGGCTGCGTCGCCTGTCGGGTTTCCTTATCGTCTCATCACATTGATGGACAGGTTGTAAGAGTGAAGGCTCTCACTTTGTTGTTTCCTGTGTAGATGATGATTCATGAGATTTTTGTCTGCTCCTGTTTACTCCAGTGGAGTTTATCTGTGCAGCTGAGACAGATTATTGTTCATCTGTCACTCTGATCGCTGCTGTTGAGAATATTTCTCTTCTGTTCTGAATGATTGAATGTGTGTGTGTGTGTGTGTGTGTGTGTGTGTGTGTGTGTGTGTGTGTCTGTGTGTGTGTTCATGCTGACCTGTTGCTTCATTGCTGTTACTTCTTGGCTCTTAAAACTCATCTTCACCTTTGTATGACAATTTCTAATAAAAGATACAATCATTGAAACAAACACTGATTCCAGATGTTTTATTTGCCAGGATTAGATATACAGACGTACAGAAACCATTTTAAAAATGCTTCAACTTCATGTGCTTCATGTCAAATCACATATCTATCCACAATATAAATGAGAAGGAAAATAATAATGTTTAGGGCCATGAAACCACAGGAAAAATAGAACTGAGATGTTTCTCTAATAGAAAAGCAGGTAGAAAATAGATTTATAAAAACATTTGCAAAAACATACAATTCAGCGTACACACACACACACACACACACACACACACACACACACACACACACACACACAATACCAGTACTTCATCCAAAAAAAGAACAGAAAAGAAAAAGGTTCCGAAAAGTTTCAGAAATCTAAACTGAAGACGTTAGATGTCGACAGTGTTAATATCAGACACCTGATGGTGATGGACGGGAGCGTTCTGTGGCCTCAGCCTCTCTGAGCTGCCGATCAGATCCAGCTGCCGATCAGATCCAGCTGCCGATCAGATCCAGCTGCTGATCAGATCCGGCTGCTGATCAGATGCAGAGGAAACGATCTCTGTGATGCGTCCTCTCATTGACGTGAAGAAAAATGAACAGAAAGTTGTCCAGGCTGTTCAGAGTGAGGATGGGTGGTGTGAACAGTGTTTGTGTATGTGTGGGAGACACACACACACACACACACACATTAGCATGACAAAGCGCTGTGGTTGCAGCATCAATAAGAGTCGACCCGTGAGGTGAAGCTGAGCAGATCAGAGTCAGGACCAGGATCGCAAATCCTGGTTTCAGCACCAATGTAGTTATCAGGTGTGTCAGTTTATTCACTCTTTACGTCCTCTGTTAGATCTAAACTTTTCATAAATACAATCAAAGATTCCCGTAATCTTTCAAACAGAGATTGATGTCTTTTGTTTCTGTGTTAAGTCATCAACAGACGAGGTTGAAAGTATTTGTCTGGCCCACAAAGTAACACTTGGACTTCATCAGTATGTGTTCACTCTCAACAGATTCATGATCTCTCTCAAATCAAGAGACCAGGGTCCGTACGACTGTCTCCTGGATGAAAGCATCAGCATTTCTCTGTCTGGCTGGTAGTAGTGGGGTGGCAGCGCGGCCTGTGCTGAGGCTGGCTGGTTCTGACTGAGGAGTGTGACGCAGCGGGCGGAGGCCAGCGGCCGTTCCCGCGCTCTGACAGGAGGCTCCTGCCTGCTCGGCCGTGGCACACGTCTATTGTTGAGCGGGATGAAGCTGTGAGAGGATGCAGGGACTGTGGGAAACGTCAGGGAGGACTCTACTCACACAGCTCCTTCTCAATAGAGGCCGCTCACTGCCACAAAAGGCCTTTTCATCTGAGCTCTGTGACAACAGCCAGCAGCAGCACACTGTGTGTGTGTGTGTGTGTGTGTGTGTGTGTGTGTGTGTGTGTGTGTGTGTGTGTGTGTGTGTGTGTGTGTGTGTGTGTGTGTGTGAATGAGTTTGTTACAAAGAAACTGTTTTTATTTTGATGACCATTTAGAACCAAATGGCCAAATCTCACTTTACTGCTTGTTTTGCTGACTCTGACATGACTTTTGTAAACTCTGCGTATCATAAAACATGAAAATGTTACAGTCAGTCTAAGTAAAGTTTATCACATAAAGTTTTGAAAATGATCCTGAAGTTTTCTTGGGATTATTTTGATATGATGTGAGAAGCAATAAACACAAACTGGTACCGAACAATGCGTGACCGTACCCGTGTGCACCTGTTGTGTAGATACTGAACTCGTCATGTCACATTCTTCTTCTTCTTCTTTACTCTGCCTCTGCTTAGATTTTTCTGTCCTCATTTTATTTATTATATTCACTTATTGGCTGCTACAGGGCCTCGAGCTACCAGTCAAGTTTCACTCTCATGTAAAGACTAACAAGACAACAAAGTAACCTTTGAACCTTTAAAATGTGACCTATAAAAAAAATCAAAAAAACAAAACAAATGATGTTCTTTCCTCTTTTGTCTTAAGTTTGTTTGAGCAATTTCAATAGTGTTACAATAGTCCGTCATATAGATCTCAAATGACACTTGTATTGCTCACACACACACACACACACACACACACACACACACACACACACACACACACACACAGGGGGACAGCAATCCATCAATCAGCCGTCATCTAGAGTTATTTCAGGCATTAAAATGTGACAGAACACAACAAAACTGAACAGAACCCTGCGAGGGTGCAGAGAGCGACGGTGGTGAGGAGGAAACTAAAAGCTGGAGCAGAAGCAGCTCAGAGAGGACGCCGTCCGCCCATCACACACACAGAGGACAGAGAGAGCTTCCATTATTGTTCAAAATCTCGTTTTATGTCTCTTACGTTTTAGCGACATTCAATTTTCTATCAAAGGAAGCAGAAAATATTCACAGTTAAGAAGCTGAAATCTGAGAATTATGACTTAATTTCTTAAAATTACTTAAATGACACTTTATAAAAGTGTTAATGTTTTACATTTTAATTCCGTGTTGGTGAGATGTGTTCTTGGCCTGGTCTCATGCTGAGAGGTGGCTGTGCTGCTAGGAGCATGAATCAGGTGTGAGTACTCAGCGCCACCTGCTGGTCAACCTGCAGCAGGTCAAACTCCTGGACCACAATATGAAAAACCACAACGAACAACAGTTCTGTCAGTCTCATCTTTCCTGGTAGTAGCAGCTGTAGCATACTTTAGTTTATTCTGCCACTCCGACTCCGAGCTTGTGAACTTCGAGTTTTCGCTTCCTGAACACCGGATTTCAATCAGCTCAATCAATACCGAGCGTGTCCATCCTGAGCTGAGCGCGTGCACCGCGACTATCAAAGGCCAGCATCGATGGAGCCCGGATGCAAGGACTCACCATGGCAACGGCGGAGAAGAAACGCGCGGGGTACTCTAGTTGGTTAGAGCAGGATGTCCTGATGAAGTCCTACAGCGAGTTCAGGCATGTTTTCAGCAGGAAGTGCAACACGGTTGCAGCTGCAAAAGAGAGGCAGGCTGCATGGGAGAAAATCGCTGCTCGAGTCAACGCGTAAGCTCTAATGTGTTGTATGTGTGTGTGTTTGCAACCACACTGATAACCTTGTCAGCCGAAATGTTGATTTAAACGGGATGGTGTTTCATGTCGCTCAGATGCAATGCTGCTGGCGAAAAAAGGACGTGGAAGCAGCTCAAAATTAAACACAAAAACATCGTTCAAACAGGTGAGACCTCAGCTTAGGAGGGTCATAGGTGCATCTAATTTAGCATTACAGTACATGTCATTCAGTCGCTGTTTACACTTGCACTAAAGCTGTTTTCACACAAACTCTCGCCTCATCTCTCATCCTGTGATATACGGCCTATCCATAGTAAAATGACTTCTGCTCAGCCAACAGGAAAAAGGCTGAAGCCCGTAAAGCAGGTGGAGGACCACCAGCTCTGACAGAGGCCGAGGAACTGGCCCTGAGCCCGAGCACTGGAAGGCCAGCAGCAGAGGGGATACCTGGAGGGAGCTCGTCTTCTCAGCCAGCCGAGCCCCAGGAACCTCTCATTAGATGTAATGGGCCTAAATAGTCTTTTGGGCCTATATAGTTAATGGAAAGTACACCTTCCCTTCAATAGATATGTGTTTTGTCCCAACAGATTCTGATGGCACTCTCATTCTTGAGTCTCACAGCCTTACAACTGTGAGTAGCCAATATTCCATAGATCACGTCATATAGTAGTTAAAAGTATCCTGAAATGCGTAACTCTGTTCACAGGATGATGAGGATGATGAGGGCACACTGTCTACTACCACGGAGGGGGAGCCTGAGGGGCCCGCAGAGGTATCGTGGATCTTGTCAGTGTTATTGTCCTCCCCATTCACATTTCTCTAAATAAGTATGTGGATCATAGAGTGGCACTTATCTTACACCCAAGTATTTACAGACTCCCATCCCTTTTAACAGAGCATGGCTGAGCAGTGGCAGGAGGGTCCATCTACACCCAGTGCTTCCATTGACACAGTAAGATGTTCAGTAAATGCCACTGGTTGATGCTGTGTAAGTTATGCAGAACTCTGTGATGTCACATTGTCCCCATTTATTCCCAGTTACCAGTGAAGGAGACAAAAATGCAGAAACTGGAAAAAGAAATGGACAAAAAGGAAAAGGAAACCACATTAATTGAATAGACGACCACAAAGACAAATCTAGAAATCGAGTTATTAAAACACAAGTTAGAGGTGGGTGCATTGTGAATTGCATTAATGATTGGAACATTGTAGAAACAATAAAACAACTGTTGTCTTTCTATTTGTAGGATATGAAGAAGACTAAAGATGATCCGTCTTTATTTGACTGCTGTGAATTTTGTAATTAAAGAATAAAGTCTGAACACTGATGCCGTCCTTTCTTGTACTGCTCATGAACAGACAGAAAGTTCCAAGAGTAACAAGGTTCACATGAAGAGTACAGTTTGCAAGCAAGTGTAAGAAGTGGGTGCAGAGGAGTCTCCCACTTCCCTCCTCATACTGTTCTCCACCCATCTGCAGGCTGTCTGTCAGAACAAAGAGTTAGCTGCACTCAGGCTAGCAGCCTTCACCCAGTAGCAGGTATCCCTGCATTCCTGATGGCTTTCTCATGCATTCTTGTCAGTACAGAAGACAAAGAGTACATGTGAACATACATGGATATATGTATAACAATCAACAGAATTTCCATCACTATAGATAGATAAACTAAACCAAAAGCTATGCAAATGAACAACAATAACAATAACGAGATCTGGGTTGATTTTATACGACTGATTAAGCCTCACGTGTTGCACAGAGCTAGAACGGGTAGATCTCCAGTAGGTTCTTTTCCATAGTGGAGAGGAAAGAATCCAGCGAGGGTGAAGTTTCCCTGCAGCTGCATGCCCTGCACCGGGAGGAGGGGCGGCAGGCCGGCACCGTGGCAGAGCAGCAGCAGTGACGGCCAGGACAGAAGCAGAGCAGCCAGCATGGCCAGGCGGCACCTCAGCCTCACACACACGGCTGCTGTGAAGCTCTGCAGAGCAGCTGAGACACGCAGCTTTCAAAGAGCAGCTGAGGGAGGGAGGAATCAGAGGAGCACGTTTGCATCTTATTTGAATCTCACATTTGGCTGTGTTTCTGTAGCTTCCCTCAGATTGAAATGAACTGCAAACATGTAATTAAGCATGAAAGAGGAGACCGGTGTGTCTGTTGATAAGTCCATCACGTCTGGAAGGGATTCTTGTAACAGCCCTACTCCTCCTGGTTACATACAGTTTGAAAAGAAACATCTCAAAATGATGAGTTAGCCAACACGTTCTGTCACCCTGGCCTATTTGTTCAGGGATGTTAGACAATCTAACTCGTCATCTTTTGTGAAAAGCAAAGAAGAGGAGAGAAAGTCAGATGCTATCATGTTTAATGCTGACACACACACACACACACACATGCACAAAGTACAAAGCATTCAGGGATCTTTTGTGCAGCATGAAAACATGCTGTAAGTGACTTCTTATAACATCAGTTATACCTGTAATTATACCTGTGTTACCTTAGATGTCTTTCGTGGAAAGAGTTCCTGCAGGTGTGGCTGACTTTGCATTTTGGTTGATATTTGAGGCTCATGTTGCTCAACACACCTTGTGTATGACACACAATTTGCCTGACGCTCACCAGCATCCAGACCCAAAGCCATTGTGTTCACAGCAATACTGTGCATTTAGTCAACCGCGGAACTGTGGAGGCAAATAGACACATACATTTCCTTGTCTGTACAAAGATTTGAGTGAAAACATTTGCATTGTGCAAGATTTTTGACTTCCAACAATATTCACTGATCATCAACAGCAGCCCTGTCCTTCAGCTCACCATGGTCGGGGGCATTTGACTGCTGATCATCAGAGCAGTTTTGTCTGGGGCTATTTGCCCCTGGTAGGATCCTGCTAGGTCCTTGAAGAATGTGCAGACAAGGACGGTTCAACAGGACCCCCAATGAGAGAGACCAACCTGGAGACCATCCTGGGGAAGGACCTGTCAGGGCCTGGTTGACCACAGGCTGAAACTGAGACAAGAGTCGGTCCTCCTGCGGCTCCTCCACATTAGGACTATTTCTTCATAGAAAAACGATTCTCATTAGAGAATGCATTTGCAGTCTCTGATTGGTCTTCAATAAACATGTATTTCCATGATCTTCTTTCAGTGAGTGTATATGAGCTTCATGGAGAAGTTTCCTGTTTTTCTGATGTTCTTTCCTCTTTTGTCTTAAGTTTATTTGAGCAATTTCAATAACCATCACTGGTGTTACAATAGTCCGTCATATAGATCTAAAATGACACTTGTATTGCTCACACACACACACACACACACACACACACACACGCTCTGCTGCTGTGCAGTAGAGCTCTGAGGTCCACAGGCAGGTGGATTCTACGTACAGACTCAAAGACAAGATCATTTCTATTTCAGATTGATGAGATTGGTCCAGTGCAACTTTATTTGTACACACACACACTTCAAGGTTCACACGTTACTTCAGCTACAGTCTAACGTCCAGCTCGACCTGCTTCTCTGCATGGCTACTGCAGGCGTCAGTCTTTGCTCATGGTGTACATCTGGATACAGTTCTGGAAGTGTGCCGTGGTGTTCATCTGCGGCTTCAGGATGATGATGTAAACTTTGGGCAGGAAGTAGCCCCCGATGAAGGCGGTGACGCTGAAGAGGATGGCGAAGACGTAGGCGGCCATGGTGAAGACGTCGCGGCTGATGAGGTAGATGGTGAAGAAGCTCATCCAGGAGATCATGTACACCATCAGGCTGAAGGTGACGCTCTTGGCCTCGTTGTAGTTGGCCGGCAGGTCTTTGCCCATGTAGCTGAAGGTGAAGCAGAGGACGCTGAGCAGCCCGACGAAGGCCAGCTCCAGGCCGGAGCCAGGCGACAGCGTCTCACTGCACTCCAGCACCATGCTGTCATGGTAGAAGCTCAGATCCACAGACGGCTGAGGAGGACGGACGGCGACACGCACCACAGAGATGAAGAGGATGCTGATGGACACCAGGAAGATGGTGGCCTCGGGCCCGTGGTTCTTGGCCCACCTGTCGTAGATGGGAGGAAGCTTGGAGGCAAACTTAAAGATGCAGACCACCTGCAGCGAGCGCATGGTGATGCAGGCCATGAAGACGGTGAAGCTGCAGATGAAGAGCGGCTGCTTCAGGATGCAGCCCAGCGCAGTGGGACGGCCAAAGTGGCACAGGGAGCTGAGGGCGGAGATGGTCAGAGCTGCCAGCATCAGCAGGCAGGTGCGGCCGCCCGCAGAACGCGCCACAGGCGTGTTCAGGTGCAGCAGGATGACGAGGGCGGAGCCGCAGCTCAGGAGGAGGACGCAGGCCAGGAAGAAGAGCAGAGCGATGGACAGCTGGTGGTCCCAGGCCAGCAGCAGCTCCGTCCTGTTCAGACACTGCTCGCTGGCTGCCAGAGACCACTGCTCCGGCTCACAGTCCTCACAGACCGTCAGATCTGAGCAGGGGGACAGCAATCCATCAATCAGCCGTCATCTAGAGTTATTTCAGGCATTAAAATGTGACAGAACACAACAAAACTGAACAGAACCCTGCGAGGGTGCAGAGAGCGACGGTGGTGAGGAGGAAACTAAAAGCTGGAGCAGAAGCAGCTCAGAGAGGACGCCGTCCGCCCATCACACACACAGAGGACAGAGAGAGCTTCCATTATTGTTCAAAATCTCGTTTTATGTCTCTTACGTTTTAGCGACATTCAATTTTCTATCAAAGGAAGCAGAAAATATTCACAGTTAAGAAGCTGAAATCTGAGAATTATGACTTAATTTCTTAAAATTACTTAAATGACACTTTATAAAAGTGTTAATGTTTTACAGTTTAAATTCCGTGTTGGTGAGATGTGTTCTTGGCCTGGTCTCATGCTGAGAGGTGGCTGTGCTGCTAGGAGCATGAATCAGGTGTGAGTACTCAGCGCCACCTGCTGGTCAACCTGCAGCAGGTCAAACTCCTGGACCACAATATGAAAAACCACAACGAACAACAGTTCTGTCAGTCTCATCTTTCCTGGTGTCTCTGGCTTTGAGCGGTTCTGTTTCTCTTCATGTTTCACTTCACAGCCTCACAGTGCTTCTCCCCAGATGTAGCTTTGTGTGGTGCTTTCCTGAGATGCCAGAGAGTTTCTCTTGTCTTGTCTCTACTTTACCACTCTTATTGAGGAATGTGTAGGAGGGACAAGCCTCGCAGTCGAAGCAGCAGGCGTGTGTCCCCGTCAGCAGCTTCTTGTGGCCCTGGGGACACGGTGGAGAGCAGACGGACTTTGGAACCTGCAAACAGACAGCGAGCCTTCAGAAAGACTGTCAAACATTCATTAGATTGAGAAATTAAAAAAATCCAAACACAGCTTGTTGTTTAAACCACAAAATGACCAAAAGGCTATCTATTCATCCCTTCTGAGTCATTTTAATTGTATGGCGCAAAGTACTGTTCTACTCTCAATCACACAACAGACAGGAAACCAAAGTGTCGGCGAGGGAGGTTCTTACAGTTCCTGGTTCTCCGGTGTGGTACCATTCTATTTGGTCGTCGTTAATCATGAGCTCCATGGGTTCTGGGCTGAAGGTGCCCACTTCTCTGACATCCCAGGTTGTCCCCTTCCAAATCCAGCAAATGATGTCATATCCTGTCGGAGGGTCGCCATTTTTGTCAAAGTACACGGGGGTGTTGTCCAGGGTGAATCGTACCTGTCTGAGCCAAACGAGAATCTGTGGAGGAGACAGACAGGACATCAGAGCAGCTGCAAAGTCTCTCTCACGCACACACACACACACACACACACACACACACACACACACACACACACACACACACACACACACACCTTTTCATGCTCTGCCACTCTAAAAGATTGTGATGATTAATGATGATTCATTTCTGTCATCCGTGTATGTATACACACATGTGAACATTGGTAAGATCGTGGTTTGTTTTCTGCAGGGAGAGCCTCCTTTTTGTTTGCAGTACAGTGACCATACATAATGACATAGATGTTATTCTGCTTTCTTCTCCTCACCTCCCATGGTTCCACCCTCCTCCTCTGACACTCTCCAGAGTCACAGTCGAGTGCGTGGTGCAGAGCGTGAGCCATGGCGTACACACCCTGGTATATGTTGAAGGAGGACATGATGTCATATTTCTCCAGAGGGAAGTTCCTCCTGGCCAGACTGTACAGGTCAGTGGAGCGCACGCAGTCCCTGCTGGGGACGTCCTGGGGGTCTTGCTGCAGCGCGGCCTCGTACACCTTCCTCTCAAACTGCTCGTACCCAGAGATGGCTGCGTACTTGATGGCCACGCCCAGCACGGTGCCGATGGTCTGGATCCCAGGGATCCCTGACACCCGAAAGGAGGCCGACCAGTCCTCTGACCCGATCCACACCTTATCTGTTATGTTACGCTCCAGGACGTATGGGAAGAAGTAACTCGCGTAAGACTTGCTGGAAAAGACCACGATGGTGGTCACCCTGGTGGTCAGGATGCCCTGCACAACGTTCCTCATGGTCTGGACCCTCTCAGGCTGAGGGCCAGGGATGACTCCCTGGTAGGCGATGCAGATGCCGTGCTCTGGCGCCTGCTGGGACAGAGTCCGCATGGCCTGCAGGCCATAGGCGTTGTCGCTGCCGATGAGAGCGATCCAGGTCCAGTTGAACCGGACCAGGATCTGGATCATCGCTGCCACCTGGTTCTTGTCGTTCGGTATTGTGCGCATAAAGGATGGATAGAGCTCCTTGTTGCTCAGCATCTCATTTGAAGCTTCATAAGAGATCTACAATAAAGCAAAAACAGCAATGACACAGTGCTGTCCTGAACTCTCATGTGAGAAAAAATGAATTTCCTGTTGGGGACCAAAGCCACAATGAGCCACAGTGTGGAAATTTCACTTTTTTTTGCTCAGATCGGCCTCAGTTCGAGTCAAAACAACTACATTTCAATGCCAATTTCACAAATTGTGTAAGGGCGTTGTACGAAAACAACAAATTTGCTCACAAATTGCTGACGTTTTTGTTATGTCAAAGATTAGTAACAAAATTGGTTTTGGTGCATTATTATTGTCTGCAGTCAGACATGCTAAGAAAATGTGGTGATAACCTCCATATATACAAGCCCAGAAGTACAGGCTTTGTTTGTACAGGCCTGAGCGCTAACAGCTGAAACACTGAGTGACTCAGGAGTAGGATAACTCGGCGACAGCCCACCAGTGGGATGAGGTAGGAGCCCAGCAGGCCAGCAGGGGTGAAGCTCTTGCTGCTGCTGTCGGGCCCGATCACCCCCACCAGGCCGTGGCTGCTGCTGCTGCTGCTGCTGCTGCTGCTGCTGCTGCTGCTGCTGCTGCTGCTGCTGCTGCTGCTGCTGCTGCTGCTGCTGCTGCTGCTGCTGCTGCTGCTGCTGCTGCTGCTGCTGCTGCTGCTGCTGCTGCTGGGCTGCAGGTGTTGCTCCAGCACCGCCAGCGTGGTCAGGATAGCGGCCGACGCCGAGCAGGCGTCATACAGCTCGTAGCCCAGCGTCACCCCGGGAAGGAGAGGCTTCTCTCCGGTGTGGTTGTTGATCTCCTCCACAGAAAACCTCATGGCTTGCAGCAGGTGATATCCGTGCTGGTTGGCTGTACCTCTGGAGAGGAGAACACAGAACATGAGGAAGGAAGCAAGAAAATACACTTCATGAACTGATCAGGAAGGCTGGCTCCGTCTGTGGCTGCAAACAGGACGGTGTGGAGGCTGAGGTGGAGAGAAGGACACTGACACAGCTGTTATCCATCATGGATGACCTCCACCACACACTGGGAGGACAGTGGAGCTCCTTCTCCAACAGACCGTGACAGCTCCGCTGTCGAAGGGACACATGCAGGAAATCATTCCTGTCACAAGACAACTCACATCTGTCCGACCGAGAAATCCAACATCTGCATAGTCCTGTCAAAACACCGCCATTACTCCATGACCATAACTGCTTATTTACCTATTATTTATCATGTTACGTATGTATGTATCTACTATCTATCATATACATAATAAAAAGATCTAGGTTAACTTTATATGATTGATTTACAGCCAGACTGTACTTTACTGTCCAGTAAAACTCACGTGTTGCACAGAGCTAGAACGGGTAGATCTCCAGTAGGTTCTTTTCCATAGTGGAGAGGAAAGAATCCAGCGAGGGTGAAGTTTCCCTGCAGCTGCATGCCCTGCACCGGGAGGAGGGGCGGCAGGCCGGCACCGTGGCAGAGCAGCAGCAGTGACGGCCAGGACAGAAGCAGAGCAGCCAGCATGGCCAGGCGGCACCTCAGCCTCACACACACGGCTGCTGTGAAGCTCTGCAGAGCAGCTGAGACACGCAGCTTTCAAAGAGCAGCTGAGGGAGGGAGGAATCAGAGGAGCACGTTTGCATCTTATTTGAATCTCACATTTGGCTGTGTTTCTGTAGCTTCCCTCAGATTGAAATGAACTGCAAACATGTAATTAAGCATGAAAGAGGAGACCGGTGTGTCTGTTGATAAGTCCATCACGTCTGGAAGGGATTCTTGTAACAGCCATACTCCTCCTGGTTACATACATTTTGAAAAGAAACATCTCAAAATGATGAGTTAGCCAACACGTTCTGTCACCCTGGCCTATTTGTTCAGGGATGTTAGACAATCTAACTCGTCATCTTTTATGAAAAGCAAAGAAGAGGAGAGAAAGTCAGATGCTATCATGTTTAATGCTGACACACACACACACACACACACACACACACACACACACACACATGCACAAAGTACAAAGCATTCAGGGATCTTTTGTGCAGCATGAAAACATGCTGTAAGTGACTTCTTATAACATCAGTTATACCTGTAATTATACCTGTGTTACCTTAGATGTCTTTCGTGGAAAGAGTTCCTGCAGGTGTGGCTGACTTTGCATTTTGGTTGATATTTGAGGCTCATGTTGCTCAACACACCTTGTGTATGACACACAATTTGCCTGACGCTCACCAGCATCCAGACCCAAAGCCATTGTGTTCACAGCAATACTGTGCATTTAGTCAACCGCGGAACTGTGGAGGCAAATAGACACATACATTTCCTTGTCTGTACAAAGATTTGAGTGAAAACATTTGCATTGTGCAAGATTTTTGACTTCCAACAATATTCACTGATCATCAACAGCAGCCCTGTCCTTCAGCTCACCATGGTCGGGCCGGGGTTGAAGCTGTGCATGAAGTCAAAGCGCTGCAGTGTTAGATTTAGGCAGAGTTGTGGCAAATACTTAATAAACATTAAGACTCCACATCCAAAAAGCAGCTTCAGTGCAGTCTGCCCCTCCATTAAAAAGAAAACACAGTCAAATCAAGTGGAAATATGCAGAAGAATTGTATTTAATTGAACAGCAGAACAGTGAACTGATAGAGTGAACTAACACTGTGACAAATAAAGAATCTTAAAAACTGCATCTGACTTGGAACACTGCACTTCAGAACAAACAGCAGGTTGTAAGAAAGAAGGTCTGTTTAAATCCAATTCAAGTTATTTAGAACTTCTTCAAAGATACAAAGTGCTTCACAAATAAAGATGCAAAAAACACATTAAACACAGACAAAAGAAAAGAAAATAATCAATCAACAACCAAGGTCAACAATTTAGGCCATCTCATCCTCCTCTTCCTCCTCAAACTCGCCCTCCTCCTCAGCAGTGGCGTCCTGGTACTGCTGGTACTCGGACACCAGGTCGCTCATGTTGCTCTCGGCCTCGGTGAACTCCATCTCGTCCATGCCCTCTCCGGTGTACCAGTGGAGGAAAGCCTTGCGCCTGAACATGGCCGTGAACTGCTCGGAGATGCGCTTGAAGAGCTCCTGGATGGCGGTGCTGTTGCCGATGAAGGTGGCGGACATCTTGAGGCCTCGGGGAGGAATGTCGCAGACGGCCGTCTTGACGTGGTTGGGGATCCACTCCACGAAGTAGCTGCTGTTCTTGTTCTGCACGTTGAGCATCTGCTCGTCCACCTCCTTCATGGACATGCGGCCGCGGAAGATGGTGGCCACGGTGAGGTAGCGGCCGTGGCGCGGGTCGCAGGCGGCCATCATGTTCTTGGCGTCGAACATCTGCTGGGTGAGCTCGGGAACGCTGAGGGCTCTGTACTGCTGGCTGCCTCTGCTTGTAAGGGGAGCGAAGCCAGATATGAAGAAGTGCAGACGGGGGAAGGGCACCATGTTGACGGCCAGCTTCCTCAGGTCGGCGTTGAGCTGGCCGGGGAACCTGAGGCAGGTGGTGACGCCGCTCATGGTGGCGGACACCAAGTGGTTGAGGTCGCCGTAGGAGGGGGTTGGGAGTTTGAGTGTGCGGAAGCAGATGTCGTACAGGGCCTCGTTGTCGATGCAGAAGGTTTCATCCGTGTTCTCTACCAGCTGGTGGACGGACAGTGTGGCGTTGTAGGGCTCCACGACTGTGTCTGATACTTTGGGGGAAGGCACCACGCTGAAGGTGCACATCATACGGTCGGGGTACTCTTCACGGATCTTGCTGATGAGCAGGGTGCCCATACCGGAGCCCGTGCCACCGCCCAGAGAGTGCGTGAGCTGGAAGCCCTGCAAGCAGTCACAGCTCTCTGCCTCCTTCCTCGTCACATCCAGGACAGAGTCCACCAGCTCCGCACCCTCAGTGTAATGACCCTTAGCCCAGTTGTTGCCAGCACCACTCTGACCTAGAACACAGGAACCTTGATTTAGTCTCAAGTCACATCAATCACATTTTAAGAATGTGACAGTGTTAGGGAAATGTTCATTACCAAAGACAAAGTTGTCTGGTCTGAAAACCTGCCCAAAAGGACCAGACCTCACAGAGTCCATGGTGCCAGGCTCCAGATCAACCAGCACTGCGCGGGGCACGTACTTTCCACCTAAAAAGAAAAAAAACGAGACAAGATGAGAGGAAGAAACATCCAGGCCTAGCTCATACAAATAGAAAAGAACGTGGGCTTCAGACTTACCAGAGGCTTCATTGTAGTAGACATTGATCCTGTCCAGCTGCAGGTCACTGTCTCCATGGTATGTACCAGTTGGGTCGATACCATGCTCATCACTGATCACCTCCCAAAACTGTAAAGATAAACATCCAAGCTTTGAACTGCTACTGAAACCAAGATGACATAGGAATATCTAATCTAGGAAGAATATTTTATTAACCTCTCACTGAAGGTGTTTTTAAATATTCATTGCCGCACACTGGGCAACATCTGGAGACTGCTCCTCCACCTCACAATAATGAGACTGAACTGTGTCTGTCCTGTGTGGACTCGGGTGAATTATCTGGATGCGCACTGTATGCAGTCTCTGCTGAGTACAAAGAGCCAGAGACGCTGTGAACTGTTACCGTCTGCTGGGAGGTTGTGTGTGTGTGTGTGTGTGTGTGTGTGAGTGAGTGTGAGAGAGTGAGAGAGAGAGAGAGAGAGAGAGAGAGAGAGAGAGAGAGAGAGAGAGAGAGATGGTGAAAAGTTTACTTTAGGCTTCAGTGGGTGCTTAAGTATCAAAGTCCCGGGCATTAGCGAAGCAGGAGGCCAGAGCAATGGAGCAGTCACAGCCCCGCAGAGGCGGGGGCAGCAGCCCCCCTGAGCTCGCAGCATCCTGCGGCCTGTGGCCCAACCACTCCCGGCCCGGACGCTGGGCCCTACCCAACGGCCGGCGACCTCCACCCGCGCCTCGCGCTGTTTTCCCAGGGCACCGCTGTTTGAAATGTAACCGTTACAGTGGTCTAACCGCCGGTAACCGTCCCAAACCTCGGACATTTGAAAAGTAACCGTTGCTGTTGTTAAACTGCCGGTAACCGGCAAAAATACATTTTTATCGATACAGAAAGTCTATCAATACATACGTAAGAGCCATGCCAATTTAAATGTTGTTTTTAGTCGCCATTATGGTCATATATGAGGAGAAATGCAACGTTACCATTTATAAAGTCAAGTGATGTTGATGTGGACGCTTTGAAATATCTTTTACAGAAGACTGCCTTGATGAAAATCAAAGTTCAGAATACATTCAACGTTTCTTTCAGTCTATACTTTAACGCATTCTAGCCTAAACGATTACTGAAAAGTCAAAGAATTAAGATTCAAGGTGAGATTTCAGTTTTTCAAAGCATGAAACACAAGGTATTTCTTGTAAAATAACTCGCTGCAGTGCTGAAAAGAACAAATCGATGCTACTGGCCTTGGCACCAATCTGGTTTCCGCATTGGCCAGCCTGGAGATGAACAATTTCCCTCATTTTCTTTTGGAAGTAGGGAAGATCTTTCAGCAAACGACGGCACTTTCCTCAGTATGAAGTTTCAACGCTTAACCAACATACGTATATACGCCAAAGCCAGACCCACCCTTTCCTGCTCAACTCAGACGCCCATTGGTAGATTTATTACCAGTAATTTGATGGACAGATATTTTGGCCAATTACATTTGGTACCGCATCCGCGACTGTTTGCCGCTATGTGTCAATCATGTTCACGTCTAAGGTATAGCTCCAATCCATATCCATACTGTAAAAAAACGTTTGACTTTTAAAATTTGACTTTGTTGCAGTAATTTTTATAGCTTTAGAAAAAATGGTTCAAACTGTAAAATTACAGACATTACATAAACGAGCAATTTGCTTATTTTAAGAATTAGACAGTAATGACATTCTCCATTTATTTATATTTTTTTACAGAAAATATATTTATTATACATTGTTTTTTGTTTTCTTAAATTAGATACAAATATATTACCTTTTATGAGCTTTTTATTATCAAGTTTACATCCATACTAACATCTATCTTAACACTTTTCTTTGTAATTAAAGGTAAATCTTATTTTTATATGTTCACTTAATAATACATTGACCCTGTAATTAAATATGTGGCTGGTTATATCCCCGAACACAAAATGTCGAAGATATTATGTTTTTGGCCTGACTGCCACCACATCTGCCGCCACTACCGCATCTATTTGGTGTTAACACGATAACTGGAACACTATTTGGATTTGAATTTTCATATTTGGCAGACAAATTCACCACTCATGGCGGAAGAACTGATTCGATTTTTACACATTTGGGATTGTACGTTTGGCCACAAGGGGCAGCGCTTTGGGCGAAAAATTACATTTGTGCTTATATCTCCAGAACTACTACTACAAAGAGCATCACAGCTACAATACAACAATGTGTTGCACAATACACAATTCACATTTACAATACATGAGAGTACAGTACAGAACAATAGTACAGTAAAAACAGTATTATAAAATATGTAATGATAAAGGGCAAAATAAGCAAGCAGAAAACAAGAAATAACAACAATAAATGTAATTGCAGAAGGGTGTAATGGGTCTGCAGAGCAGTCTCTTCCCTGTTTTATTTTTACTCTAGATGAGAGATGTATGAATAAATCCTATGGTAGGCTGTTTAACACCTACAATTTTCTCTGCAGTCTCGATTGTTTATTTCAGCTGTTCATGTCCTGTTGTGTGGCTAACCAAACTATACGTTGATGGATGTAGAGAGAACAGACTATTGAGGTGTAGAATTGGATCAGGTCCTTGGGCAGGTTGATCTAAAGTTTTTCCAAAGGTGATGCAGGAAGTACATCCTCTGCTGTGCTTTATTCATTGGCTTCCTTGAACAATACTTCAAAACAATGCTTCAAAAGTGACTCTTGATGTAAAACAGATTAAGCCAAGGTGTGGATTTTAGCTCAACGTGCTATCCGGACTTGAGTCCGGACTATTCTGGTGTGAATGCGACCTAAAGGAGTTTAGAAAAGAGCCAGGCCTTCCGCCACTAAAATGTGACGCACCTTCCTTTCCTCACGTCATCACTGTGCGCCGCACATGTCGGGGTGAGAGAGCCGCTGCCATCTTCCCGGAGGAACCTTCCTGAAGGTTTAGAGACGATCTGAGACCCTCAGCATTGACCCCTAGTCGCGACCCGAAACTTCTGCTGTAGTCCGTCCGGCTCCCGCTGCTCCTTCTGACTCTTCGACTCCTTTGCTCGCCAGGAAACACCCAGCTTCTCCCGCTACCAGCTCGGCTAGCGGCGTTAGCCGCGGCTGTAAACAAACCCCGGTGCTTACGCTGCTCCCTTATTCCCACTGCGACCACAGCGTTCCCATCTTCTAGATCCCAGTCCTCCCTGGTAGCAAGCAGCCTGACGGCGGCTCGGCTCCAGGTTTGATGTCGGGCCGGGTGTGAGGAGAGCACGTCGGGTTAGACAGGTTCCCCGGGAAACACAGGCTTGTCGGCGGCATGTCGTCCTTCTCCGAGTCGGCCCTGGAGAAGAAGCTGACGGAGCTGAGCAGCTCCCAGCAGAGCGTCCAGACTCTGTCTCTATGGATCATCCACCACCGCAAACACTCGGCCCTCATCGTCCGAGTCTGGCACAGAGAGCTGAAGAAGGGTGAGGAAGAGGAGGAGGGTGATGGTCGTGATGTTATGTTTCTGCGTGATCAAAACATATTCGAAAGTGTGTGTAGCTCCTTGAAGTCGTTTCACCTGAATCCCAGGGGCTTCTGCAGTCACCTGAGGTCTGCTCTGAACCTCAGGTGACAGACCCAGGTGTGTGGGTTTGGTAAAGCTGATGTGGGCTCAGACTTATGACAACTGGGACAGGAAGGTCTGAATGATGCAGCAAAGAAGGGCAGGGTGTCCACATGGTCTTAAAGGTAAAGTTAATATTTCGAATTTGGGAAAATTAAGGCCATTTAAAAAGTATTAAAAGTCTTAATTGAGCTTGTATGAGAGATTACATTTGTTGTCATTCAAGCTCTTTACAGTTTGACTCAATACAAGACCTCACACCAGAATCTTTTGTGTCCAAAGGTTTATTTTAATAAAGTTGTCCTGTGGTTTTATCCTTTCTATGGACACTGTTTCCTTCCCAGCTGACCTGAAGTCTGTTGTGTGGTTGTGCTCTACGTATAGCTATTATTGCAAACTGACTGTTTAGTGAGTAAAGCATGTGTTGAAATGGTGACAAGGTCTTTAAGGTTTTTTTTTGGTAAGGTCTTTAAAAAGGCTTAAAAATGTTTCGAAATTAATTTGAGGATTGATGCGCGTTTTATTTTGATGCTCAACATCAGAAGGATCAGGTTGTACAAAACCTACTGGACTCTCAGCTGCTGGTGCAAACCTGGCTGATCTTCTGCAGCTGCTTCCAATGGGCCTGCAGGGCCTGCAGGGCCTGCAGGGCCTGCTGTGGTACTGCTGCAATCGGTCCAGAACACAGCGACACATCTGGTGTTCAGAAGAGGAGGCGACAGGACCTGTTCAGCTGTATCAGCCTTTGATTCAGCACCAAAATGATCAAGGAGCCCCAGAGGATGATGGCAGATGTTTTGATTGATTTTGACATGAACATTTCACTTTAAATCTTAAAATATCTTGTGCGTTTATGTGTCAAGCAGCAAAAAGCAACAGGAAGCTGACCTTTCTCTACCTGGCCAATGACGTCATCCAGAACAGCAAGAAGAAAGGACCCGAGTTCACCCGGGACTTTGAGTCTGTCCTTGTTGACGCCTGCTCCCATGTGGCCAGGTACCAGTGCTGTCAAAGACACGTGTGTGTGTGTGTGTGTGTGTGTGTGTGTGTGTGTGTGTGTGTGTGTGTGTGTGTGTGTGTGTGTGTGTGTGTGTGTGTGTGTGTGTGTGTGTGTGTGTGTGTGTGTGTGTGTGTGTGTGTGTGTGTGTGTGTGTGTGTGTGTGTGTGTGTGTGTGTGTGTGTGTGTGTGTGTGTGTGTGTGTGTGAGAACATTAAAGCTCATTCTAGGTCTGGTACCTTTGATTCTTTGTAAGGGCTCCTGCCTTCAGGGAATCATGTTTTTAATAAAATACAAGTTTATTGGAAAAGTTGGACAAACTTCAACCATTTTAATTAACATTAAAGACTGGAGTCAAAGGACACACAACTTAACATGTGAAACATGTGATTGACTTACTGTATGCTTGGACCAGACCCAGGTGCTTCTCCCTCACTGCTTGTGAAGCTCAGTATATCCTAAATACACCAATGTGGAATTGTTTCAGTGCTGTTAAAACGACTGTTTCCCCATTCCTCTGTGAGCTGCAGTGAAGCAGACGAGAGCTGTAAGAAGCACATGGAGCGGCTGCTGAACATCTGGAAGGAGAGGAGCCTCTACAGAGGAGACTTCATCCAGCAGCTCAAACTGGCCATAGAAAACTCAGACAGCCCCAGGCCTGCAGGTCAGAGGCTCATCAGCACAGGAACACCATGTGGTTGACATACAGTCTGAATGAATGATGGACCACACTAATAATCTCTACACTAATAACTGATAACTGGTAACATAACCTCATCTATTGGACAATATTTTACTTGAACAGTCTAAAATGTTTTTCCACATCACTGAAATGGTTAGCCTGCAGTAAGCTTTGGAAGAACGTGTGATAAGTGAGTTATTGATGGAGTTTTTATCTCGTGTGTGGATTGTGCAGAAGAGAAGAAGCCTGTAAAAAGAAGCTATCAGAAGATCCAGGAAGAAGAAGACGAAGAAGACGACGACTACAGAAGCCATAACTCGCCTCGCAACATGGGTGGCTCGGCCACTCAGCTGGTAGGAGGCAGCGCGTCAGTGGCAGCCCACAGGAAGCAGAATCAGCAGTTTGATCTGTTCTCATTCCTCTCTTTCTCACTCTGGTGTGGTGACACACACACACACACACGGGCGGCTGCAGACGGAGGAGCTGGTGAAGGCGCTGCAGGACCTGGAGAACGCTGCGTCAGGCGACGCCGCCGTCCGCCAGAAGATCGCCTCGCTGCCTCAGGAAGTCCAGGACGTCTCCCTGCTGGAGCAGATCACAGGTGAGAGCAGAGCCTCGCTCTGGTCAGGCACCGTTCATCAAGTTGTGCAGACACCTCTTTGTACTGGCCTCAGATGTCCTCATCACTGAATCTAAGGTTGTAAAGCTGCTGAGCACGTTTTACAGCAAGAACGGCAGACAGGACACAGACCCAGCAGCTCTCTCTTCCAGCTGCTGGTTGCTCTCAGGCTCAGATGCAGATGCAGATCAAACATTTACTGAGATATTTTAGTACAGGACATTACTATGATGAGGAGGCCTAATTCAAATGAGCCTTCTCCAAACTATTACAAACAATAATAAAATAAATATAAATGCACTGAAACTGCATTTAGGCTCCTAGAAATATTGTGTCCACATTTGAGTAATTATAGCATTATGTGTTGGTCTGTGAAGGATCAAACCTTCAGAATGAAACCGAAGCAGAATGACAGTGTTTAGAGAAACCATTCAGTAGTGAAGTGATGAAAGTGAACTAGAGCTTTTTGAAAAGGGTAATGTGGACATCCAGGAAACAAACCCTCACCACCATGCTCCTGGTGTAAGTGAAACCCCTCTCTCTGATACTCGTGCAGACAAGGACGCAGCGGACCAGCTGTCCAAGACGGTGGACGAGGCGTGTCTGCTGCTGGCCGAGTACAACGGGCGTCTGGCAGCAGAGCTGGAGGACCGCAGGCAGCTGGCCCGCATGCTCACAGAGTACATCAGCAGCCAGAGGGAGGCGCTCATGGAGAGAGAGAAGAAGCTGGAGGTTAGACTCTACACTGATCACCAGACACGATAAGAAACGCATGCTCTCCCCTTTAAATCAGCCACCAGGACTATGAGTGCTACGCTGCATGTGCCTCCTCGTGGACTTTCAGGAGCCCTACAATGAAAAGCATCGTCACCTCGTCTGTGAGCAGTCTGCTCTTGTCCAAAGATGTTTAGCAGCTCCTGAGACGTCATCACATCCTCCTTCATGTGGAAACTTCAGATTTTAAAAACAGCTAAAAACCATTTGGCTCTGATCAGAGAGTGATGCAGACTCGGTGTTGCTCCACCCCCAGCCAGTCACAGTGCAGTGATGTAGTGTCTATGTACTACTGTTATCATGGAAAGTCACGTATGGTCATGTTGAAGTCTCGTAAAGTGTCATAAAGTCACGTGATCATTCATGTGAGTGGCCGGAGAGACAGCCGCACAGAGTGAAGCCTGTGTGTGGTTGCCAGATCTGAGCAGGAACATCATGCAATATTATAGCTACAAACGGGAGTTTAAAGCAGAGTCTGAGGTATTTCTGATGAAATGCTCCGTTCAACCGTTCTCAGAGCTGTGCTGTGTCTCACCTGCAGGAGTACAAGCAGAAGCTGGCCAGAGTGACGCAGGTGAGGAAGGAGCTCAAGTCCCACATCCAGAGCCTCCCGGACCTGTCTCTGCTGCCCAACGTGACGGGGGGGCTGGCTCCGCTGCCCTCGGCCGGGGACCTGTTCTCCACCGACTGACACTGACGCACACTGGCCCCGCCTCCACCGCCACACACCCAGCGCCATGTTTGACTCACTGAACCTGCCCAGCTGTCCCGGCCAGAGGACACCCCTGGTTGACCCTGCAGGGCCGAGGGTGGGGGGGCTGACCCAGAGGAGCTCAGAGACTGTCGACCTGGATCTCCACCACCTGCTCCATCCAGAAGGATTCCAGTCCACCAGCTTAGTTTCCCGTTGGTTTTTATTTCGCTTTCCTTTTTGATGCTGGATGTCGATGATTTCATAGAGTTGTGAGTGGGACGCGAGGCGTAGACAAATGCTGGCTGCGAGGCCTCGCCCACATGTCCCTGTCAGGTTTGTTGTGGATTCAGTGATTCAGAGGATGTAATGTTCTTTAGTATTTTTTTGGCTTTCATTTGGGGCTTTTTATTGACACATAGTCTGATAGGTGGCTCTGGTGTGTGTGTGTGTGTGTGTGTGTGTGTGTGTGTGTGTGTGTGTGTGTGTGTGTGTGTGTGTGTGTGTGTGTGTGTGTGTGTGTGTGTGTGTGTGTGTGTGTGTGTGTGTGTGTGTGTGTGTGTGTGTGTGTGTGTGTGTGTGTGTGTGTGTGTGTGTGTGTGTGTGTGTGTGTGTGTGTGTGTGTACCCTGTTAAATAACACGTCTGATTGGGTTCAGACAGTGAGGAGGCAGGCTCGTAGTTAGTTTCATTCAACAGAAAAGTTTCAAAGCTTTGGTAGAGATACTCGTCAACCATCGCCTCTTCCTCTGCTCTCTGGATGGTGATTTATTGTCAAGTGAAAACAGCCAAGACTCCAGTTTCCCAATGAAATCCATGAAGTGTAAGGGAAAGATTCACCACAATCTTTATTTTCATTTGTTAAAAAAAAGTCTGAAATCCTCAAACTAATTTCCTCAGACAAGAAATGTCAAATGAAAACCTTTTTATGAAATATTCCATAACAAGATGTGTTTTGTATAATGGGCTAAAAGCACAGGTTGGAGCTGTGGATTCAACAAACTCTGAGGATTTATTCCTGCAGCACACGGAGAGCGTGACTCGGCCTGACTCCATCTCGATGCCGTTCTGAGGTTCAGAAGTCAGGAATGAGGCACCTCTCCTGCTCTTCTCACCAGGAATAGTTTGTAGCCAGACTGTAGAAGTGATCCGAGCAGCGTCATTGTGAAAGATCTGATCCGTTCGCTCACGCTGAATATTTTAGTAGGAGCAGGAAGGAAGTGCACACACAGCGCTCATGGTGCACGTCAGTCCAAAGTGTGAATGTCATGAATCCTCTGCAGCCACTCAAATGTATTTGGACCTTTTTTGTGAATTACGTTTCCTAATGTCAAAGTCTCTTAGGTTTTAGTTGATATTAAATTTAGTCTGAATCCGTTTTGTTTCAGCTCTTGTGAAGCAGTAAGTTAGACAGAAGTACAACGCAGCTCTTCCAGTGTCTGACCAGACGGATCAGCTCCACTCGGATGGTTTTCATACAGCTCGCTGTCACGTGTTTCTCTACTGCGCGGCAGGATTCTACCTGTAGGGGGCGTTTTCTGTACACAAAGTGATTCAGTGGATGCCAATAAACTGGAACCATCTGAGCAGTGTGCGTGTGTGTGTGTGTGTGTGTGGGGGGGGGGGGGGGGGGGGGTTCGATATGGGAGCTGAGAAGAGGACATGCTGTTCTATCTGCTCTGGCTTTATTGGCAAATGGAGTCATATTAAAATGAACACACTAATGAACTATTAAAGTAAAACAGTACAGTATCTCTATTACAGACCATAATATTGTCACCTACTGCATATGTCCTCTGTGTAATAGCTGATGGTATCTTCCAGTGTTTATACTAAAATAGGTATTTTACTCAAAGTGAGTGAACCAGGAAAGTGAAGGCTAACTAGACCTCATTACTGTCTAGTTCCCTCACAGCAACGCTGATGAAGCTCTTGATGCCCTTCAGCTGGTTGCTGTTGAAGTTGACCAGCAGGACGCTGGGTCCGGGGGCGCTGGGAGTGAGGCTGACGCTGGCCTTGGCCTCTGCTCCGGGGGCCACGTCTCCAACCCTGCAGGGGTCATAGGTCACACAGTGAGAGTCAGCAGGCAAATACACCTGATACAGACAACATCTCATTACTTGCATGTGAGAGACGGCCCTCAGTGAACAGCTATTATCCCCAGTCTGTTCTGGAACCAGAGTCCCATAGCTTCTATGTTAACACCAGAGAACAGGGACCATTCTGTGTGGCCGATAGAGCGACCCCAGCTTGACAGGAACAGCGAGCTGCTACGAGACGAGTGATGGGACGGCATGAGGAGTCGTACCTCTCTGTGATTGGCTTTCCCTCGGTGAGGCCGGCGCCCTCTACAGTGAAGCTGCACTCCTGCAGGGCCTCAGGTAGCGGGTTCAGCAGCCTCAGCTCTGCTCTCACAGCCTGCTTCACTGTGGCCTCCCCCAGCAGCTGGCCACACGCAACACACACACAACACGCAACACAACACGCAACACACAACACAAAACATGCAACACATACACAACACGCAACACGCAACACGCAGTGGGAGATGAAGAATCACGGGTCTCAAGTCGTCAGAATAACAAGCTGCAGTAATTATATAAAACCAGGTTGAATGTGTGCGCTTCAGCAGTGCTTCTGCATCACTCTCCCAGTTCCAGACTTAAAAAGCCCTTTTTATGCTTCTTATTTTAGTCAACAGTTCATTTTATTATTGAAAACATTGAAGGCTTGTTTAATACTTTGGTGGATATTAATGTTGAATGTCTGGTTACAAAACACTTGTCGGTTCAGCTCATGTTGCTGAGAAGATGTTTGTTAAATGTCTGTTAGATTTATAACTAACTCAATGTTCTACATTTCAGCATTTGCCAAGTCTAAATCTAAATAATTGGAAAATATGGAAGAACCACTGTGCCTTTTTGATGAGAGAGAGGTAATGGTTCTGGGCTGATGGTTTGTTTTACCGTGCAGGCTCCTCACCTTGATCTCTATCTCGGGCTCGTCCAGAACGATGGTTTTCTCCGCCTTGTTGAACTCCATGCTCTGCTTGTCTACCGCTATGGCCGAGAGCCGGATCAGCCTGTCCGAGCTGATGACTGGTCCATACTGGTTGTACTGGAGTCTGAGTGTCAGCCGCTTCTCTGAGGAACAACCAGTGGCCAGGTGTTCAATCTCAGCCCGTCCATCACCTGCTCGTTTCTTCACTGCCTCCTCTAGCTGAGTAGTGCTCAACTATGACCTGTTCTACCAGCACCTTAATGTCTTTATGTTCTTTTCATTTTTATTTTATTTTGTTTTATTTCCTTATGATTTTTTTATAGTTGTGGGTATGGGGAGCGGACTGTAAAAATGTAGTTACAAAATATTTAGCTCATTTCTCACATTTAGCATTTCACATTCAATTCACACTAGCAAATGTCCATAAAATCCGTAGAAAACTAAGTTACATTTTCATTTTAAATCTCAATCTAAATATGAAATCTGAATGTTAATCTTACATTGAGATTTAACATTTAGATTTTCAGTTGTTTTTTTTATGTTTACAGATTTTCAACATTATGTTTGACAAGTTGTTTCTGCGTCAGCCAAATGTGAGGAACGTGTAGGAAATATTTTGCAGCTGAATTCTTCCAGTTGTTCTTCTAGCGCCGCATTTTTGGGAAAAGTTTGGACAAAGTTTCATTGGAGCTACAAAAGCACATGACTGTGGATGACTTGTGTCAGTGAGGACTGAGCCGACCTTCTCCAGACGCCACGTCCACCTTGTCGGAGGCGAAGCCGCAGCTGTCTCCTCGCCTCCCGTTGTAGCTGACGCTCCGGGCGAACATGGTGAAGGAGCAGCTCCGCGCCTCCATGCAGTTGTTGGTGAGCACAGCGTACACTTCAAAGTCTGAGCCCACCATCATGTTCTCCGCCAGTTTGACCTGAGGAGATCACAGGACAAGTCGCGTGGTGTTTGTATCCCGGCCTTGCTCATCGTGTGTGACTGCGTGAGGATCGTCACCTTGAGGCGGATTCCTGGTTCTTCTCCTCGCTGCTGCAGTTTGTTGTGGTGCTGAGCCTTCTCGTACACCTGCCTCTCCTCTGTGGAGCCTGAGCATCCAACAGAATGGCTCATATCCATGCTACATGGCAGTGAATGCACGTCTGTCGGATCCATGTGTTTGCTCTACCTTCTGGGTACTTGTAGTGGTGCGTGATGTCACGTCTCTCGTCCGAGCCCACGGCTTTGGTGCTGATGAACTGTCCAACAGAAGTTGTCGATCCAGCGAATTTGATGAACTTTCCATTTGAGAGCTGCACCAAGTCCACGACATCAGCATTAACCTGAGTCCACAGACATGAGAGGACATAAAGTGATGATCAAAACATTAGAAATACACTGCAAAAGTGTACAATGTAAAGCTGAACAAGAATAGGAAATAAATTCTATAACTCCTCTGAATCTGAAGTTTCTTAAATACCAACCAAGATAAAAGTTGTTGCTTCTATTTCATTCTGATCAGGTGGAGGTGCTGAATGAAACCTGACAGAACTGAATTCCTGCTTGTCTGAATGTTGCTCTGAAGCAGAAACCCTCACCTCAGCAAAGATGAAGGGAGCATCGTACTTCTTGGTCAGCTCTCCCTCCTTGATGGCCCTGAGCGAGGCCGGACCGCAGCAGAAAATACCTGAGACGCAAAACAGAGGTCTACTGATCTGTCCTTGGCCAGACACCTTCACATCGACCATCTCTTCCCTGCCATGAAACTTCACTGGATCAAGCTCCTCATCCCTGAGACCTCAACCATTTTTGGCCTCAGCCTCCAAACAACCCTGATGGATGATGGCTGATGGATCCAGCAGATCAACCACCTCCCAACCTCTAGCTGTGGCGTTCTTAGTGTCCACATGGAACAGAAAACATGGAGGAGCTTCCCTGACCATGCTCAGACACCACAGGTGATCTGAGTCGCTGTAGAGATGGTTCTGGAGAATCAGGACAAACAACACAGACACCTTCACTGGTCTCCTGTGGAGTGGGGTCACTGGTTTGCCACCCATCGTACCCTACGCCCAGGTCAGGCCGGGTCATCCAGCTGTCCACCCACACATGGAAGTTCCTGGTTGAAGCACAGGACAGAGCAGTGACACTTTGTTTCAGAGGATCAGAAGCTCTCCTCAGGAGGACACTGTGAGGACACCTTCACAGGAGGACACTGTGAGGAGACCTTCACGAGGACACTGTGAGGACACCTTCACAGGAGGGCACTGTGAGGACACCTTCACAGGAGGACACTGTGAGGACACCTTCACGAGGGCACTGTGAGGAGACCTTCACAGGAGGACACTGTGAGGACACCTTCACGAGGGCACTGTGAGGACACCTTCACAGGAGGACACTGTGAGGACACCTTCACAGGAGGGCACTGTGAGGACACCTTCACAGGAGGACACTGTGAGGACACCTTCACGAGGACACTGTGAGGAGACTTTCACAGGAGGGCACTGTGAGGAGACTTTCACAGGAGGACACTGTGAGGAGACTTTCACAGGAGGACACTGTGAGGACACCTTCACAGGAGGACTGTGAGGACACCTTCACAGGAGGACACTGAGGACGTTGTCCTCCTCACCAGACGGAGTCGTCAGAGATCCGCTCCCCGTCCGCGTCGAACAGGTTCTCGATCAGCAGGTTGGCGTCGGTGTCGTGAGCTGAGCCGAAGTTTGTGACCACGCGACACGGGATTCCCAGAGCACGGGACACTGGTGGGAGGGAGGAAAACCAGTATCACAGCAGTATCACAGCAGTATCACACCAGTATCATGCCACTATCCCACCAGTACCACACTATAAATACATGCTCAGCCGAATACAGGGAGTCTGCAGTTAACTTCAACACCTTTTTCAGACTTGTTTAAGATCTTCCAATAAAACTTTCAAACGTCATCTCCACACACGTTTAACTCACTACAGTCGTAATTTGTAATTAAATCAGTCAGGAGGGGACAAAGTTCCAAAGAATAAATTATATTAGAGGAAAAGTTCATTTAAAAAATCCTTTGGCCACAACCAGTGACTCTCAGTTATTTACTATGACATTTACTAATCAGCACTTAATTAAAGACCACGCTTGTAATAGCAAAGCGGTCAAACAGATTTTTTGGCTAAATTGACAAATTACTCTTGCTCTCCTAGGACTGCAAGATCAGCCTTCATAACCGATCTCAGCCAATCAGAATGCTTGTAACCCCGCCAACCTCTAAGAGAAAGAAAAGCTTAAGTTTTGTGGTCATTGTTGTCTTTTTTTTGAACACATATCTGGTAGAAGTCTAGTTTATGTCCCAGTCTCTAGAGCGAGCGAGGCAGGGCTGCTCTGAGCACAGGCTGAGGACCTGAGGACATGTGAAGGTGTGTGTGCTCCCACCTGTGCAGGCGACAGCAGCAAACACCCAGCACTGGCCGAAGCGGACCGGGCCGCTCTCAGCCCACTGCTGCAGCACCGCCCCGCTGCCCACCCACTGCCCGGGGTGGACCCCCCCCTCAAAGTCACTCCACTGTCCCACCAGCACACCACTGTCATCGTTACTGTTGATCTGAGGGACACAGGACAGAGACGGACACACAGCTTATAGCAGAGGACATAGCCCGCGTCTGAACTGCTGCCAGCATGGAAATATAGAGCCATCGAAACCAGAACCAGGCATTACAGACACAGCTTCTACCCAACTGCAGTAACAATACAAAACCAAACCAAGAGTGGAGTGGAAGATGTGCAACTTATTATCACTGAATGTATCATGAATGCAAGGTGTCTTGTTTACATCTGTCTGTTTTACAGCTAGTTTTTTTTACAGTGTTTAATAGCTTTATAGTGTTTACAGTGGCTGGCTCTGCACTTTTTAAAATTCCCTTTCATTTCAGGTTTGATTTCTTCAGATTCTCCATCAGTGAGACACTGTGGATACACAGAGGAACAAACAAAAGAATCTGCATTCAGCGTGCTGTTGCAGCTCTGCAGCTTCTGTTCGATGCATAACAAAGCTTTAGTTGGCACATCATAGTCAACCTGCGCTGGACGTCGTCCTGACACAAACCTGCCTCTGATTTACTGTTTGGCAGCAGCTGTTGTCCTGACAGAAATAGCTTTAAATCGGGCTGTGTGTTCCTCTGCCAGACTTCATCTCCCCCTTCCTCTCAGGTTGCCGGGAGAGAAGAGAAACCTCGAAGAAATGAGGAGCGATGTCCAAAAGGACGGCAGGACACAAAGAGTGTTTTCTGCAGCTCCATGGTGATCTGCTCCTGGGCCAGACGTACCATCGCACTCAGCACCCTGGTCACATAGACTGGACTCCTCCTGGCGGAGCAGTCTTTGTCTGCGTCTGACACAAACTTGGGATTCTTATCCAGGATCATGAAGCAGATGTCCAGTATTCCAGGCTCAAACTGCATAGATGCAGACAGGAGGTTAATGGAGGAGCAGGAGGAGGAGGACAGATCTGTGTGTTCGGCTGTCTGCTACCTGTCCGTAGTTCCAGGGGGTTCCTTTGATCCGCTTGTGCGTCCCTCTGAAGATCAGGCCGTGCTGCGCTAACACATACTCCTGCTTCTTGGTCTCACTGCGCAGGTACACAGCGTCCTCTGTGAGTCCAACCAGAGCAGACACATTCAGGGTTAGTGTCAGGGTTAGGGTTAACCCTGGCTCCACACAGACAGCATGTACTCACTGGGACACCATGCGTTGAACAGTAGGACAAACTGTCCCAAACTGGTCTTCTGCCCATCCTGGTCCAGAGTCAGAGAGTAGGGTCCGATGGGTGCGTCAGGTGAGGAGCTGATGGACACTGAGACTTTGTTTCCAGAGGAATTGTTAGAGAAGGACGCACTCCACTCAGTGTCCACTGTGGACTCCTGCAGAGTGAAGGAAACCTGGGTGTCCGACTCCCGTCTGGGTAGTGGACCTGTGGACAGAGACAGACATGGAGGCTAAACAAGACCTAGAATAGGACTGGTCTCTGTTCTCTGTTTCAACATAGAAGCTATGGGACAGTGGTTCCATCATCACATGTAGGCTTCACGCTGATTGGCTGTCTCTGCTGCCACTCAGAGTTTACGTCACATTATGTCTGTTCAGATTCACACATTTTTCATAATCTGCATTTAAAAGACGTTTCTACATGAATGAGGATGTGATATGTTTCAGGAGCTGCACATCCTGGGCTGTGAACAGTGTCCACATCTAAGGTAAAACATAGTTTTACGCTCTCCTTGAAAGCTGCAAATATGACAGGGCGACAATCTGAAAATAACAGAATAAGAAGAAAGAATGAGATGGAGTGTTTTTCACCTCCCCCTGGTCCAGTCAGCTGGGCCGCTGCTCTGTCCCATACAGTAACACAATGGTGTTAGTGTATCAGTGCAGTGAGCGAGCTGAGCTGACACATGGTGATGGGTTTCCTTCTAATTGCTGTAATTCATCTGGCTGCAGATCACTCAGAACAAGTGTTTAAGAGCCGACAGCGTGGAGAGTCCAACCAGCAGCAGCGTTTAGTTTCTGAGAACATTCCACCTTCATCAGATAACAGAGATGTGAGGTCACCGCCTCATGAACACCCCCTCCACATATCAATGCATCTCAGCACACACGCACACACACGCAGACACACATAAGGAGCAGCACACCGGTTTCTGCAATGAAGGTGAATCTCGTTTCATTTGCTCTGAAGTCTCCAGCTTTGATGTGCAGAACGATGTTGAAGCTCTGGCCCCTGCGAACAATCAAGCGCTCCTCTCCGAACAGCTGGGTGTGGTGGCTGCTGCTGTTGCTCTTGATGTCCAGGTCGCAGCTCTCAATCTCCACGACTGCAAACACAGAAGCACAGGTCACCTAGCCGAAGCTCCAGCCACACATGGATGCAGGAGAAAAAACATGATGACTTGATCAGGGTCCGGCCACCCTAGACGGCCTCAGCGATGATGAATCTCTGCTCTGCAGCAGATCAGGTGTCATAGATCTGACCTGTCCTGTCCCGGCTCCTGTCCCAGTGCCACAGAGAGCAGCTGCAGAGAAAGTTCCTCTGAGCAGAGCAGAGTCTTGGGAAGTGAGAGGAAAACGCTTCTTTTGCTGGCTCTTACCTCCACTCATGTTTGCGGGGTGGTCTCTGGAGCTGTGGCTGAGCCGCTCTGTGCTGCTCATTAAAGAGCTGCGGCTCTTCAGGGATATTTGGAGCGTGTGAAACCCGATCTTCACACCCCCTCGTCCCTCCACTCATCACATTTGTAATTCTGTTTTTAGTCGGGAGGGACAAACACGCACAGCTCTGCCTCTTTAACCCGAGCTTGGCCTTTAAAGTCGACACTTTCAGATTTGAACTCAAAGAACATCAAATGAGACCAATTAGTGTGTCAGAAGCTGTTGAACAAAACTCACAAAACAAAAGAAAGTTTGAGCTATTTGTTCACTGCACATTATGTGCTTCTTACCAAGATAAAAACAAACTCTTAGAAGTGGTAGAGTTCATTTCTTCTTTCAAGTGTTCAACTTTACACTATTATCTAAAATCAAGCAACTATCTTCTTTCTACAAATCTCATTAAGTGAAATTATCTGTCCACCACTTGGTTTGAGTCCTTTTTCCCTCAGTTTTAGTGCATTTATTTTGTTCCTTTTTGCATTGTTTGTGTGTGACAAATATACAACATGCATTTGAAAATAAAACACAAAACATTTTTCAATAAATTATTTATTATGAGGCTCCAATTTGCAGTATGTTTATGTGCAATCATTAACAACAAACATTAACAAAAAGTAATAATTCAAAGTGAATCAAAAGTGATTAAATTACACTTAATAATGCAAAAAAACAAAATACACATCATAGTTTTTTATGCAGCAACAGGTAGCAAGACGTACTTCCACACAACCCTTCGACACTGAGGAGGAAGCTGCTGTCTGTCTGAGCAGAACTGAAAATCACTGCTTACAATGAAAACTGCAGCAGGAAGAGTCGACTCTGGAATTATGGCATCTGTAGAATCAGGAAGTGAAGTCTTGTCTGCACCTTGCCCCCGTATGTCTGCAATCTGTCTGCGACCTCAGACAGAAGTCATTACACACAACGAAACCTCCACAAAACAAAAGAGGAACGAAAAAGAAAGAAAGAAATCAGTGTTGACAAGAGAAAAGCATGAAATAGACACGTTATAGAAATCAGAGGAAGACATGGATCTGCCATGTCATAGACAGTTAGTGGCTTTCAAAGAAAACAGTCAGAGGTTGAGTTTCTGATGTCCTTTTTATATTAAATAAATCAGATATGGATATATTATAACGTACAATAAAAATCACACAGATTACAAAAGACTGGCTCTTTTCATTCACAACACAAGCACAGTGTTTAAATAATGTGAGAAAGACTTTTCATGTCCTGGTCTTTTCTGAAAGTGGAGCCTGAACACGGATTAGTGTGGACACGTTAGTGGACCCTAAATAGCAGTGAGTGGTTCTTCTCTGGTGTTCTGTGTCTTCTTCTCTCCCTCCCGTTAGAAGGCCTGAAGCCTTCCACAAACACACTAGTGGTCTGCACCTGCTGATAAATATTAAAGACAAGAAACCATCCCAGAGCAGATATAGTATTAGATTTCCCTGCGGACACATCTGCACGTTCTCTCCTTGTGAAGTCATTGATGTGTTGTCTTCAGGGGAGCTCTGGGCAGGAGGCCAGTGAGTGTCTGTGCAGCTGCTTCGTGCACTGCATTAATGACTTCCCATCAGGTCACCTGAACCGCTGCAGCTCACATGCCTCAGACGTGCAGGCAGCGTGCCGGGTTGAGCTCAGACGTTTGGGGTTTTGTCCGTGGCTCCGGCCCTGGTTTGAGCTCAGGTCCAGGTGTTGGTCCTGTGTGTTTGTCCCACACAAGCTGTTGATTTCAGTCCTTGAGAGTTATAATAAAAACACAACATTTTCAACTCTGATCCCCAAATGTCAAGAAGTGTACATATTGTACAGCACAGAAGAGTTCACGTATCCTGAAAGCATCCCTGGATCACAAACACACTCATCATTTAGTGTGATTATAGATTTAGATTTATAAACATGTAAGCAGCAAGTGCTCCTCTCGGGATGAGCTCCACATTGTGGGGAACAGGACAGGCTGGAGAGTTTTCTCTTGTACCCATCTGCTTTAAAATACAAGTTAAAATAAAACATGAAGATGATCAAAAGAACAAAACAAAGTCTGATATCGTGTCTGTGTCTGCTGGTGACATGAAGCAGCATCCTGCTAGAGGAAGAGCTCCTGGGCTAGAAGAGCCTGCAGCTCGTGTGACTGTCATATGACTGACTGACTTTCCTCTTGTCCATCATTGTCTGTGGATCAGGGACCTGCAAACAGAATATGAGACACAAATTAAAACTAAATTAAAAGCACAGATGTCTTTCCTGCCAGGTTTACTTGTCCTACTTGTTACTTTATGTGAATTTCAAAACAAACTCACCCTCTGCAGGAAATCTGCAGTTAAACTTCAGTTGATTTTCCAATTATAATCTCGCCCTGCAGAGGACACCAAACAGTACAACGATGACCTATCAGCTGTAGCACAGGTCTTTAGTTCACAATACTGACAGTATACAGTTTGAGTGTGTTGAGATGCTGATCCACACACACACACCCACACACACACACACACACACACACACACACACACACACACACACACACACACACACACACACACACACCGGGTGATGTGTACCTGACAGTAGAGCAGCTGTGGAGGTCTGGGCGTGGCTCCTAGTTTTCCTCTGGACGTGGCTGCGGAGCCGTTCCTCCTCAGGCTGGGGGTCAGACACAGTGGAGGGCGGAGCTTAGAGCTCTGGGACCCGAAGGAGGCGGAGTCCTCCTCCACCTCTCCTCCAATGGCAGAGAGGCAGCTGTGCTCGGAGCTGCAGAGGAGGTTGATGCCCTCAGCAGAGGACCCGCTGCTGTCCACTGCAGCACAGACATACACACCAATGTATATGACTTTGTTTGCTGGACAGGACCATTTATCTTATCTAAAACACTTAAACAGATTTATGTGCGTGGAGCGTCCTCAGCGTCTCTGCTTAACTCACTCGGAGGACGGAGACGTTTCCACTGTGGGCAGCTGTGATGGAGATGATGCTGATGGAGATGATGCTGATGGAGGTGGTGGTGCGTGTTGAGCTCGTTCTCGGCGGCGGCCTCGGGCCCTGGCTCCGCCCCCTGGGCCTGGTTGCCAGGGTAACCGGCCGGGGACAGCGAGCCGCGGCCTGAGGAGGAGGAGGACTGGCTGAGGGTGGTGGAGGCGGTGCTGCCGGAGCCGATGGAGCGAGGCCGGGGGGGCTCTAGACTCCTGTGAGAACAACACGCCACAGGGACTGACCACAGAGATGGGTCACCAACGAGAGGGTGATGAGGTCAGAGACTCCACTGGCGCTGTCATGGCATCAACACTGTCACTATGAATCTGAAAACTGCAGCTCGTTTGTTGGTTCAAGATGGAGAAAAAGAAGCAAAGTGTATGCATGCATGTGTGTGTGTGTGTGTGCATGTATTGTGTGTGTGTGAATTGTGTTTGTGTATGTGTGTGTGTGTGTGTGTATTTTGCATGTGTGTGTATTTTAAATGTGTGTGTGTGTGTGTGTGTGCAGCTCCTTACTCCTGCCCGGCAGCTTCACTCCGCTGACGGCTCGGTCACAGATGGCGCCGTCACTCGGCTGGATGTCCATGAACGGTTTGTGACTCATTCCCATGAAGACTCTCTCCTGCAGACGCAGCTCTGCGCACACACACACATACGCACACACGCACGCACACACACACACACACATATAGCCTGACTGACTGAACGTTCATGTCTGTGAGGACCAGGCTTGGATCGGGCCGGGCTCCTCTCACCTCGGCTGTGAGCGGCCTGGTCCCACAGGATCCTCTCCAGGTCGGAGGTCCAGGCCTTCTTCAGCTCCACGCTGGACGCCTTCAGGGTGTACGTGTCCTCGCTCTTCCTCCTGCGGAACCAGATCTCGAAGCACAGGCTGCTCACGCTGGAGTTGTGTGTCATCCCAACATCGCTGGTCTGGCAACAGAAGCCACAGTGAGCCACTACAGAGTCACAAAATAACAGTCTGTTCCCAGACAAAGACATCATCACGTCATCTTTCATGCAGGATTCATGCACATTTTAACCAACACATTTCCAGGACTTTCCAGGACTTGGCAGCAAGGGTGCAGACCTTGAACGACTGCTTGTAGACGTAAATGTCGTTGCCGACGTCCGTCTTCTTGGTCTTGCTGAAGAGGATGAGGTCTTGGAAGAGGAAGACGCGGCGGACACATTTCTTCTTCCTGAAGAAGACGGTGAACTCGTCCTGGCGGATGAGCTGCCCCTGCTCCTTCAGGTTGACCTGGTGGAGAGCAGCACCTGTCAGCTCGCCCGCTCACACCTGTCTGTGTCCTCCAGACCTCACGCCTTACATCACAGTCCTGGATGGCGTCCATGGTGAGCAGGTCGTTGCCGCGACGCATCTGGAAGCGAACCAGGTCGGCGGCCGCCTGGATCTCCGCCGCCTCCCGCTCCCTCTGGCTGCTCGTCAGGTCGGGGACACACGCGCTCTGAGCGCCCTGGGGGGGGTGCGGGGGCCTGCGGGGGCCGGCCAGGCCCAGCATGTCCTGCAGCAGCAGACTGTACTTACTGATCCTCTGGATGGGCCGGAGCAGGTAGGAGGACAGGTCCATCACGTCCCCCAGCTCCTGCTGCTTCCTCTGAGAGGAGACAGCAGAGAGACGCTGTGTCTGACATTCTGCATCTACCTCACAGCCTGTGAAATGACCTGAAGCTGGAGCGCAGATGACAGGGTGGAACTACAAAGTGAGAGACTGAATCTATCTATCACTCTCTCTCTACATTCTTGGATGCACAAATTACAGCTGTGATGAGCTAGTTTTAAAAGAAGGCTGTAAAGAGAGAATAAATGGGAAGAAGATGTAAAGAGGTGAATTCAGAAAGCTTTTTCACTTTTCTCACTTTTTAGGTTATTGCTACATAAAGGAAAACACCTGGGAGATCAGTTGTCAGGAAGAGAAAAACATGATGAGAAGATAAAAAACAAGGAGACCCAAACTGACCTTGAAGATATCGTGGCGGCGGTGCAGGATCAGCGCGTCGGACTGAGGCTTGTTCTTACTGTACAGAGCGTACAAACCAAAGCTCTCACTCTGCAGATGGAAAACCAAGTCAGAAGATCTGATGGATCCAACTCTATCACATGATCAGGAGAATCCTGACTCTAATCACCTCAGCACAAGTAGAATAGCACAGGCTTTGGAGAGAACTTACATTAGTTCTGCAATAATATTGAAAGTATAAAAATGATAAAACGTTCATAATGTAACCTGTTATGTTACAGTGAGCTACATTATACTAGATCAGCTTTGACTCTAATCATTGCACATGGTGTGTGAGGGAGTTCTGTCCACTGCTCACATGTCTGAGGAAGCAGCGAGCCACCATGGCCGCTTCGCTCTGGCACGCCTCCAGCTCGGGCAGGAAGTAGCGGCTGTGGAAGTCGTAGAGTTTCTCCAGATTCCCGAAGATGACGCCGCGCTTCCCCCTCAGGTCCTGGGGGATGTCGGCTCGGTCCAGCAGGGGGAGGTAGTGGGTCAGGATGTAGCCCAGGGAGCGCACATAGTCCCTCTCAGTGAAGAGCAGCTCCTCCAGGACCCTCTGCAGCCTCCTGCTCACACACACACACACACACACACACACACACACACACACACACACACACACACACACACACACACACGCACACACACAAACACACACACACACACAAACACACACACACACACCAAAGCACAGGTCAAACACGTGCTTCCCCCCAGTCTGACTGTCATTGTCATTGGAGGGACTCTTTGTACTTCAACAGTTACTTTGTATTGTATTAATGATGTTTTAATTATGTTTATGATGTAATGCTCCGTAACACAGAATGGCTCCTGATAATCAGCTGTTACTGTCTGATGCAGTTTGATGACTCATGCTCTGATGTTTGACTCTCTGTGATATTCAATAAACATCCGATCTTATGATGAGAAAGAAGAGGCTGAATCCAGAGTATCACCACTTTAACATTTCAGCAGATGACACAGAGACATGCTGTCACCTCATCCTTTCAACATGCACTCAGAACAAACATGGACGGACTGAGAGGCCAGACCACTCATCTGCACGCTGGAGCTCAGGCTGCACATTTACCAAAAACACAGTAAGTACGCTATAGCTGAGCTAAGCAGACTCTTATTATCATGAAGAACCAAAATACTGGCTGTGAACATCTGATGAGGTCGACAAACGTTCTGAAGTCTCAGTGAGCAGAAGGTCTGGACTCCACAATCCATCCACAGAACAAAGAGAACCAGAGGAAACAATACCTGCAGGGCTTCACTGAGAGCTTAGAGACAGAGGAGAACGTACAGGGTCTGGTTAGGACTCATCATTAGGTGAGCGGCAGTAAAGAGGCGCTGCACGCTAGTAGTTGGTTATTAATTGGTTATTAGTTGGTTATTAGTTGGTTTGGTGAATGTGTGATAAGGTGTGACAGGGACTTACAGGGTGCTGCTGGGACTCTGCTGCGTCCCGGCTGGAGGAGCCCCCCCCTCGCCCCCCCCTCCTGGCAGACTGAGGTGTCTGTCCCCTGGAGGCCCCGCCCTGGCCCCGTCCTCGCACGCCCCCTGCTGGCTGGTGCAGGAGGTGTCGGAGCAGAAGCTGCCGTGGCGGGAGATCTGGAACCTCTGGGCCTCCTGCAGCATGCGGCAGGAGGGCTGGCCGTGGTGGGAGCAGGAGGGGGGGGGCGCCCGTGGCTCCGCCCCCGCCCCCGCCGCTGAGGACAGGCTCAGGGACTCCTGGCTGGACGCCCGCGCCGCCAGCCGCCGTCCCCACGGGAACCACTGACAGCCCACGCCGTGAGGCTGAGACAAGGCTGCAGCATCACGCTCACTCCTCGCCCGACTCGCCTGACGCCTCCTCTGCTCCTGCTCCGCTCTGCTGGACCACAAACACACACACACACACACACACACACACACACACACACACACACACACACACACACAGTCAGGAGGATAATACTGTAAAATGTATGAAACAAGATCAAAATGCAACATCCTCATTTAGAGATGATGAGATGATGAGTTGCTACTATCAACTCATTACCTGGTAATGTGTCAATACGATAACAGGAAATAAATAAATGAGATGTGTCTCCACAGACCTACCTGTGAGGTGACTGTGGAGTGACCTTTGACCTTTGCTCTGGGATGGAGGAGTCTCTACAGGCTGCAGGAGCACAGCTGCTCCTCTGGCCTGACTCCCCCTCCCCCCTCCTCTCAGACTCCTCCCCTTCCTCCCACTGAGGAGGCTGCAGGTCTGGAGGCTGCACCACCAGACTCCGTCCTCCAGGGGGCGCTGTCTGAACATCAGAGCTGTCCACATCCACAAAGTGATGCTGGCAGCAGGAGCTGGACTGTTGGGCCTCCTCTACCTCCTCCACCTCCCCCACCTCCTCGTCCTGGTCCAGCTGCTGCAGCCGCTCCTCCAGCTGCTGGCGGGCCTGCAGACAGAGCAGCCAGGCGGCGTTCCACACCCTCATCCCCCTGCAGCCGCTCAGCGCCCCCGCCTGCACCTTCACCTCCTGGAACCGCTCTGGGCTGAACTGGAGGAGCCGCTCCTGGAGGTCCTGCAGGATGGAGCGGTCTGAGCCGGGAGGAGGTGCTGCACCTGCTCCTCCCTGCACGGTGCTGAGGCTGCCCGTCTGATCCAGGTCCTTTTCTGAGTGGATCCTGGACTGAGTCTGCTCCAGGTACTGAGAGCACTCATCAGCCAGATAGGAGGCCTGGTTCAGACCAGACATGTTCACTGTTACTGCAGATACAAGTCGATGGCTTCTTTAGCTTTAACAGGGCTCGAGAAGGAGAAACAACTTCTACTTTGGTTCGGTAGAGTGACAGACAGGTACAGGTACTAACCCTAACCCAAAGGTTTTAGTACAAAACGTTTGCTCACCCTTCTCACGTTTAGCTCATTTGACACACAAAGAACTTACAATTAAAAAATGCATAAAACAAACTAAATAAATCAGTGTTAAATCTAAATGCTAATATAAATATGTATGTAAATACATATGTATATAAATGCTCAGTCTAAATCTGAATGTTAATTTTTACATTTGGATTTAACATTTAGATGTATGTTTGTTTTTTAAGTTTACACATTTTTTAACAGTAACATATAACATATAATATTGGTAACCTAATTTTAACATTCCTGAGCCCATGGGACAGGCTGTTCCTAAAGACGTAGGGCAGGCCCTACATCATAACCTCATTCATGTATAAATCTGAGATCATTTAGAAATGCAACAAAATTCTGGCAAATCTGAACAGAATGTAACAGAACCTCCACCTCCAAAATGAATTGCAGAAGCAGGACGATAATATTCCCACACTGAAAAGTAGGACTGTAAAAGGCTGTAGAGCAGCATCCACAACCTTCTGATGAAATGACCAGAGCTGATTAGAGTCTGTTAACATCAGAGGACGAGGATAAATACTCAGTCCAGCCACTAGAGGTCGTCTTTAACATCTCTTTAACACCTCTGACACCAACCTGCTCACAGAAGTCACACACGTTGACCATGATCTGCAGCTCCCGGCCGCAGGCCTCCGCCCTGCACAGGAAGTCCTCCAGGCCTGACCTGAAGGTGCTGACCAGAGAGCGGAACTCCTGCGCCTCAGGGCAGGGCAGCGCCCCCTGCTGGAGGCGCTCTGCCTCCGCCACCAGCGTCATGGCGTGGTGTCTGCGGTCCTGCAGGACACGCACAGACTCAGACGTGTGGACAGGCTGAGACACAGCTGCGGACAGATGTGGACTCACGTTGGCTTCTATCAGGAACCCGGTGAAGCTGTTGAGGATCTGCTCCAACCTGTCTCCAGAGTCCTCCACAGACTCTGCCTCCAGCAGGTGGCGCTCTCCTTCGACATGAAACCACTGCTGCATCTGCAGGGAGAGGAGGAGCAAAGCGTCTGCTGTCGAGAAGAATCATCATGGTGTAGTCCGGGAAAACAACAGACTGGGGGTTTAAGGGAATGTAGGGCAAGCATTTGGCAAGAGTCTGAAAACATAGTGTAAACAAACAGTTGTTACAAACTGGATGTTGAGCCATTGAAACCCACTGAAACCTAAATAACCTAATAACTAATCTAATGTGCCATTTAACAGAATACATGATGTTATTCTATCAGGGATCGATCTGGGCTGCAGTCTTGAACTGATCATCGTAACTACTCTACTGCATCAGAGCCTCATTTTATACTGATTTGTCTGAATTTGACAAGAATCAGTGTTGCTGAAATATTCCCAGCTTGGAATAATTCAACACAAAAAAGTACTTTGCATGTAGTATTCCCGAAAATAGATATATTCATGTTTTTTTTATTTACATGATAAAAATATGATTGATGTTATGTTTCTTGCTCACATGGTGACATCATGACAGAAACACAGCTGTTATGTAGTGTCTTGTATGCACTGAACACTGTGAGTGCAGCACATAACAAAACACAGCCTGGGGATTAAAGGATGAATTGCTCTGGTCCTGATCTGGTTCCTCTCGGTGGGATGTGAACTGATCACCTGCAGGAAGTGTCCTTCCATCTCTCTGAGCTGCAGCAGCTGCTCCAGATGTTCCAGGCTCATGTTGGACCTCTGGACCAGGACGTGAGCCTGCTCCTCCACATGGTTGTACAGGCTGGTCACCGAGTCCACGGCATCACTGGTACACACACACACAAACACACACACACACACACACACACGTACACACACACACACATTAAATGCAGAAGCTGGCCTGAGGAAACATTTATTTTTCCCTGTGTTTCATAACTTTTTGGAATGTTTTCAGAGGTGCAGCCCAGAGGTTTTTTTCTTCCTGTAAACAGGTTTTATGAGGCTGAGCAGCGGTGACTCAGCAGGTGTGTGTTTACCTGAGATCCTCACAGTGGGGGTACCTGAGGTCGCTCTCCTTCCTCAGCCTGGCCAGCACCGCCCCGCCCTCCCTCTGCAGGCCCACCAGCCGGCTGTCCTCCAGGACGTCCCTCATCAGGGTCCTCCGGTCCATCATGCTCTGCTGCACAGCCTGGACGGGGACGGGGAAGGAGACAGACAGAGACAGACAAAGACAGAGACACAGACAGAGACAGACAGAGACGGAGCGGTGAGGAGCATCCTGGAGGCTGAGCAGCTGAACCACAGGACCAGGGCAGGTACCTGCACCGAGTCCGTCCTCTGGGGCTGCTCCAGCTTCCTGATGGCTCGGAGGAGGAGGCCAGACGCCTCCTGCAGGTCGGACACGAACGGAAAGAGTTTCTGCAGAGAGACAGAGAGATGTGGACATAAGTCAATCATAAGTCTGAGAGAGAGAGAGACAGAGAGAGAGACAGAGAGAGAGAGAGAGAGAGAGAGAGAGAGAGATGGAGAACTGAATGTATAAAGTAGTTTACAAAATATTAAGCTCACTGTATTCTGCTCACGTTTCACACAGTCACAACTTATATATAATAGTTAAAAGTGCGTTTCCATGAATTCTGTTAATAATAAATGTAAATGTTAAATCAAAATCCAAATCTAAATACTGAATTGTATAAAACTAAAATCTAAAGTGTCAGTGCTCTCTTCTCTTTCATGGAGCCACGAGGACGGTGAGCTAAATATTCTGTAAACTTTTACATTTGCTAAAGAGAAAAGGTGTCACCTGGTGCAGCTGCGTCCACTCGCTGTGTCCGGGGGGCAGCGCCCCCTGCAGGCGGGGGCTCAGCTGAGATGCCTCCACCAGTTTGAACAGAGCTTTCACTGACGTCACCACTTCAGTCTGCAGCACAGTACTCTGCTTAGTTACCTGTTTCACTCGTTCAATTCATAGAATTCTTTTTATCTTTACTGAAATACACCGGGGCATAAACGTTATAAAACTGTTCCCTGTTCAGTCTGATGACCACATACTGACTCTGAAAGCACTGACATGGTGGTTCTAAAGTCTTATGGACGGCTCTGACCTGGACTCCTGGACACCGCTCCGGACGCTGGACGCTGTCTTTGTCCACCAGCAGAACGAAGCTGTTCAGCGCCCGAGGAATCTGCTCCTGCAACACGGTAACCTCCATAGTGACGTACTGACCCCAGCCCACAACCCTCTGCTGTGAGGTAACATCATCTATCATATAATGTATGAATGTAAATATACACCCACTCTCAGGTGTGTTCACCTCTTACCTGCAGGGACATCACGGCCTTATAGAGCTGTGGCAGAGGATTTGTTTTCTTTGCATCAAAAACGAGTGTCATCCCAGCCTCTCTGAGCTCCCTCCTGCACACACACACACACACACTGATGATGATGTTGATGACAATTACAGTCTGGTGTATCGATCACTGATCGCTGATCATTACCTGGTGATGGAGTGGAAGTAGAGCAGCATCTGGAGGAGCTCCTGGCTGGTCACAGCTGGACTCCATCCCTGGTGGTCTCCATAGAGCTCCACCACCACCCTCCCTGCCCTGTCCCGGCCTCCTGGGGGGAGAGTCACAGTACTGAGAGGGACACGGACCACAGACTGTTTGATTTTAGATTTGCTTCTGTTTGTCCCATCAGAGTCCTGTTCTGTTTTACTTCCCTCCCTCTACTGCACTGTCCACTGTCCACACTACTGCTGTGTCGCTTGAACGTTCCCACAATAACAGTGGATTTTGTTCTATTCTATTTTATTCTATCATTAAACCATGACAGCTATCTGATCAGAGTTGTTGTGGTGGTCGGGGATCGCAGTGAGATGACATACCTGTGAGAGATGCGACCCCCAGGTAGAGGGGGTGGGCTTGGGGGTCCGGGGCCCCCAGGGGCAGGTGGTGGGGTCGGGGCCGAGTGGAGGGAAGCTGCTGGGTCCTGTCTGCAGGAGCAGCAGGGTTTGTCTGTGCCCTGCTCTCTGTCTGCAGGCTGCTCCTACCTCCAGGCTGAGCTGCGTCTGTACACAGCGAGAGAGAAGCTGAAAACGTCTTTGGTCTCTGTGACTGGATGAAATGGCGTCAGAGAGAGAAGAACACGGACCTGCGACGACCAGCCTCCTCCTGCTGATCTTGGGTGAAACCAGCCGGAAGGCGGTGCTGTTTTTACATTTGACCACGTGCAGCTGAGGAATCTCTGCACGCGACTCTGCGTTTTCTCTCCTCCTCACGTTCTGCCCTTCGACGATGACCAGCTCACACACCTCTGAGGTGTCCACCACGGCTGTGGACAGGGACGAGCACCTCCTGTCCAGTGTGGAGTCCTGTCTGCCCTGAGGTCGGCTCGGGTTCTGAGCGTCTGGAGCCACGTGGTGTCTGGCAGGAACCACCTCTGACTGGGCGGGACGGTTGAAGGTGAGCACAGCTCTGCTGGGCTCCAGCCTCCGTCCCGGCTCTGGCTTTGTCCCGTTGATGCCATGTGAACGGGCAGAGTCGTCCTCCCGAGGAGGTGGACCGCTCCTGCTCCTCTCTCTGGTCTGATCCAGCCTGTCGTCTGTGGTGGTGCTGGTGTCTCCTGGTTTCCAGTATGGAGCCGAGCTCTTCTCTCCAGACTCCTTACAGATGACAGAGGGAGGCGGCTGTGTCCCAGGATGGAACCACATTCCCTGGATGCTGCACCACGGATCCCCGGCCTCATTCCCAGCAGCTTTCCCATCATCCCCGTCCTCCTGCAGCGCCTCCAGGGCCCGGGCCGGCCCCCTGCCCCCTCCGGCCGGCCCCCTGCCCCCCCCGGCCCCCAGGGGCAGCGGGTTCTGCAGGGCGGCCTGGTACGACTCCCTGTAGCGACAGCGCAGCTCCTGAGCTCTGGACGCCGGTCCAGCGCTGCGCCGCCTCATGCAGGGCGTGCAGGGCTTCTCTGAGAACTGGAGGCACTGGGAGGAGTCCAGCTCAGAGCGAGGGTACTGGGATGGGGACTGGGAGTACTGGGGGGCAGGTGGAGGTCCTGTGTCTGTCATGCGGGGTCTGAACGAGGCAGCAGCCTCTGACCTATGACTCTGAGGTGTTTGAGGTTTTGTTGGTACCTGTGGTTGTGTGCATGGAATCTGTGTGTTTGGGTGTCTGTGTGTGTGTGACTGCATCTGTGCTTGTCTGTGTGGTTGTCTCTGCATGTGTGCATCAACATGTGTGCGTGATTGCCTTTGCATTTCCAACGTGTGCGGCTGCTCCTCAGCTGCTGACTGAGCTTGACCGAAAAGCATTGTCGCTTGCAAAACGTCAATATAATCCCCGTCTGCTGCTCCACTCCCGCTGATCTCTGTAACACTCGCAGCTTTGAGATTTTCTTGGTCTATCTTTTCAGAAACAGATTCACCTTTGCTCACATTTATGTGTGAACTTGCTTCTGAGACACCTGAGTTTGTTATAGCCGCAGTGTCCGTCCCCAGAGAGGAGCTGTGCCAGGTGTGTGGTGACACCAGACCCACTGGCTTCAGCTCTGCCTCGCTCTCTCTCCCTCTGCTCGTCCTCAGTGAAGACGCAGCTCTAGAATCCACCAGACAGAGCGACACGGCGATGCCGTGCTTGGCCGGACATATCCTGGTCTCCACAGAGAAGGCGGAGGAATGTGAGGACGAGCTGAGGACAGAATTTTTAATGGTCACAGGATACTCAGGATACTGTGCAGGTGCCGGAGGAGCCAGAGGAGGTGAGCTCTCAGGAAGGCAAGGAGGAGGAGGAAGCGGAGGAGGTGAAGGAGGATAAGCAGGAGGAGCAGAGGCCATGCTCCACCCGGGCTGGTCCACAAACCGAGGCTGGGCCACGTGTTCCCAGGGCAGCTTCACCAGGCCGTGCTGCGTGGAGAGCAGGCAGCGGCTGAGCCTCGTCCCATGACGGCCCAGGTTCAGCTCCTCCAGCCAGCCTGGGCTGAAGATGCAGGGGTAGGAGGTCTCAGGGACGGGGGTCTCCTCCACCACCGCGGCTCCCAGCCCCTCCTCCCCCAGAAGGTTGCAGACCACGATGCGAGCTGATTGGTCACAGAACGGCGCCACCTGGAGGTAGAAGTCCCCTGGCTGCAGCAGCAGCGGGTCGAGGGGCGCGAGGTGGACGACGACCCGGTCGTGTAGACAGAGAGGCCAGCCCTCACACTGGAAGAGAACATCCGAGTACGGAGCCTGAGAGAGAGAGAGAGCGAGAGAGAGAGAGAGAGGCAGAAAGAGAGAGAGAGGGAGAAAGAGGGAGAGAGAGATGTCCTTTAGTAATATGAGAACACAGACATTGCGGCGCAATCATACATTTCACACTCTTCCTCCAAAATTAGTCTTTGCTTTGCAAAATATGTCTATGTGAAAAATCCCAAATGTTGAAAGTTGTAAACAAATGCCACGCACTGATCAGCTGTTCTCTGATTGGCCAGAAATCTGACACGACAAAACAAACATGGAAGATGAGCAGGGAACCAGTGTCCGCTAAATTCTTTTATAAAGCACATTTAAAACAAATGACTTTGACCAAATAAACAGCAGCTGTTTCATCCAGGTTTAGTTGTTAGTGATGCTGCCTCATCCTTGTGGCTCCCTCAGACAGACAGCCTGAGACGGTCTTCAGGCTGGAGCGGCAGATGTTTCTACTGTGAGTGAGGAGAGGAGGGACTCACACATGCAGCCTGCTGCACGCTGTCTAAGATGTGCTTGGCCGGGATCAGGAAGTCGAGCAGGCAGCGCAGGGCGTCTCCCTGATAGCGGCTGTCGATGAGCTGGAAGAGCTGGCTCAGCAGGGTGGGGGCCGTGGCCCCGAAGGGCGGGTACAGCACCGACAGCACGCTCTGGATCGAGTCCTCCAGAGAGTCAGGGTTCTGGAAGCACCGAGCAGAGACACAGGAGCCCAGAGAGCTCTGAACATTCAGGACAGTCTGGTCTGGCAACAACACACTGGCAGCAACAGACCCGACAAGTCCTGCTTTCATTGTTTTTATTGTCTTTACTGTTTAGTTGCTTGTATTGTTTGACTGATTTATGTTCTATTATATCTATTTATGCATGATGTTCACCACTACACAACAGCACAAGTGGTGGTTGTGTTAAACGTGTCAAATGAATAAAGTTCATTTTGTCATCGTCATTATCATTGTCACTGTCATCATATCATTACTGTTTCTTTTATCATGATGCATTTTATTAACAATATGTTAACAGTCTAGTGTTATTATTTATTATCATTATTCATTATCATCTGAAGTATCTTTACATAAGATGACCACAACACACAGAAGACGAGATGAGATGATGAGTTTCTCGACTGGAACTTTATGTGACCAGAAATAAACATTCACTCAAAGGCTGGAAACATATAGTCATGGTGCTTCAGCCCTCCTCCTCCTGCTCCTCCTCCTCCCTCCTTCTCCTCCTGCTCCTTCTCCTCCCTCCTCCTCCTGCTCCTCCTCCTTCTCCTCCCGCCTCCTCCTCCCTCCTCCCTCCTCCTCCTCCTCCTCCTCCTCCATCCTCCTCCTCCTCTTCCTCCTGGTTGGGCTGCGTGACAGTAAACATGCCAGTAAACAGGCTGTGTGATGGCTGTCGGGACTCGCTCCCTCCTGGTTTATGGTTTCACATTCCCTCTGACCCCGGCTCGGCCCCGCTCCCACTTTTAGGCGCTGCTTTATTTAGCGGCGAGGAGCCGCGGGTCGCTGCGTGCGTGCATACATGCGTGGCTGCAGCTCTGCTGCTGCGGGGTGGGGGGTGGGGGGGGTGGGGGGGGGGGGTAAGCGGGGTGGGGGGGGGGCTCTACCCCCCAGCCATGTGCTCACTGTCATTTACTGTACAGGATTATGTTGTTGCCGTCAGTGTGGGAGCGAGACGCTGAGGAGACGTGCTACTGCAGTCAGATTACAGCTCTGACACCACGTGACTGTGAGTTCAATCTGAGCAGAACGAGTCTCGTATCTGTCCGTTAAAATGTGGAGAACAGAGCGATGGAACACGTCCTCTCTGACTGACCTCAGCTCGCTCCCTGGCTCTGCTGTCTGTTTAGAAAGGGAATAAATTAAGAATATATCAAAATGATTTGAGACTGGAAGGATCCCAGCTCTCTCCCCAGTGTGTCTGCTTGTATTTCTCACTCCGTCCTGTTCTCTCTCTTCAGGATCTGAGACTCTGAGCGCCTTCAGCTCCAGAAACAGATCAGTGACTCAGAGGTCTGTGGTCAGAGCTGCCACACCCCAACGGGAAAACACAGAGATGGTCTTGGTGATAAGATGGAGGGGGAGCAGCGCGCTCAGTACGATGCAAACTAGGAGCAAATTCATTAAGCATTGCATACATCACAGATGTATTCAGGAAACCCCGTGGTTGAGATGTTTCCATCAGGGAGAAGATTAAAACAACAAAAAAATACAGAAACTGCTTCTTCTCAACTGCAGTAACAATACTCAACAAAAGCAAAACATAAGTTGTGGTATGGATTATTATAGAATGTCATGTGGGCCAATGCATGTTGGTCCTTGCCTATAAAACAGTGTTTTATAGTTTTATAGTTCATAGTTTTATAATTTAACACATGCAGAAACTTCCTCAGTCTACAGAGTAAATAGAATAACTCATCTGTGATGAGAGGACCTGAGGGGACCAGAGAGGACCAGAGAGGACCTGAGAGGACTAGAGAGGACCTGAGGGGACCTGAGAGGACCAGAGAGGACCTGAGGGGACCAGAGAGGACTCGAGAGGACCTGAGAGGACTAGAGAGGACCTGAGGGGACCAGAGAGGACCAGAGAGGACTCGAGAGGACCTGAGAGGACTAGAGAGGACCTGAGGGGACCTGAGAGGACCAGAGAGGACTCGAGAGGACCTGAGGGGACCAGAGAGGACCTGAGGGGACCAGAGAGGACCAGAGAGGACTCGAGAGGACCTGAGAGGACTAGAGAGGACCAGAGGGGACCTGAGAGGACTAGAGAGGACCAGAGGGGACCTGAGAGGACTAGAGAGGACCAGAGAGGACTTGAGACGACTAGAGAGGACTAGAGAGGATCAGAGAGGACCTGGGAGGACCTGAGAGAACCTGGGGAGACCAGAGAGGACCACAAAGGATGAGAGGGGACCAGAGAGGACTCGAGACGACTAGAGAGGACTAGAGAGGACCTGAGAGAACCTGAGAAGACCTGAGGGGACCAGGGAGGACCTGAGAGGATCATAAAGGACCAGAGGGGACCTGAGGGGACCTGAGGGGACCCGTGCTGAGCTGTGAGTCTGCTGAGACTCTGACTCTTCCGGATTCACACAGCTCGAGATAAACACTGAGCGAGGAGGTGAAAGCTTGGCCTCACATTGCTGTGGATAAGATGTCACGGTGCGGGAGCTGAGCGATGTCAGAATATCTCATTATGAAACAGAAATAGTCTCTGCACATTCCTGATGTCAAGCAGGCTCCTGCCTGGACAAGAGCAACATACTTGACAATAAAAAAAGGGAAGCAGAGAGACACTTCTGCAGGACGTTCATCCCCTGATCCTACAGTCAGTCCTGCAGTTACTCCTCTGTCTGCCACACACTGTTTGCTCTTAGTTTGATCTTCATCTTCTGACTGAATCTGGCAGAGTGACAGGAAGTGTGATCTGATCTGACACTGGTGCACATCTTTGTTTCTTGCTCATGTGAAGTCACTCTCTCTCCATCTGTTTATGAGTCTGATAAAGTGTCCTCATCCTCTGTCATGTTATGGACTGTCTGAGAAAATACCTCCAGTCTAAGAAGCACAACTATAGTATGTGTGATTTGGCCAAACTTCAAAGCCTTCACAACTCTGCAGATTTATCCTCTAAATAAGTGTGAAAACAATCTATTTCCTGTGTTTATGTCTGTGGTTTTTCATCTTAAAAAGCAGATTCCTCAATGGAATTCACCACTTAAAATGATTTCCTGCTGCCTGAGGAATGAGGAGCTGAGGAGGAATTATTTTGTCCCTTTTCATTATCAAAAATTCTACACAGTGAAATGTGTCTTATCTTTAAGTGGTCTGGTTTAGAGTCTCTAGTGGAGAAAGATTTTATAGATATAGATTTTATAGAAAGCTTTCGTCTGTTTTATCTCATCCTCCATCTATGGATATTTCTTCCTGACACCCAAACACAGGAAACACAGAGAGTGACGGACAATCTTAACTATTTTGTAATTTTGAGAAAAATCCAATTGTGCAGTAAACGGATTAGAGGTGACGCAGACGTGATGCAGCGATGAAGCGTTGCCTTGTTGAAACAGACAGAGCAGATTATTCTCCATCAGGAAGGTGTAACACGTCATCACATTTTCTCAAGTTTCCCTTCAGTTGTGATTTATGTCACTGAGTCTGCGCATCAAACTTAAAGCATCCTTGAAACAAAAACTCATGGAAATCACTCATTAGCCATCTGATGTCACAACCTGTTGAGAATTTAAGGAAATAATCTCACATTAAGCCACAGGAACATGTCTCTCTCTATGAACTGTACTCACAACCAGGTCTGTTTGAGTGTAGGATTTTTATGTCTCAGGCTCTCTCAGCTGTTGTTGTTATGTAACACCACACAAAGAGTTTTTGAGATGAAGAAACATTCTAGATCATTTGGGAAACCAAAGAGTCTCTTTGGAGCATTTTTCTGAGTAAATAATTTATTTCTCCAAGCTATTTACAGCTTGGATTACTCAGAGAAAAGGTAGCGAGTCGTCTCTTTTGTAAATGGATTCATCTCCCAGACACAACATTGTACCTTTCAGCCTGAGAGCTGCACCTCCAGACTGAAAGGTGCACGGAGCAGCAAAGGTTCCACTTTGCTTTAGTGCTTTCCACCTGGGTGCACCTGGAGAAGCTGAGCTCACACCACACGGTGCCAGAGCTGAGGCTGGGCGGCTCCGGCCGGGCCAGACGGGTGATTTCGCAGCTTGACGGGATCAGCAGACGTGCTGCAAACACTAATCATGGC
>CM055193.1:152500-202500 GCA_029224185.1 Karalla daura | reverse complement strand
CTGCAAGTAGAATTTAACTGCATTTAGTAAACCAGCCAAATTCTTGGTGTACAAGGTGAAATTATCATCTCCTAATGTGATGATTTCACATTATATATTTTCTGAGGCAGCAAAACGCTTCTTCTCGTCCTCAGCTGTTAAGATAGAAAATCGGTTCATCCAGGTCTCCTATAAACACTGCTCTCAGTGCATGTGTGTGTGTGTGTGTGTGTGTGTGTCAGGCTGAAATATGATGCCAACAGAAGCCAGTTGGACAAACAAAACCTGAAGAAAGAGGACAGAGGAGAAGCGGAGAGAGGAAGTGCTTGGAGTCGGTCCTGATTGGCTGCCGCTCACACTGTGCCTGTAACCTCTGAGAGGACGTCTGAGCTGCAGCCGAGGCCTGTGGCCAGGTCTCTCCCCGTGACTCTGCCTGAGAGGCAGAGGGAGTGTGTGTGAGTGTGTGAATGTGTGTGTGAGTGTGTGTTCCTCGGGCCTGTGGTCCATGTGCTGTGACTCAAACATCAAGACGTTTCCGCCCTGGAGGAAAGTCGAGGATGCTGCGTGCACAGAGCTGTGACAGACAACACACACGTCTTTACATTAGTCTGAGTCACTCATCAGACCCCTCCATCCAGAGCCACCGACAGGAGGACACGCTCCATCCCAGCAGAGGCCTCAGTGCAGCACTGGTACAGCTCCACCACTCCAGCACGTCACTCTAGTTTACATCCTGTTTTGCACCTTCAGTCAATTGCACATCATGTTTGACTTTGCACAGGTTATTTACTGATATGGGTATTTTTAATGTTACCTCTACATATATCTATCTATATCTATCCATATATATATCTATCTATCAACAATGACCATTGGTCATGAGCTGAGGTAGGTTAGACACACTGAGGAGGAGAACAGTGAGAACTTCTTCACCACCTTCAGCATCTCTGCACATGAAGCATGAACGCTGCAGAAGGCTTTCCGCTCCATGCTGGAACGTTTGTTTTTCTCTGGATATAAAACCACGAACATGACTGCATCCATGATGAAGACGAGCTGAGTGTCAGTGTGCAGAAGAGCTGCAGCTCCTGTCAGATCTGTGTGTGAGCGTCACCGCTGGTGGTCCTCCCTGCTTAGCCCGAGACACTTTCCCATGCTCTGTCTGTCTAGACAGGGACACACACACACACACACACACACACACACACACACACACACACACACACACACACACACACACCTTCTGTGGCTATAATATTTGGAAACATTAAGATGTTCTCATTCTATCACAATGCTGCAGATTGAACCTCTTCAATCATTACAGTCCTCTGTCTCTGTAAAACAGACGACCTGGGTGTGTGTCGATGTGACTATAGCACCCCCTCACAAACAAGCAAGTATTCTATTCTTTTCTGTTTCAAAAATGAGATTTTGCATGACTTGAATTATTTGGTGAGCCCATCTGTTAGAAATGGGACAAAGACAGGCTCCATCAACATGGTAACGTCACAGTCACATCAACCCTGCTTGAATTGAAGAGATTGAGCTGAGGTGTCCCACATTAGTCAGTGTTCCAGTCCATCTCATCTCATCCTCAGCTCCTCCCTGCAGAAATCTGTTATCCTTTACTCCGAAACATTATTAGAATTCTTATTATACACTGTAGTCGACTATGGAGGAATGTTCCTTGTGGTCATTTATGGTATCTAGTGAAATTAACAGGAGGTGTGAGCTGTCACAAACCACTGTATGTCACCTTTTTATGAGGAGCTAATCACCCCTGAAGGTGTGGTCCTGGGATCAACCCCGGCTCTGACCTTACTTCAGATCACATCACACAGTAAATCACACCAGTCACATTTATGACTGGATATTACCGACCTAACTCTACCTAAAGCATCAGATATATCAAAACGTCTTCCTGAAATAGAAACGCCCCGGAGCAGAGGGAGGAACACATGTGAGAAGCAGCTCCACCAGGAGACAGGTGATGCTGAGCCAACACAAATAGACAGAAACCCTCCAACAGCATCACACAGAGTACACCTGCACCCAGGGTGGGCAAACACAGGCCGGCAGCTGCTCAAACAACACACACACACACACACACACACCACTCTTATTTATAACCTCGCCCACACAGCAGAGGAGAAGAAGACGCAGACGGACGGTGACAGCTGCAGGTTGAGAAGGAGCAACAACAGCAGGAGAAACAGAAGAGATGAAGAATCAGCTGCTTCCTGCTGCTGATCAGCGATCAATCACCCTGTGCCAGTCTGCTGTGGGACGCTGTCACACCGGCCCAGTAACAGCCCAGTGACAGCCCAGCCACGCCTACTGGTGACCATCATCCATCAAAACACGTCCTCCATCGTCTCTCAGTGTCTCCGTTTAAACCGATGATGACAATATAGATTTAGAGCAAACAATGAATAGAAAATCAAGGATTGGTAAGGACACCTGTGTGTGTGTGTGTGTGTGTGTGTGTGTGTGTCTCATCATCGGCTCTCATCGAACAGCTGGGAAGCTTCTCATTGATTCAGAGATGAATTAATACTGCTGAGAAGATTCTCCAGAGCTGCAGCAGATCCTCTGCTGTCAGACAAACCCACCTCCTCCCATGGTGGACAAACAACCCTGAAGGAACCAGGCTTCACACAAACCTCAGGAACCACAGGAACCTGCTGCATGCTCATCACAGCTCACACACACACACACACACACACACACACACACACACACACACACACACACACTGATGCAGCAGGACTGAGAGTTTTGCTCCATGTTTGTTGGTTAAAAAGAGAAGAGACATCTCAGCGGAAACTTTACGCACAGAGCGTCATAGTAGCAGAACTGTGCTGCGCCTCCGCCTGGGGGAGTGTGTGTGTGTGTGTCCCTGTGTGTGTGTGCGCGCGTCAGCGTGCAGAAGGATCCATCACCACTAAGTCGTGCAGCGGCAGCTTTACCTCGGAGGGTCCGGCAGGTCCGTCTGCTCAGCGTGGTCCTGGTCCTGGTGCTGGTTCTGGTCCTGGTCCTGGTGCTGGTGCTGGTGCTGGTGCTGGTGCTGGTGCTGGTGCTGGTTCTGGTCCTGGTCCTGGTCCTGGTGCTGGTCCTGGTCCTAGACCTGGTCCTGGTGCCGCAGTCCTGACTGACGAGCTGCGGGAGCGCGCGACGGGAGCGCGTGGCAGTGCGTGCGCGCTGAGTGAATGGAAATCAATGAAACCAAGAGGGAGAGGAGGGGAGGAGAGGGAGGAGAGGAGGAGGGGGAGGGGGAGGAGGAGAGGAGAGGGGAGGAGGAGGGGAAGGGGGTGGGGTGGGGGGGGGGCACATTTCTGGCATACTGAGTCTCACGTGTCCTCTGGACCTGTGGCCTGGCATCAGTTTAGAGACCTGTGACAACAATCAATCAACCAGTCAATCGATCGATCAATCGATCAGTCCATGATGACATGCAGTGGAGAGCTTGACCTGGTGAAAATGGATTATTAAAGACTAGTCGATAATGAAGAGCAACTGGTGGTGTTGACGGTGGAGTCACCTCCTGGTCACGTCCCTCCCTGTGATGTGATGATTGTCACAGTCTGATACTTTTTGAAGTTTTGATGATTTTTAAAGGTTTTTTTGTTTGATCATAAGCTCCACATGAAGCTGCAGCCTTTCTGCTCACACATCAGGGTTTCCAGAGAACATGTAGATTAAATCCTCCCAGTCTGATAATCTCTGTCTATCTCTCTCTGTCACACACACACACACACACACACACACACACACACACACACACACACACACACACACACACAAACATACAGCTGTTTACATCCCTGCTTCCTTTCTCGTGGGAACGATGCAGAGCAGTGCTGGATGATGTCAGAGGTCAGCAGGAAGTTCCTCTACCATGATCTGAGAAAACAGGCGCAGCAGCATCTCCACTCTCTGAGTCTCATTTTGCTCAAATGTGATGAGAGAAATTCACACAATATTGTTCCTACTGTCTGTTGTTGTTCCTCTAGTAATCCAGCTGTGGGACAAGCAGCAGATTTCTTCATCTACTTAAAAAATTCAGCATTAAGATGACCTCATGATGACATCATGATGATATCACAGTGACATCATGATATTAGCATGATGTCATATGTCCCATATTTGTCTATCTGTGCGTTTTGGGTTTCATATTTTATTTTAGATCTCCTGTGTCAACATCCGCCTGGGTTCCAGGGCAGCATTCCTGTCTTTCCATGGTTTTCCTCCAACAACAAAGTCTGAGATTTCATTTCATGGTCAGGTCAGAGGTCAAAGAACCAGCAGAGGAATGTTTCCAGGGGGCTGCACACCGATGACTGGAACATCAACTGTGTGTTTTCATCTTCTTTTCTCTGAAGAAGATGTGGAGATCTAAACTATGTGTGCAGCGCTGGAGTCACAGCTGCTGTTGATTGCACATTTCACTGTTTTCCGTATGACGTCAGTGCTGTTTCCATCCACTAGATGGCGCTACCACAATCAAGCTCAGCACCACAGTTCTCTCCTTTTATTCTGAAACGTCAAACTTCAAACAAGCGACTGGCATCCAAAGGACTCCTTTCTACAGGTTTATTGAACTTTTTACTACAACACAATGGTTCACACACATTACAGCATAGTGATGAGCCTATATATACAGAAATCTTTGCACGGTGATTCTTCACATAATCATGTCGACGCTACAGTTTAGGCATTACAGAAAGAAATGAAACAAACTTTTCTCTGAACAAAGTCAGCGTGAGCCTTCCTTTTGCATTAGCTACAACATGACACGCTCTTTTTACTTACAAGATTAACAATATATAGCACAAGTATTTTTAGATATGTTGAAATCAGACAGTGGACAGCAGGTGACAGGACACCCCTCCCTCCCTCACATTTACTGATTATACTAAAAACATGGTTTCAGATGGAGGTGACGTCTGACCAGGGAGTTCTTCATCTTCTGCTTCGTGTGATGGAACGCAGCTGTTAAAAGTGATGTTAGTCGATAGATTAATCATGTCGTAGGTCAGCTGACCTGATTGTTGTAGCACTGTGAGGAGAAGGAGGAGGAGGAGGAGGAGGAGGAAGAGGAGGAGGAGGCTGCGGTGGCGAGTGTGAAGCCCTGAGATGTGGTTTCTGACACGAGGCTGCGATGGATCAGACGAGCCGGGCTCATTTTTACACCAAGATCCACCAAATAAAGCTTGTTAATAAGAAATGGGGAAAACAAACATGATGCAAATCTGATAAAACTCAGAAGCATGAGATCAGAGTCAGAGTCAGATCGTGGTCCAAGTGAGGAGATGGAACAAACTGAACTGAACTCTCTGCTTTATGAGGCTGCTGCACAGGTTTCCTATCAGAACGACTCAGCTCCGTTTGACCACATCCGTCTGAGCGTTTCTCAGACGTGCTGCTCGCTCTCTTCCATCCTGATTGGTCGGTCAGGATCTGAGTGGAGGAGCGAGCAGCTTCTGCGCCTCCCAGGCCGGTGGCTGCTCAGCTGGGACACGTCTGCAGAGTCTCCTTCAACCCTTCACCTCACTGTTATTTTAAGGACCTAAGAGTGTAACTTACATACTGGGAGACCATAGAAAAGTTTAGGAAACTGAGATTATCGCCGTTCTTTTCCTCTGATGGTGTGGGGACACCTCCTCTGTTCGGCCCGGCTCTGATCTGATATAAAATGCAGAACGAGTCTGTACTGAAAATGTAATTCATGCTCCAATAAAAACTTTTTAAATCTACTTACAGCTATCTGTGTGTTCTAAAGTTGCAATTCTCTCTAAAAACTCTAAGATCTGCTCTTATTCAGTGTTTACAGGATGATATCTGCGTATATAGGAGTGCATAATGAGTCTCTCTCTAGAGGTAGTAATTACAAATGTATGCATGAGATAGCGTGTTAGTGGGATCATGGGAATCAGCTCCAGTTAAGGCTCAGAATGAAGACAGGGTGTGTGTGTGTGGGTGTGTGTCGGTCAGGTACCGCATCATCGACACACAGGTTTCCTGTCTGAGCTCCTGCAAAACACGCTCCATCTCATGTCCTCTACAGCTCTGAAACCAGGGGTAGTGTGTGTGTGTGTGTGTGTGTGTGTATGACACGTGTCCAGGTCGATCAGACGCGGCACACGCAGCAGACCAGCTCCAGACTGGACTCAGGACACATGCACAGACTGACAGCCAACCTGCAGAGCGACAAGCATGCAGAGCGTTCTGTTACAGGCTGCATTAGAGCGCGACACACAGAAAGGTCACAACAGCATGTGTGTGTGTGTGTGTGTGTGTGTGTGTGTGTGTGTGTGTGTGTGTGTGTGTGTGGGGCGGAGGCTGTGCGTTCACACAAACAGCTGCTGGTCAAACACCTCTACTGGAGTTTACAGCACGATTATTTACAACATGTGTATGTGTGTGTGTGTGTGTGTGTGGAGGGGGGGGGGGGGGGGGGGCTGGGGGCATGGGGGGGGTCCAGTGTCTAGTTCAGATGCTTCAGGGGGGAAATCAGTGACGTCTGTGAGCCATCGATCAGTGACGGATCAATAGGCCGACTGTAACTGGATCAGTTCCAGGTTGTAACCTCTTACATGCAACATGAGCGGATCCGATCGGGCGTTTACACACATTAGCTAAATTAATCAGATGAGTGACGCAGGCGAAAACAAAAAAATCATGTGATTGATCAACCTCCAAGAGCAAAGCTGGAGGTCGATCGTCTGAGCCCAGTGGTCGCTACTGTTCTCATGTTGCAACTTGTCACTTTACATGAGCCAAGTTTAATTTGTTTTGGTTTAAGACGAGGTTCATTCCACTACTCTGAATGGAATGAAACTACAGGGGGTTTTGGTTTCACTGGAGTTGGGCTTTGATATTCTGCTCTGATAAACCTGCTGATGTGATTCACTGACTCTAGTTTGTCTGTCAGGTGGAAAATAAACGGTGAAGCTGTGTGACTCCTGGTTCGGTCTGGTCTGGTTTCACCTCCTGAGCAGCTGCAGACAGAGACTGGACCCCAACCCTGGGGGGGGCTTGGTCTAGTTAGAGACTACAGAGACTTCATCTTCATCTTCATCAGTGATGTAGAGGAGGGGCGGGGGGGTCAGGCTGCATGCAGACGGGTGGGGGGGGGTCCATGGTGGGTACAGTGTTTGGTCATCTGGAGGAGAGGAAGAGGAGAAGAGGAAGAAACGTTACTACAGGTTCACTCAGAGGTGCTCCTCAGGCCTCAGTGTGTGTGTGTGTTACCATGGCATTAACTGGCAGCGGTCTCCTGCTGGATGATGTAGTGCCTGTTTGAGTCGTCGACCTCGCTGCCACAGTGAACGTCGCTCCTGTCAATCAATCATTAATATTGACATATGGTCAGGTGATCGATCCTGCCAGGAGCACAACCCTGTGACCTCCGCCCTAACCCTAACCCTGACCTCACCTGTTGTCATTGATGTCTCTCGTTTCACTGACGCTGTTTCCTGTGGGACAGAAGACATCAGTGAATCAACATATGAAAGAAAAAGTTGTGTGTGTGTGTGTGTGTGTGTGTATATGCATGCGTGTGTGCATGTGTGTGTATGTGTGTGTGTGTGTGTGTCCTCACCGTTGTCGATGTTGAGTGGGTAGGACTCCAGGATGTCTCCATTATATCTGCCTGCTCTGTAGCCCAGCGCTGTGGACACTCTGACAGAGGAAAGCAAAGAGACGTCACAAGAGGAAGAATGGACACGAGGCTCTACATCAGGCTCTGCTTCCTCCTCTGATTCTGGCTCCAACATGTAACATATCTGGATGTGGATGCATCGATTGTGTTGTGTTGTGTCATCTTAAACCTGTTCTTCAGTATGCTTCAGATTCTCTTCAGATTTTTGTTTAAAGTCCAATATTTGACATGAATGCTAAAACACTAGTTCGTGTTCTCTGGTCATGGTAATGTCTGAGGTGTTTAGCTGTTTGAGCTAGCTCATGAATTAGCTGATTAGCTAAGAAACCAGAATGTAAAAGGGCTGAGGCGTTTCTGATGGAACCAGAGCTCCATAGCTTCTATGTGAGCTCAGCCTGGCGGCCTGTCTGCTCCTCTCAGACTCACGTGTTGCTCTGGACGGAGTTGGGGTTGCAGCTGACGCTGGCGCCGCCGGGCTGCGCCACGCTGCGCTGGAACATGGCGTTGCTGTAGGTGTTGGCGTGCTCGGTGGCGCGGACCACGGTGTAGAAGGGGTTGGTGGGGGACAGAGAGATGGGCAGCTGCTTCGGCCTCACCGGCTTGGCTGCAGGGAGCAGACAGACAGGAAGTTACAGGACGAGCCGGAGGCTGCCTCAGGTCCCAGCAGCAGGCTGCAGAGCCGCAGTACCGATCTGTGCAGCGTGGGGGCGCCTCAGGCCCTTGGAGCGCATGGCGTCCTTGATGCGGTCGACCTCCTGCTGGTAGCGGCGGCGGTCCAACATGGCGCCCTCCTTGGCGTCTCTCAGTGCAGTCTCCAGGGCCTTAACTCTCTCAGCAGTAGACCGAAGACGTTTCTCCAGCTTTGGAAGCTCACAGCGCAGATCTGCATTGTCACGAACCAGCTGCGGGGGCGGAGTCACAGAATGAACCTTCACCATGTCCTAATGATGTCCAGCATGCTTAGTGCAGGTCAGTGAGGAGACCCTGCTGAGCCTCCTCCTCACCTGCGTCCTGCTCTCACCTGTTTGTGAACCTTTGTAAGTTGGTCCAGGTTATTCTCAAGAAAGGAAATCTTCTGCTTCTGGGTGCAAGACCCCCCGCTATCATCAGGTTCCATTTCGGAACTCTGTAGAGAAGAAAAAGGAAGGAGAGAAATGATTACAACTCATCAGTCTACAGGAAGTGGAACTGGGTTCCATGAATCCTAACGAGGTGAGCCATGATGTTCTTACTTTTTTAACCCGCGACGTGAGGTCTTGAACGAACAGCTTGCGCAGGTTGTGGAGGGTCTGGAGCTCGCGGGCCTGAGAGGAACAGAGAGAGACAGCTCTGGAGGTTAGAGCTGAGGAGCCGAGGAGCTGAGGAGCTGAGGTGTGTGTGTGTGTGTTTTACTCACCACGGTCTCCTCCAGACCCTTCAGGTCCTGTTTGGTCTGCTCGTGGCGCTCGTGCAGGAATCTGACAGAAACGACAAAAGCTCTGTTACATCATTAGATCATCACATCATCACATCATCACCACTACAGCTCAACAATGTTCATGTCACATTATACAGACAAACTTAACTTAGCAAAGTTAGCAGAACAAACTTAACTTAGCAAAGTTAGCAAAATGAGAATAAGATAAAGAAATGCAATGCTGTGGACTGTATCTATTATGCCACTTTGCATACATCATCATTTATATTTTCTGTTGGACTTTTTATTTTTCTATTTTTTTCTTGTTTGATTTTAGCTGCAATGGCAGATTTTTGTTACTTATCACCATTTGGAATATTTTATTGTTCATTTTACATGGCCAGTGGACATCTTTATGTATTTGTAGATGTTATCTGTGTCTCAGTTGAGGGTCTGCAGCCTCTTTAGGATGCATTGAATGCTCCTCAAGATGCTGTTGCTGGTTGACACACCTCACGTTTTCCTTTGCAGCTGATTCAATGTCTTCAACGTGACGACCATAAGCAGAGCGAGAGGGAGGTTTTGCTTTTCAAAGCAGGACTTAAACTTAAGACTTAGTTAGGATTTAGTTTTTAGTCTGATTTGAAAATCAATCGCCAAATAAAAAAGCCCTAAAACACAAAAAACAAAAACCTTTAAATATATAAAATATATCAATTTAAAAGGGATGGGGATAAATGGTTAAATAGTGAGAGACAGAGGGAGAGCAAGTGGCCCAGTCTGATCTAAATACGGTCACCATAGTATAAGCTACAAAACCAGTGAGGAAGATGAGAGGGTTTCCTGCAGGCTTGTGTTTTATTAACTTTGTTTAATTTACTCTGATGATAAAAATTGTATCTGTTGAGGTTTGATAAATAAAGAGTGCTGGAAAAGAAAAGAAATTCAAATCAGTGTCAAGAACATATTATATTGTGTTATATAACATGATGTGGTGTGGTATTGTTATTCTAATGATATAAATAAGCTCCTTTAAAGGATGCAGACCCTGCACTGAGGCACTGATAGCAGCAGGCCTGCTCTGCCCTCTAGTGGCCAGTGAGAGAAGGCAGCTGTTTTCCTGTTTCCCTGCATTGACAGTGACATGGTGAAAGCTGAGGATGTGGGGATCTTACGAGAGCTCCTCCAGACGCTCGCTCTTGCTGCTGTCCTGACACTTCAGGCGCTCGAAGTCGGCGCGGACCTGAGCCAGCTCCAGCTCCAGCTTGGAGTTGCGGCTGCAGGAGGAGAGGACAGAGAGAGGTGAGCGGGAGCAGCTCGGACGGGAGGAGACGTCACCAGGAGGAGCACGCACTCGGTCAGCTCGTCGATCATCCTCTGCTTCTCGTTGATCTCATCCCGCAGACGCGCCAGCTGCTTGTGGTGGAGGCCGCGGTGGGAGTCGCTCTGCAGACGCAGCGCCCTCTGCAGGCGGAGACAGCAAACACACAGCTCTGAGGGGACCAGTCACAGGGGGGCGTCCTCTGAGGGGGCGGGACGTGTCAGTCTCTTACCTTCACGTTTCCATCCTCAGTCTCTCCCTTCTCTCCCTCCTTCTCCTCCAGCGTCGAGTTATCTGCTCCAGAACAAGAACAACATATTAACCACTGAACTTCAACCTCATTATACCTGAGAAGAATTCAATGTACATGTAAATATATACTGTGTATAATGTAACATATCATATTTGTTTCAGCCTTGTTTGGGATGTTTATTAATACCTAACTAACAGTTTGGTGCAATCCAGCTGAAAATAACACACAGATAGAGAGTGAAATGAAAGCAGGGTTGAGCTGAGCTGGATAACCTTGAATATATATTCAGCTAAAATATATTCAGAGAAGTTACGTAAACTCTGTTTATGCCGAAAGGATGATGAGATGTGAGGACAGACCGAACCGTCCCCTCTCTCCTTCTGGCTGCCACGTTAACTGTGAACACTTCTGCAGAATTATTTCGGTGTGAGAGTGTGTGTGTGTGTGAGAGTGTGTGCGTGCACGTGCAGTTGTGTGTGTGAGTGTGAGTGCATGTGTGTGTGTGTGTGTGTGAGTGTGAGTGTGTGTGAGTGTGTGTGTGTGAGTGCGTGTGTGCGTGCGTGTGCGTGCGTGTGTGTGTGTGAGTGCGTGTGTGTGTGTGTGTGTGTGCATGTGTGTGTGTGTGTGTGTGTGTGTGAGTGCGTGTGTGCGTGTGTGTGCGTGCGTGTGTGTGTGTGAGTGCGTGTGTGTGTGTGTGTGAGTGCGTGTGTGTGTGTGAGTGCGTGTGTGTGTGCATGTGTGTGTGTGTGTGTGTGAGTGCGTGTGTGCGTGTGTGTGCGTGCGTGTGTGTGTGTGAGTGCGTGTGTGTGTGTGTGTGTGTGTGTGTGTGTGTGTGTGTGTGTGTGTGTGTTACCCTGCTCCTGCAGCTTGGCCAGCTCCTCACTCAGAGAGTCGTGGCTCTCCTCCAGCAGACGCTTCTTCTGCTCCACAGTCTGCATGTACTCAGTCAGAGAGCGGATCTTTGCCTCATGCTGCACACACACACACACACACACACACACACACACACACACACACACACACATACACACAGATATAAACATTGATAAGAAACTACACACAATGAAACTACAGCTTCCTCCTCATTCTACTTCTCCTCGTCCATCGTCTCCTCATCCTACTCCTTCTCCCCCTTCTGCTCCTCCTACTTTTTCTCCCTCATACCCCCCCCCCCCCCCCCCCCGCCCCCCCCCTCCCTCCTTACTCACCTGGGAGATGAGGAGCTGGCAGGAGGAGAGCTCCCTCTCCGTCTCCTCCATCTTGCGGTGACACTCCAGCTGCATGTTCTCCAGCTGCCGGCAGCGTTTCACCATGGACTTCACCTCCGACTTGATCTTACTGATGTAGAGCCGAGCCACGGTGAACTCCTCCTCGATGGCTCCACTGATCTCCACAGGCTGAGGAGAGAGGAGCAGAGAGGAAGAGACAGGAGGAGAGAGGAGGAGCAGGTCAGGATGCACACAACAGCCAGCTCTACCTGTCTCCACCTCCAACCTAATCCAATGTGTCTTTGGAAAGTGCCACATAAGTTCAAAGTACCATTAATATTGTGATAAATAGACCAGGGCCAAACTTTCGGCAGCTTTAGGTAAAGAATGGAAAATATGTAATAGTTCCTACTCACTTTTGACAACTCTTAATTCAGATGTTTCATATATGGATTACAGTTCATGATTTTCAAGTTTCAATGAAGTTCAAGTTTGAATAAACTATGAGGGTAAAGCCTGCATTTTAGACGTGTTTTCATTTTAGTTTAGATTAGCTATAGTCAAAGTCAGTTTTGTGAATTGAGTAAGTGCAACTTCTATGTGTAATCTGCGTGTTGTCTTTGTGTGTGCCTGGGTTCAGGTTCTCCCGGTGTGTGTGGATGTTTTTTTCTGGGTGCTGTGGTTTCCTCCCACAGTCCAAACACAGCATGTTGTAGTTGAATGGACAGTCTAAATTGTTCCTGAGTGTGAATGGGAGAGTGCTGTGTGTGTCCTGTGGTGGACTGCAGGTCTGTCCAGGGTGTCTTCTCCACACTGTTGGCTGTGGTGTCAGAAGACACGCTCACCAGTTTGATCTCGCCGTTACCCACGATGCTGCTGAACTCGCTCAGGTCCCTCATCAGGCCGTTGAGCACGTCTGCGATGCGCTTCCTCTGCTGACCGCTCACTTCCTGCATGCGAGACAGCTCCGCCTCCAGCTCCATCAGGTTGGCCTGGGAGACACGCAGCCGCTCACCAGCGTTAACTCATTGAAGGACACATGGAGAGGAATGAGAAGAATGGAGAAGAATGAGAATGGCAGACTCCCCTATCCAGGGGAGCCTCACTCTCACAATTACACACCATCTTCTGGGAGAGCTGGTCGGCCAGCAACTGGTTCTGCAGGCCCTTCTCCTCCACCTCCTGGCTCTTCTGGTCGTAGTTGATGGCCAGCTCCTCCAGTGCCTGCAGCACCTCCTTCACCTCCGCCTTGGCACAGTCGCTCTCCACCTGCAGGCGGCCAAGCTCCGCCTGCACCTTGTCCCCATCACCCTTAGAGGAAGCCAGGAGCTGCACGGAGAAAGAGGAGGAGAGGAGAGGAGAGGAGAGAAGAGGAGAGGACCTCTTAGTCTGTACCTGTGTGTGTGTGTGTGTGTGTGTGTGTGTGTGTGTGTGTGTGTGTGTGTGTGTGTGTGCAGTGCCTCAGTCAGTCCATGTTCATCAAACTGTCTGACTAAGAGAGGTCATTTAGGACCATATGACACTAGTCATAGTGATATGGATATCATGGTTTGTCCGTCATCTGCAGTTTTACAGTTTTATTACATTTCACAGAATGCAAACTTTAGTTTTTTCATCCTAATTGTTTGTGTATCCTTTGCACACAATGCCACTTCAAAAGCTCAGTGAAAGCCTTTTAATTTCTGACCGCAGCACTCTGTTTGTGTGTGTCTGTGTGTGTGTGTGTGTGTGTGTGTGTGTGTGTGTGTGTGTGTGTGTGTGTGTGTGTGTGCGTGTATGTGTGTGTGTGTGACTGACCTCATCCTGGTCCAACATCTGCTGCTTCAGTTTCTCCACCAACTGACACTGCAGGTTGATCTCGTCATCCTGCACAAATACGATGCATCATCATTATTGGTGTCCACACTATTATTCATGTTGTTGTCATTATTGGTGACAAACTGTCCCAGAATCAGTGATTCAGCTTGTTTTCTGATTCTGTGTAATTCAGAGAGTACTTTAATTATCCCGGAGGCCTAGGTGAAGTTTCTGTCTTTCTATCTGAGTCACGACACAACCAGGGACGCAGGATGGAGCTGGTCACTCTCAGAGGGAAGAGGAGACAGTCTGGGACCAGAACTATGTGTTCTTGTGCAGCGATTTATATTAAATGTACTTGGGCGTCTCATTGTAATTCAGTCCTCGTCTCAGTTTCAGGAACATCTGACTCATGTCTCGGTTCAGTCTGCCCTGGACGAAGCAGAATGAGAAGCTGCTCCTCCTCTCCTCTCCTCTCCTCTCCTCTCCTCTCCTCTCCTCTCCTCTCCTCTCCTCTCCTCTCCTCTCCTCTCCTCTCCTCTCCTCTCCTCTCCTCTCCTCTCCTCTCCTCTCCTCTCCTCTGCTCCTCTCTCCTCCTACCTTATCATCCAGCTCCTTGTAGAGGCGGCGGATCTCCTCCTCATACTTCTGACGCTCCTCCTCGGAGATGCGGACCACGATGGAGGAGGTATCATTGTCCAGGATGGGACGCTCCTCCACGGACTCGATGCGAGTCACCACATCTGCGGTGGTGCGCTCAGTCTCAGGGACGTCCTCTCCTGAGGAGGAGGAAGAGGAGGAATCAAACACAGGAACAAACACATCTGTGCTGATGAGAAGAAGAAGCTCGTCTGGAAACCTTCATCGTTTCTCACCATTTCTCCAGCGGTTGAGCTCAGTCTCCAACTTCTGGATGGTCTCCTTCATAGTCTTGTTCTTCTCCTTCTCCTTCTCGTACTTCCTCTTCCACTGCTCGGCGGTCAGCTCCAGGTTGATGGAGGCCGTGTTCCTAATTGTCTTTGCGCTGAGGAACAAAGCAGATAAAGGAGGTGGAGTGAGCGTTTGTATTTCTGTGTCAAGACGAGCAGGAAAAGATGAGATGAACTGTGAGCAGGTCAGCCGGGGTTCCTGTTTACCGCTGTCCAAACATCAGCGTGGACTTGGTCTCCGCGTCGTTGTAGCTGGACGGGGAGCAGCAGATGAACATGGTGGTGCGACAGTTCCCGCCCAGAGAGTCCTGAAGGATGCGGGTCATTTTGCTGTCACGGTACGGAACGTGAGATTTCTGCAGGACGAGAAGAAATAAAGACATAAAGTAAAGCTCTCCTCCACAAGTTCAGCACAGACATCAAAGCTTCATTTCTCTTAGACCCCTAACAAATAACTAAGTAAGGATGTATCAAGACAGAAATAAGAGAGAGAGAGAGAAATTAAATACAGAAAATGGGATTATGTACACGAAGCGGTAAAGGAAAATCACACGTCACAAATCAAAGCAAAAATGCAGAAGAGACGAGGAAGGATCGAAGTAGAGGAAGAGGAGAGAGGAGGGGATAAATGAGATTAAAATCAGAGGAAAAAAAGAGAGAGTTTGGACCCAGAACAATGCGTTCTCCCGACTTAAATGTTCCCTCTCTCCTGCCGATGTTTCTCCATCTGGGGTTGGATCAAACCCCGGCCTGCTGTCAGACGCTTCACGCTCTCTGGTTCAGAGCTTCTCATTGTCCCAGTTTTCACTGAACCCGAAAATCCAACAATCAGTGAGGACATGTCTCCTCCTGCACACTAGGTGGCGGTATGTGTTTTAGTTGTGTTTCTTCAGTCTTTTTTTTTATGTTTTTGTTCTGGGATCACTTTTCAGCCAGATTGAAGTGTTTACATGCAAAAGGAAGTTATGCAACAGCATTATGTGGGTGTTTAAACCTGATCTGGAGAAGTCAAACTCTAACACATTTACATGGAGTTTGGTTGTCCAGTCAGAGATAAGACACACTTTGGAACAAAGCTTTTCTTGAACTGAAAATAATGAAAACTGTCTCATGTTAACGGTCGTGATCGCTACAAAACACATTTACTGAAAATACTGAACAAAGCTTTTTTTGTTGCTTCAATAACGTCATGAAAACGAGCCACAGCTGCTCTCCCCAGACGGTCCATCTCCAGTCTGCTCTTCACGGTCCATCAACGACATTTTTGCCTTTGTCACTCGCTTGATTAATTCTGATTAGTGTGTTGCTACATGTAAACGCCAGGTTGGATCTGATTATGTCACATGTGAATCTGACAGACTCCTACAATGTAAATTCAATCGATATGAGGAAACAGTGTGTGAGTAAAGCGGCGGATGTTTCTAACTCTCTGCTGTGCTGGGGGGTCAGGCTCTCACCGTTCCCTCCGCCAGAGCAGAGATGACGTTCCCCAGCGCAGACAGAGACTTGTTGATGTTCTTGGCCTCGTCCAGGACGGCGCCGGCCGCCCCCGTCTTACTGACCTGGAAGACAAGGAGGACAGTGAGCGGAGAGAGAGAGAGAGAGAGAGAGAGAGAGAGAGAGAGAGAGAGAGAGAGAGAGAGGGGAGAGAGAGAGAGAGAGAGAGAGAGAGAGAGAGAGAGAGAGAGAGAGAGAGAGAGAGAGAGAGAGAGAGAGAGTAGCTGAGCCGGGAGCATCAGGGAGGCACAGACCTTCTCACTTCCAGCCAGGTCCACCAGGTAGAGCTTCCCACAGAGCTTCTGCTCCGTCTCCACGTGCTCCTGCTTGATGTTGATCAGGAAGATGCTGTGGCTGCGAGAGCTGTGCTCGTTCATGTCTGCATACACACACACACACACACACACACACACACACACACACACACACACACACACACACACACACACAAACACACAGTGGTCAGCAAAACACAGACACACACACAGCTCCTCTGCTGACTCTCACACACAGGTTGGTTCTAAGGAAACTGCTGATTAACTCCAGGTACAAAGCCAGGGCCTCGGACTGTCTGAGCAGAGGCCTGGACGGTGCTCTAGGTGCACGGAGCCATTCGATGGTCAGCAGCAGAAAACACTAGAGCGAGCTGCTTCCCTCAGGAGGAGACACCCACACTGCAGAATCCTGGATTACAAACTGCTATGGTTGTGCAACCAGAAAATGTGGTTTTAATGGAAGTCAATGAGGCGGAAACATCCGCTAACATTAGGATGGGAGAGGAGAAGTGTCATTTATCTATTTGTTTCTTCATTTATTTGTTTATTTATTTCCTGCTATGGTTGCCTGGTAGAAGCATGTCAGTGCTAAGGATGTAAGCGTAACCGGTGAAGGTTACCGTGAACTTGCAGTTACCATGGTAACCGCAGCAGCTGCATCATCCACAGGGCACTGATAATGTAGAGCAGACTGGTAATGTACACAGTTGGTTCATCTTTTTAAAGGGAAAGTTTAAGGTTTAAGGGGTAATGTTTACTTTACACAGCTTTGATGCATTTTGCACTGTAAATATTATGTGAGTTTCAATCATGTATTTAATGTTTATTTTGCACAGTTTTGATATATCCATTTAGATAAGAATCAACTTCTATTTAAATGCATAATAAATCTATTGAAGTGTAAATTTTGGAGAAATTATTTAAATTGATCAGTGTATCGCTGTCAACATTTGGAACATACTTTAACAAACGGTGATAACTGTGATGATTCTGGTCACTGTTATCACAGTGTGAGGTGTTAGCATGGTTTCATCTCTACCCAGGTCTTCCTATACTTCAGTGTGAGGTGTTAGCATGGTTTCATCTCTACCCAGGTCTTCCTATACTTCAGTGTGAGGTGTTAGCATGATTTCATCTCTACCCAGGTCTTCCTATACTTCAGTGTGAGGTGTTAGCATGATTTCATCTCTACCCAGGTCTTCCTATACTTCAGTGTGAGGTGTTAGCATGGTTTCATCTCTACCCAGGTCTTCCTATACTTCAGTGTGAGGTGTTAGCATGATTTCATCTCTACCCAGGTCTCCCTATACTTCAGTGTGAGGTGTTAGCATGGTTTCATCTCTACCCAGGTCTTCCTATACTTCAGTGTGAGGTGTTAGCATGATTTCATCTCTACCCAGGTCTCCCTATACTTCAGTGTGAGGTGTTAGCATGATTGCATCTCTACCCAGGTCTTCCTATACTTCAGTGTGAGGTGTTAGCATGATTTCATCTCTACCCAGGTCTTCCTGTACTTCAGTGTGAGGTGTTAGCATGATTGCATCTCTACCCAGGTCTTCCTATACTTCAGTGTGAGGTGTTAGCATGATTTCATCTCTACCCAGGTCTTCCTATACTTCAGTGTGAGGTGTGTGTGGAGCTGCGCCCTTCCAGGCCAGCCTCTCAGGACAGTCTGTCAGGGCCTGGCTTTCTCCGGTTTCTCTGCAGACGAGAGTCAGCGTGAGTCAGCAGCAGCAGGCGAGCACCCTGCCACTGCTGTCTCTGTTGATTTATTTAATCTCCTTCTTAAATCTATTTTATTTGTCACATGGGGGGAAATTTATCCAGGCAATTAATTAAATTGCAAAATCTCTGTCTTCACAATCTACTGTAAACACGCGATAAATGGCTGGTACACGACCCATTACACACATTATGACAGACAGATGAGAATATTCAGTGATGGTGCAAGCGCTGAGAACTGTGTGTGTGTGTGTGTGTGTGTGTGTGTGTGTGTGTGTGTGTGTGTGTGTGTGTGAGGAGCATGAACTGGGTCAGACTGTTCAGACTGTTTTATAGCATCAGCAGCAGCAGGAAATCACAGTCTGTCCTCTCAATGATGAAAGTCTGAACTCAGTAGAGCTGTGACATCACAGGAGTGACATCACAGGTGTGGCCCTCTGGACCTCGCTCAATAGAACACATCAGAGACTGTTCAGACCTCCAAACCTTCAGAGCTTCTTCATAAAAAACAAACCTTTTCAGTGTTTAATTAGGTGTGTCTAATTTCTTTCCTGCATTTCTTCTCATCTTATTCTGTTTCTCTGTCATTATCATCCATCGGCTCTAAAACCGCATTCCAGATCAAACGTATTATTAACATCATTATGATTCACATCCTCACTGAGATTGAGAGTCTGTGATGAAGGTGAGTTTCTCTTCCGTGAACAGCTGGTTTCCTGGACTCAGCCTGAGGTTGTTCAGCACCGACAACGAACTCTAACGTAGGACTGGTTAACTGGTTAACTGGTTAACTGGTTAACCGGTTAGCTGGGCCTGTAGCTCCACCTGCACCTCACCACACCTCCTAATGACGGATGATGAATGACTTGAACCTGGTAAAAGCTCGGCGCACTTCTGCTGCTTTTTTGGTTCAGCCTCAACAGGGGAAGTTATTTATTTATTTTATTTTCATTTAGTTTCATTCTGTTTCACTCTGTTTCCTCGTCAGGGACAGCTGCTACAACCCTGAAGACTGCACAGAAAGCTAACAAACATTATTATTCTGAGGTTCATGTGTGTGAGTCACAGCCGCGGCGCTCTGTCGTATTTAGGCCGCGAGATATTTTTAGCTGTTTACGTCTGAACACAGATGACGAAGCTGCACGCTGCAGACCAGCAGCACCAGAGCAGCAAGACTGGGCTGGACTGGGCTGGACTGGGCTGGGCTGGGCTGGGCTGAGCTGGGCTGGGCTGAACTGGGCTGAGCTGGGCTGGGCTGGGCTGGGCTGAACTGGGCTGAGCTGGGCTGGGCTGAACTGGGCTGAGCTGGGCTGAGCTGGGCTGAGCTGGGCTGAGCTGGGCTGGGCTGAACTGGGCTGAACTGGGCTGAGCTGAGCTGGGCTGAGCTAGGAGCTGGGCTGAGCTGGGCTGAACTAGGCTGAACTGGGCTGAGCTGGGCTGAGCTAGGCTGAGCTGGCGGCCTGTGTTTGCCTCTCAGAGAGGATGTGAGGAGCGCGAGGCTCCGGGCAGAGAAAACCAGAGTGCCACACGACGGTTACATAACCACACACAACAACAGCTGCAGGGACTGCATCTGAAGATGGCTGCCCAGGAACACTGTCAGCTCCTGGATAATGGATGGAGGAGTCTGTGTGTGTGTGTGTGTGTATGTGTGTGTGTGTGTGTGTGTGTGTGTGTGATTAACCTTCACCCTAACCTATTTTTAGAACCAATTTGTTACTGTTTTTAATACCGTCTTTTACACACTTTTATTGCTGCCATCAAATGTAATTTTTCCCATGGTGGGATCAGTAAAAGCTGTTTCCGGATCAAACTGAGGGCTTCTCTGTGTGGAGTATGCACCTTCTCCCTGTGTGTGTGTGTGTGTGTGTGTGTGTGTGTGTGTGTGTGTGTGTGTGTGTGTGTGTGTGTGTGTGTGTAGCTGGGTGCTCCGGTTTCTTCCCACAGTCCAACAACATGCATGATTAGATTGATTTGGGACACTACAGTGGCCCTAGGTGTGAGAGTGACAGTGAATGGTGTGTGTGTGTGTGTGTGTGTGTGTGTGTGTGTGTGTGTGTGTGTGTGCCTGGGTATGGGTGCTCTGGTTTCTTCCCACAGTCCAACAACATGCATGATTAGATTTAGATTAGATGATTTGAGACACTACAGTAACCCTAGGTATGAGTAAGAGATAGATAGATAGATAGATAGATAGATAGATAGATAGATAGATAGATAGATAGATAGATAGATAGATAGATAGACAGATAGACAGATAGATAGATAGACAGATAGATAGATGGGCTCACTGGTGACTGCGACGTGGCGGTTCGCTTTGCCCTCGTCGATCACGTCCATCACTTCATCTGGGCTGGACACGAAGCGCTCAGTGCATCCCTGCGGGCGACAAGAGGAAAGATCCATCATGTTGGAGACATAAACTTCACCGAGTTATAGAGCTAGAGTTATGCTCCAGAGTTTAAAGACATAGACAGAACAGACCTTGACAAATGGCACCCGGTTCTTGTCCTCGTGCACAGACAGGTTGGTCTTTGTCACTGAAAAGCACCAGAAACGAAAGTGAAAGTGATCAAATTCATGATTGTGATCCATCATCACGTGACTCATGATACAATGCTTAGCACCAACCATCCAGAAGGTCACGGATCTTGTCCATGTAGATCTCAAAATAGGAAACCTGTTGGACAAGAAACATTAAGAAAGAAACATTAACAAGTAGTAACACAATATACTTAAAGACAAGTTCATACACACACAAACATGCATAAACACAGAATGGAGGTAAGACTAAAACGTATATATAAATAGAGAATGAAGTTTCTTTTGACAGAGTGGGAGGATGATGATATCACAGGCAAAGGTTGATGAGACGTCTGAACTCATCAAACTCTGCACCTTGATGTGGAACTCCAGGTTTTCATCCATGGCAAAGATGTGGTTGAAGATATCCTCAGCGATCCTGGGGATGATGCCCATCTGGTGCGGGTCATGCAGCTTCCCCTGAGCGAGGGAAACACACAGCGAGTCAGGCAGCTCAGAGCAAAGCAAAGCTGCCTTCACTTATCAGAGTCTACCGCTGAGGACAGGGAGACAGAGTATGAGGAAGCATCTCTCTACAATACACAGTCTCAGTTTAATGAACTGTTAGAGTATTGTAATGACAGTGCTCACAAAGAGCTCAAAGAGTTGAAACCTGCTGCTGCTCCTGATATTTCAGGATATTTTCAAGCATTTGATTTAATTTGACTCTGCATACAAGACACTGGCAGAGACATGCAACATGTTAAACTGTTAACATTTAAATAATACATAAATGAGCTATCTATACATCATTGTATATGTTATTCACACCATTTGTTATCTTTACATCATCTTATCTATGTGCATTCCTGTCTATAAATGATTAACAATATGTTATTCCAAAATAATGCTCAGTATCAATATGTAGAGACAACAACAGAAATGATACATACATGAATAATTTTCACCTAATTATGTAAATATAACATATGTGTATCAGTTGGTTTATTATCTATGACATACTAACAGCAGTTATTGTCACTGCTCCTGTCAACACTAATACAGTAATTATTCTGACGTTAACTTCCTATGCTTCTGTTTATTGTGTGTGTGTGTGTGTGTGTGTGTGTGTGTGTGTGTGTGTGTGTGTGTGTGTGTGTGTGTACCTCCATGGTGTGGGTCTTCCCAGAGGACGTCTGTCCATATGCGAAGATGGTGCCATTGTATCCACATAGAACATCTGTGAGAGACGACATGAGACGTGACAACAGAGCCCAGACCCAGATCCTCCAGATCAGTGATATGTTTCCACTCGATCAATAATCAATACCTTTGACGATCTGCTTGGCACAGGTGTTGTACACCTGTTCCTGGGTAGTGTTGGTCGGAAACACTCGATCAAAGGAGAAGGACTTCCCCTGCAAAGACCACAACCAGCACAAACCAGTTCAGAAGGATAGAACCAACGTTCACAGACCATCAGGAGAGTGAAAATCAATCAATCAATCAATCAATCAATCAATCAGTCGGTCATGATGGTCATGCTGTACTATGAAGACTTGACTAAGGAACCACCAGCTCTAACGAGTATTGTCACACCGTGATGATGTCAGTGACTGGCTGAGCTCTATGACATCATCGCGTACCATCAGCGTGAGACACTCACAGAAAACAGGTGGATGAGTTTTCACCGTTCAATGTCCTCGAACGAACAACAGGAGCAGAACGTGAATATCTTTATTTTATCATCGTTTTCATATCTGAATTTGTCTAAAAAGGCAACGTCACCAGGCTGAGTGTGCTGGCTAGACAGCAGGAGACAGATAAAGTCAAAGGCCAAATCAGAGATGAAATCAAAGATTAAATTGGTTGGAATCAGAGATTAAATCAGACATTAAATCATAGATTAAAGCTGGAATCAGAGATTATATCACATGGAATCAGAGACTGAATCAAGCATTAAATGAAAGGTAAAATGAAATATTAAATTAAAGGTGAAATTAGAGATTAACTCGTTCGAATGAGTGATTAAATCAGAGATTAAATCAGAGATTAAATCAGAGATAAATTCAGACATTAAATCAGAGATTAAATTAGAGATTAAACCAAAGGTGAAATTCTGTGGTTAGTCAAGATCACGTTTGACCCTCTGTGACGAGCTCCACTCTAGCTCCACTCTAGCTCCAGATTTGCTCCAGATTAGCTCCAGTCTAGCTCCGCTCTAGCTCCAGATTTGCTCCAGATTTGCTCCAGATTAGCTCCAGTCTAGCTCCGCTCTAGGTCCGCTCTAGGTCCGCTCTAGCTTCAGTCTAGCTCCAGTCTGGCTCCAGATTAGCTCCAGATTAGCTCCACTCTAACTCCGCTCTGATCTCCAGTCGTGTGGAGCACAGATGGTGTTGCCTGCGGCAGCAGCAGAGCTCACTGATGTGGGATTAACAGGTGTCCTGCAGCACCCCCCCGATAATTTCCCTCTGTCACTCCAACATCTGTAACACCAGGAGGTTCCACATTGTGGGTCTGTCCTCTTTCAGCCAGCTCTCTGCATTTCCTTTAGTTTGATTATCCATGAGAGGAACTACGAGTCCCAGAGTCTGCACGGTCTGACTTCTGTCCAGGGTTCACGAACCCCAATTTATACAAGGAGGCTGTTAGCTTAGCCTAGCTATGCTTAATTTAGCTTAGCACAAAGTCTGGATAAATGAGAAAACCGTCTGCCAGGCTGCGTCAGGCTGCTACTTCACAGCAGGTGTGTGAAGGAGAGATTTCCAGGTCCTTCCTTCCATCTGCTGTTGGCCTGGTTAATACCCAGCTCTGCTCCATCCATCCATCCATCCATCCATCCATCCATCCATCCATCCATCCATCCATCCATCCATCCATCCATCCATCCATCCATCCATCCATCCATCCATCCATCCATCCAAAGGCAGATTCTAGTCTATTCTAACTGAATCTGCAAACCATTCTCACTACAGCTCACTGGTTATCTATCTATCTATCTATCTATCTATCTATCTATCTATCTATCTATCTATCTATCTATCTATCTATCTATCTATCTATCTATCTATCTATCTATCTATCTATCTATCTATCTATCTATCTATCTATCTATCTATCTATCTATCTATCTATCTGTCTATCTATCTATCTATCTATCTATCTATCTATCTATCTATCTGTTTATTTATTTATTAATTAGAGGGTTTATCTGCTGGACAGGGACCTCCGAACCACTGTTTCTGACCGAACTCATAGAGTGGATAAGAACTTTGTCTTCTGGAGTTTTTCCTGCTGTCTGACTTTGTGTTGATAAATCTGCTGGATGTTACTGATGTTTCTCGGCTGCAGCCACAGATTTGATGGACAAATGCACGTCAAAGAAATGTCCTCTGAATAAGAAGTATAATATAAAGTTGAACACTTAAAATAAGAAATTAAGTCTTAAATTGAACACTTCTAATTCAACATTTTTGTTTCCTTGTCTAGCCTCTCAGTTAACAGAGGCCAATCGGTTAAAACAACAGTTTCTCATGACACTGCATGAAATGTTCCTGTGTGGCCCAGTAACAAGCAGCAGGGCTGGGAATACTGGGATCAGCTCGGGACATTTCCCCCTCAGGGAGAGTCAGGTGAGCTGAAGGACGCGCCCAGCTATATTCTGTTTCTCGTATAAATTATGATGTGAAAGTGTGTGTGTGTGTGTGTGTGTGTGTGTGTGTGTGTGTGTGCCAGTAAGTGACACAGCGCAGTGACTCAGGAGCACCGGCTGCAGAAACCGGAGATAAATCCTGGACGTCAGAGTCCGTCTGGGTCCGTCGGTGCAAACGCAGGAGCAGCAGGAAACACGACCCACATGAAACATTATTAACAACCTGACTCATCTGCAGATCTGCAGACGGCCCATGACGGAGTGATTTACCACAGACGGGGGGGGGGGGGGGGGGGGGGCTCAGAGAGACATCGTAAAGTAAAATGGACGAGGAAGGGAGAGATATGGGAGGAGAACGAGAGAGAGAGAGAGAGAGAGAGTGAGACAAAGAGTGAGAGTGAGAGTGAGAGTGAGGCAGTGGCACAGATAGAGAAGCAGGTCAGTCGGATGGACGAGCTCGACGGCTGATTATTGATCCTCGCTGGAAGCAATTAGAGAGATCAGTTCCTGACTCCAGCGCTGGTCAGAGGAGAGAGGAAGGTCGAGATGTTTCCATTACAGTCGAAGCAAACGTTCAGCGTTCCCCTCTCACATCCCTCACTCCTCGCTCCCTGTCTTTAACTCTCCTCAGACGGGGGACCTCGCATTAAAACCTCCACAGAGAGACGACCAGTTGCTCACATCAGCACAAACACAAATTATGATGCATCATAGTTGTTATTGTGCTGGAGCCTCAGCCTGTGTGAGTGGGAGGTTTTATACAAGGTGATATGAAGATGGAAGTGTCATAACATTAACCTTGTTCATTCAGTCACGTCCCTGGATTTTACAGTGCAATTAGTAAAGCACTCATTTCAGATATGTTAAACTACTTGACTCATGTCAGTTGTATTCACTCACAATCAAGTGGCAGAAATTTCTAGAGATTTCTGAATGAGACAGACCAGCCACTCCAAAGTCTCTACTCATCACCTCAAATCACCTCATTTCCAGGATGGAAATATCGTCTTCTCACATCATTTTTGTACTATTACTAGTACATGTTTACATATTATACTGATGTCTTTTCACTCTCATAATAGTAGGACAAACACACCTTGTCTGATCTGATCTGCCAGAACACAGCAGTGTTCACGCTCTCTCTCACTCTGTCTTCTTTGCTGCTGATAATTCAGGATGATTCGGGATGTAAGCTGCTACATGATGCCCGGGACTGAGCACGTCCTGAACTTCATCTCAGAGTAAACACAAGACACAGCGGCAGCTTCAGAGGCTGGGATCTGCTCAAGAGCAACAACAACCCTCAGATCTGAAAACTGCAGCAGAGGAGAAAGTAATCAGAGTAACTGCCTTCATGGATGGAGACAGAGGAGGGAGCAGCGAGACCTCAGACACTGATCTGGGGTGTGTGTGTGTGTGTGTGTATGTGTGTGTGTGTGTGTGTGTGTGTGTGTGTGTGTGTGTGTGTGTGTGTGTGTGTGTGTGTGTGTGTGTGTGTGTGTGCTGAATAATAATGAGTCATACAATAACAGAGCCGGGCCTGGTGCAGACCTGCAAAGGACGGGTCCGGGTCCAGGTTCTGATGCTCTGCAGCCTGTTTACCTGCTGCAGGCTGCGCAGTGCAGAGCTGCGGCCGCACCAGTTTGCGCACTTTTAATAACACCATGAAAGTCAAATGGAGATTAAACATCCTCGGATCCGGCTCAGGCTGATGGGGAGGAGGTGTTGGTGTGGGATGCATGGGGGCGCCAGGCCGGGCGGGCCGGGCCGATGATTTCTGGATGATGTATGGATGATGATTAATGGATGAGGGCCTGCTGAAAACAAAGCCTCTCCGGCCTCTTACCCCGACGATGACGGTGTCGTCGCTCTGGAACTTGGGCAGGAACTGGTCCCCACGCAGGATCTCAGACTGGTTCAGGGGTCGGAACCGACACAGAACCTTGATGTTACACTCGGAGGGGACGTCGGCCATAGCGCAGACTGATGCAGGAGCTGGAGGCGGCGGAGGAGGAGGAGGATGCTGATGCTGCAGGATGCTGCGGAGGAAGGATCAGGTCCTGGGCTGAGCTGAGCAGAGGAGGCTCAGGAGCAGGAGGAGCAGCAAGAGCAGCTGCCGAGGAAGGAGAAAACAGGAGCGACGTGTGTGTGTGTGTGTGTGTGTCAGCGGACGAGCTGGCTGCACCCGGAGCTGCTTCTGACGCAAAGAGGCGGAGAAAGATTTAGAGCCGAGACCGAGAAACAAGCGCTACATCATCCACAGATCCGCCTCAGAGCTCCGCTGATGCCTCTGCCCGGTGACACGGTGTGTGTGTATGAGTGTGTGTGTGTGTGTGTGCGTGTGTGTGCGTGTGTGTGTGAAGGTGAGATGCTGCGGGAAGGACAGGGAGGCAGAGCCGCTGCTGCTGATGCTGCTGGAGATGGAGGTCACAGCGCCCCCTGCAGGACGTCCACGGTAAGGGCGTGGTCTGCACCGCCTCCACACATGCACACACACACACACACACACACACACACACGCTCACTCAGCAGCCTCACGTGCAGGCGGAAGGCAGGGCCCCATGCTCTGACATCACATCCGGTGAGAGTGCAGCTGGTGCTGATGCAGCTGCTGCATCATGGCTGCCTGAAATCGGAGAGTGGAGGAGGATGAGGAGGAGGAAGCAGTGATCTACCCGGATCCTCTGCGTGTAAGGCCTGGACCTCCCCGAACACACACACACACACGTTCATCTAACACTTCCTAACGCTTCCTCAGTTAGTGCTACCTGTATAAATCCATCCATCCCAGTCCATAAACACAGCTTCAGTCCCCTCCCTTCACAGAGAATAGTGATGTATTATTCATGTTCTCTGTCCTCACACACTGATAGCAGATGGTCTCTGTCTCACACACTGAATGTCTAAAGGATAATTACTTGAAGTTCAATAATTGTTAATTCACGTTACAAACCCTTTTCAGTCAGTAGTGATTTCTGTTCAGAAGAGAAATAACACAAGCTACGTTTTCTGTAAATAGTTTAATATTAAATAAAAAAAGACTCCCATATAAAAAAGAAAGCTACAGTCCACAATTTAATCGTCTTTTTAAACAGAAGTATTGAAAGCAAAAGGGTAGAATGAGAAAAATACTTAATTACAATTCCCAGAAAAATTCACAATTCATCGTTTTCTCTCGTCTCTTTCTCTAACAATATAAAATCAAAATAAAACACATTAACTGTACATATGTACAAATCTCCAAGTGTAGAAATTGCATAATCTGCTTTCTTTTTCACTTTTGCTTATTGTCTTCTTTTATTTATTTCAGTTTTTTTAAATACAGCTAGAGATGCCAGGACTCTGGGGCAGGGCAGTGTGGAGGAGAGCTGGGACAGCGACGTGAGGACATCACTCCAAATCCACAGAAACACACGGACTCCACAGATCCACGTAACATAGAGTCACCCTCAGAGGGAGAGTTCTCCAGCCTTTCATTCTCAACCAACCAATCAAAGAATGTTCTGGTTCCACAGTGTCTGCAGACGCGTCTGTCTGGGCTGGAGAGGAGGACGTTCAGGTGTTGGAAGGTCTCCAGCGAGCACGGCTACAGCAGCTCAGCACAGCACCAGGGGACACAGCCAGATGGGACATGGAAGATTTCTGCTTTTTCTGAATCGTTAGTGAAGAGACCTGGAACGCCGATGATGTCATTTCTTGTTTTGTGCCCCCCCCAAAAAAAGATTTATTTTCATAATGTGCATGAAAAAAAAAGTACTAAAGTCAGTTCCTTCTTCTGCTTCTTCCAGCACCTGAAATGCAAAGGTGTGCAGAGAGCACCTCCACCCAGGTTCTGCTTCACTACCCTGAAACCAGAGAGAACTGGGGGGGGGGGCTGAGAGGGGAGGGGGCTCAGCTACAGCACTGTTGTCCAACACACACTCGGACAGGTTCAAGGACAGACGCACATCCACACACGGAGACAGACAAACTTTCGACAGAGTGCATCGTTCAAGTAGATGGGCTTCATCCTGACTCACAGTTAACACGCCGATGAGAAGAAAACAGTACTTGTTTGTTTTTTCGAGTTTTCTTTTTGATAGAATTCTAAGACCAAACCAGAATCGACAGGTCTCCGATCACAATGTTTTAAAGCAAGCATCACTTTGTGAACTAGACCTAAAGAGAAGACCGAAGTGAAAAATATCCACAAATCTCTCTTCTTTTTCTCCACTTTTCCTCTTATAAATAATCTTTCAGACTAGATCTTTTCTCCTATGTGTTTTTTTTTTCCATTATTGGTTGCCATAGCAACGGTCGACATGACAACAGCTTAACATTAGTGCAGTTGAATGAAAACAAAATAAAAAGAAAAAGGTCTGGACAGTGGTGACGATGTGGGAGAGATGGAGGGTGCCCCCCTCCCCCGGTGACCAGCTCTGACTGACAGCTCTGACTGACAGCTCTGACTGACAGCTCTGACTGACAGCTCTGACTGACAGCTGCCTCCACCCATCGATCACTGCCGCTGGGAGCGGGCGCCGCGCCGCCGCCGCCCCCGCACCGACCGCTCCGGCTTCAGCAGCGCCACCTGCAGGAAGAGACAGGGAGCAGTGCTCAGGGGGGGGGGGGGCAGGAGGACATCACAGAGTCTCCTACATCTCCAGGTCTCAGCGTTAGGAGCTGGCACTCATTAAAAGAAGTAAATGAGGCTGAAGCTGAATGAGGCTCAAAGTAACAACGCTGACGGTTACAGGTGGACTGACGATGATTTTACGTTTAATAAGAGCAGTAAGAAGCACAACGTAGAGCTGAGGCAGATGGAAATGTTTGTAGTTTTACTCTGTAAAAAGGAGAATATAAAAACAAGATGAACACTAAACACTAAATCTGACAAAAACGGTTCTCAGAACAAGAGAAATGATCGGTGCAGCTACATAGTTTCCCCTGCTAACACCTCTTGTTGTGGCTTGAATAAAGATTAGAGTGTGGAGTGGAACGCTTCTAAATAAGAAATTCAAGCTTGGAAAACAGGCCAAGCCTTCACGTTCCCCTGGTGACTCTTCAATAATTCAGTTCAATAATTCAGTTCAACAATCCCAGTGAAGGCTCCCAGACGTGTCCAGCTGATCCTACCGTAGCCTTGGTCTCCTCTAGTGCTGCGGCGTCCACGTCTCTGAAGTCCTCCAACACGTTCTGTAGCCTGACACGGAGAGAGGACGCATGAATATTCACAATCCAAGACAGCCACACCCCCCAGCCTGCACGCGCACACACACACACACACACACACACACACACACACGCACACACACACAGACACAGACACACACAGACACACACACACTTACGTTTGTTTCCTTTTCCTTCCTCTTCTGGTTCCTCCAACTGCTCCCGACTGATCCTTCACACATCACAACGACAAACATTACACTGAGATGACGACTGGCTGCTACTGGAGCATTCACTGGTCCCAGTCCCCGGTCCCAGTCACATGAACTCAGACTGGCGTCTTCAGGCCGTCCGTCATGTAATGACGTCATAATGACAGTCATCAGATGACATTTTGTTTAGAACTAATTCACTGCATTGATATCACTCTTACTCAGTATAGCTTGTTATGAACTGCTCTGTTGCTGTCATGCATCATGTCAGCGTGATGACATCATCGCGCTGACATCACGATGACATCAGCTGATGTTCTGAGAGCAGGTAGATTCCAGACTCATCTGAGGTTTCACCATTGAAACCACGATGTCCAGAAAGAAGCTGCTGAGGCCATCATTAAAGCCAATACCAACGCTAAAGCTAACGCTAATGCTAATGCAGCAAGATTACATTTCGGTTATGATCAGAGGTCCCAGGGTGTAACCCCCGGTGAAGTGTGGGGGTGGACACTCACTCGTCCCTGTTCAGAGCGTAGGTCAGTCCCTGCCGTCTCCTCGTGGGGGAGTCGCCCCTCTCTCTCCACTCCGGCCTCGGAGTACGGACACAGCGCCGCTGCCGGCCTGGTGCAGTCCGTCTTGGCCTCCTCCAGGTAGATGTGGGGCAGCGGGGGCTCTGGGTGCGTGTGGCCCTCCGCCATCACTGGTTTCCTCTGCAGGGGGGGCGTAGAGCCGTCCTCGGTGGGTTTGGGGGTCCCCTGGGCCGGGGAGTGGGCCGCGGCCTCCAGGCTGAGCCGGGACAGGTCGGGGTTCCGGAGGGAGCAGGCCCGGCGGGGGCTGAGGGAGACGGGGGCGCTGGCCTGGGTGGGCAGCGTGGGGACGGGGGTGGAGGGGGTGTGGTGCTCCACGGGGAAGGAGACGGGGGGTAAGGCACAGAAGGGTGAGGTGGGGTCGGAGGACCCCAGCTGGGCCCGCTCCTCCTGCTCCTTAGCGCTGACTTGGAGGAAGGAGGTGTAGATGGTGTCCATGAAGGAGGTGTACGGGTCAATGACCGACCTGCTCTCTGACGCCTGGGGAGTGGGGGGGCCGGGGTCCTGAGCCGCACCTGCTGCAGGACTGGGGTCCACCTCCGCAGCCATCTGATCGGCTGAGATGTCCTCCTGCAGGGAGGGGCTCTGTGTCTCCTGCAGCGGGACAGGCTTCTCTCCTTCTGAGGGGGGAGCAAGGTTCAGCTGGGGGGGGGGGGGCAATCAGAGTCAGAGGAATCAGGTCAAGACAGTAGAAAAGGTAGGATCCTAAAGCATTTGAATACTGTAGCCTCTTCAAACTGACTCCTGACTCATGATGCATTCATGTCTCAGCCCTGGTCTAGTGGTGAAGCACCTCACCCCAACTGAGTGTTCAGGATTTTAACCCTTTATATGTAAATGTAAATACAACAAAAAAAACAAGACAAATGTACAAAAATGCTTGAGGAGGGCAGCAGGGTTTACACAATACACAAATACGTTTTTGTGTACTGAAACACAGACAGAGTGATGTTTGTATTCACTCATGTAATCCCCCTGTACCTGGGCTCCCTGTCTGAGCTGCTCACCCACCTGGATGTTGTTGAGCAGGTTGATGGCTCCATCGGGGCCCTGCAGCAGAGGCATCCCCAGGGCAGAGGTCTGGACTGGAGGCAGGAGGATGGAGCCTGCTCCGATCCCCAGCACGTTGTGGAGGCCTGTGATGGCAGAGAGATCTCCTGCAGGGACACACACACACACACACACACTGGTTGCCAGCAGCCCAACGTGCAGGTTGTCAGCTGTGTGTCGGAGGCTGGGGGGGGGCCTACCCAACACGCCGGGGTTGAGCAGCGTGGGCAGCAGCTGCTGCAGGATGGGGTTGTCCTTCGCTTGCAGAGACAGAGGGATGAGGGTGTCCACACCAGCATCAGCAGATACCTGGACAGAGGACAGCAGAGTGAGACCGCAAACACTGAAGAAATGATGGGACGGTGACTCAAAGCAAGCAGACGCTGCTCCCTCACGATGTTTAGGGCCTACATCTGAACAAACTACTGACACCAAACATTCAGGCATTCTTTATGTTTTTGTCATGCACCACATTTTTAGATGAAAAAAAACAACCCAAAAAATGAATTGTTTTCAACATACTACATTTAAAGAATGAATTATTCCAGACTGGGAGACGTCAATGATTGGCAGCAACATGTTAATCCATCGCTATCTCTGTGCAGTCAAATACAGACACTCAAGATGTTTTTTCTGCCAATTCTAATTCAAGAGATCTATTCCAAGACAAGACTGGGTTGACTCAAATCCTTCTAACAACCGTTTACTGTGTTTATTTGTGTTTAGACATCACTCTGGAGCCGAGCTGAGAGTGACAAGATGCAGTGAAATGCACAATCTGGACGAAATTTAAGCCACATGTATAAAAACAAAGCATAAAAATCTAGTGGTTAATAGATGATGGAAAAGTGCAGAGAAACGCTGTAGGCAAAGCAATAAAGATGCAGTTTGAGGCTTAGTTTGTAGTTTGCAGGAAACTTATTTCAGTTGGTGGTTAATTCAGGAGAATAAATAACTAATGCTGAGTAAAACAATGGAGCAGCTCAGGAAATGAGCTCCTGGGGGTTTAGAGGAAAGGGAGGAGCTGGAAGGAAACAGCCTACCTGAGGTTGGGTATGTTGGGATTGCTGTGCAGGAGCTAAGTGGGTGTGGGGGGGAGGGTGGAGCTCAGCGGAGCTCAGGGCAGCAGAGAGCAGGGCAGGACTGAGGGGCAGGAAGGCTGCAGGGGGGGGAGGGAGAGCGGCAGGAAGGAGCAGAGACTGCAGGGCCTGGACCGGGCCCTCGGCTCCGGGGGGGATGGAGAGGAGGCCCTGGGCTAACTCTAGTAGCCCCGCGCCCCCCAGGGCCGATGCATCCAGGAGCCCAGAGTTCTTATCCAGGGCCAGAGCCTCCAGCGGGGCTGGGATCTGCTCCAGACTGACCTGGCCCAGCTGTCCCAGGCCGGACAGCGGCAGCAGGGGGGGCTGCTGCTGCCCCAGCAACAGGGACGCCATCAGCAGGGCCTGGAGGTTGGGCTTCTCTGTCATCCCTAGGTCGGCCTCCTGTCCTGGGGGGGCGCTGGAGCCCGGGGCTGGGAGCGGGTTCAGCAGACCCAGAAGGTTCAGGGGCAGCTCTCCTTGGGCCCCGGTCAGCAGGGGCAGCAGGGGAAACAGGGGGTTACTGTTCATCTGCTTTTGCTGGGGATCCTGGCTCTGCTGCTCCGCCTGCTGCTGCTGCTCCGCCAGGGGCTGAGCTGTGGCGCTGGGGGGGGCGATCTGGCTGTGTTGCCCTCCCACCCACAGCCCCCCCAGGGGCAGAGAGGCCAGGACTGCCGGGTCCAGGAGGGAGGGGAGCCCCCCAGTGGACGACAGCAGCTGCAGCAGCTGCTCCTGGTTCATGAAGGGGAAGGCCTCGGCCAGGGGGGAGGGGGTGGTGGAGTCCCCCACAGCAGGCGGAGTGGGGGCGCTCTGACTCCCCCCAGGGCTGCAGGGTGCAGGGGGTTTGGTCACTATGGAGACCTTTGGGTCCATGCACCTGGGCTCTTCTGGTCCTGGGGGAGAGAGACAGGAGTCATGTGTAGGGCTGCAACGATCCAGTACGCTCCCGCTACTGGTTTGTTGTAGGAAATGATGACGTTGACGTCTCATTCACAAATGAAAAATTAATTCATGAATACAAAAGATTGAAATTCTTTTCTTGCCCGCACATCAAATCCCTTGGATTTCCTGTCCACTGTGAGTAACTGTGACTAACTTCATTGCCTAAAATCATTGTTGAATAGTGTTTTTAAATGCTGAAATCAACAACTCCAAATAGCCGATTCATCCATCTTTTGTGACACTGTTATACACGAGAAGAACATGCTAGACGACTTGCAGTCGAACCATTTGGAATGAGAAGCAATACCAACAAAAGGTATTACCTCATGACACCAATCGGGACTTTTAAATGAGTTTTAGGGGCCAGTTCAGACTGTCTGAGGCCCTATGGCCGGCCTGCTGCAGGCCTGAGGCGAGGCAGTCGACTGAGACGCAGCCATCACAGCCTCCAGCACCACAGGATGCAGCCATGTGACCTCGTCTGTGGCCTTGGCCCTAAACCGTGCTAGGACGCGATCCTCTGCGAAGCCAGAGGTGGAGGGGTTCACCACTGCACACACGCCCAGCACTGCAGTGTCCTGTGTACGGACAAGCTCTACTCTCTGTAAATCTGCTGTGAACCTCCTTCTTTATTTCTTAGCCTGTTTGATGTGGTATTATATTACATACTCATGATATATTTATTGTTGAATTATATTTATGATATTTATTGCACCCATGGGGATGAAACACATCCTCACCTGCAGCTGGGTTTCCTTGGGAAGACGTGATGACGTCGGTGGGGGGGTCGGGGGGGCCGTCCTCCCCCTGGGGCACAGTGGAAGACGCTGCCAGAAGTGCCAGGACGTGGTTGCTAAGGTCGAGAGGCTTTGGGGAGCTGGACACGGCCACAGAGACGCCGCTCTGAGCCGGACTCAGGTCCTGTGACGGAGACGCTGCAGCCTCGGCCCCCCGAGGAGACGCCTCCTGGGAGACGGAGCCCGTCGTAGGAATGTGGTTCTCAGTCTGTTGGGGCGTGTGAGGAAGAGGAGCCGGGGACGAGGCTATGCTGGAGCTGTGCAGCGCTGCAGAGGGCGAGAGTCTCTGCAGCGGACTGGACTTAGTCGAGTAAGACTGTGCTGGAGACAGCACGGGTCTGAACTGGGGAGAGGGGGGAGGGGGCGAGAGCGGGTGAGGGTTAGTGTTACTGGTTTGGCACGGTGACTGAGTCTGTCGGTGCCTGACGTTAGGAGAGGAGGGCGAGAGTCTGGAGCTCTGTCTGGTAGTGTGACCCCCTCCCTCTGCAGACATGGACCCTGGCTGGGCCGCAGCAGACACGGAGGAGGAGCTGGAGGAGGAGGCGGAGGCCTGGGCGTTCTGCACGCTGAGGAGGTGCAGCAGAGCAGACAGAGGCTGGGTGGGGGGGTCGAGGCCCAGCGGCGTCAGTATGTGGTGTGTAGTGAAGTCCAGAGCCTCGTTCTGCCGGGGGGGCCGGGGCAGGTGAGCCGTCTGCCGGGGGGCGGGGAGCCTCTGCGTGTGTCCGTGGAGGAGATGATGATGGTTTTCTAGGACAACAGCATTCTGGTTGTGCACAGCTGAGGTAGAGGAGTGTGAGGAGGAGGAGGAGAGGTTGATGGCAGTAGCAGAGTCTCCTGGAGGCGTCCTCTGAGGCCCGTTGAGCACGCTGAGCACGGTGGGAGATCGCCGCTGCCTCTTCCTGTGCGCCGCACCACGCTCTGCTGCAGGGGGCGGGTGAGGGAGGGAGGAGGCGAGGGACTGGACCAGAGAGGGGGAGGGAGGGAAGAGGACGGAGGAGGCTGATGAGAGGGAGGGGTGGGGAGGCCTAGTAGAAGCGCTACAGGGGGCAGGGAGGCTGCTGTGTAAAGTGCTGTTTGTTACCTTAGATGATGCTGCCGGCTGCTGCGGCTGCACCTCCTTCAGGAGCTCCAGAGGAGAGGAGGAGCTCCCCGGGCTGCTCACGCCCGGAGCCGCCTGGCTGGCCAGCTGAGCCTTGGCAGCTGCAGAGAGCAGGCTGCTGGCGGGGAAGGAGACCGGGTGGGGGGGCAGCTTGCTCTGATGGCTGTGGTGGTGGTGGTTCAGAAACGGTCCCAAAGGTAAACCTGAAGGTCCTGCAGAGGATAAGTCGAAGCCTGCAGGTCCAGAGCTGGAGCTGGGACTCAGGGGGTTCTTAGAGGCCTTGGAGGAGACAGCGTGAGGGTTGAGGCTACTGCTTTGGTTGGAGGGAGGGAGGAGGTGGTGGTTATTAGTGCTGTTGTTGTTGCCTGAGTTCTTAAACTGCTCCAAGATGTCCTCTAGCTTGTACTTGGGCAAGTGGGGGCTGGGGTTTGGGGAGCCACCAGAGAGCGGGGAGTGTGGAGAGGAGGAGGTGGACTTCCTCCTTTGAGACAAGTTACTTCCCATCAGCCCTCCTCCTCCTCCTGAGCTGCCTCCCTGGTCAGAGAGCGGGGAGGGGGAGGCCGAGGGGTGGCGGGAGCGCTGGTGAGGAGATGCACAGTTCATGCTGTGGACTGAAGGAGAGAGGGAGGAAGAGGGAGAGAGGGGAGAGCCACCCATAATGACACCATGAGGGTGATGAGTCTGTGCTCCTCTTCCTCCTAAGCTCAAAGCCAGAGGGGAGGAAGGGGGAGGTGAAGAGAGGGGCCCCAGGCGAGGAGACCCCGGAGTCTCTGGGGTTTTGGGAGTTCTCTGACCCACGTTCTGAGGCGTGGGGGTGCGGGGCGACCTCTGGGGGGCGCTGTAGGTTGGGAAGGAGGAGCTGGAGGGTGAGGTGGAGGAGGCCGAGGGGGGAGTAGGGTGGTGGAGCCTCCTCAGAGCCTCCAGGGGGTGATGAGAGTTTGTACCAGGGTGCAGGACTGGGGAGGAACCGTTGTAGGGGAAGATGAAGTGGTGAGGGGACTTGGGGCTGGCGCAGGGGGGCGGGTGCAGGTTGCTGTGGGGTCGAGCTGGAGCCGGGTGGAGTTTGGGGTGGTAGAGACCGTGGTCGTCCTCCTCTCGCTCCATGTGTGCTCGCTTTGGGTCGCGGCTGTCCACTCCACTGCTCATCTCTGGAAGCAACACAGAAACATCTTGAAGGAGACCCCGATCACAAATGATTACGTGACTTTCTCAGTTTCTTCCTGAAATCAGTGGTAACTGAAGTGATGACTCATTGTATTCATTCAATGTATTCATTTATAACATTTATACATGAATGAGGATGATGAGGATGATGTCCTAGGACCTTCAGTGAGCCCCTGTTATCTTCTGTAAAGTTTGAGGCAACTTGACAGCAGGTCAGCATTCCTTCCTGGGACACTGGAGAACCAGGAGCCTCAGAAATACTGTTCATCATAAGGAAGCAAACACCTCTGTTGCTTGCATGGTCATAGGAGCCCATAAATGATCATGGTGGGGCTGTTTTTACTGGGCAACATCTGTGTGGTGAAGACATCTGAACATGGCTTTAATCGCACTCAGTTGAAGGGTTTAAGTAATCTAACACGACAACTAGAAGAGGGGAGACACGGAACAGAATGAGCAGCTGGTTAAATAGTTGGTTATCGATATAAAGTGGGAGAGATGGACATCAATGATGGACATATTGTGCTGCACAGTAAGACCTGACAACCATGTGTGAATGTACTGACGTGTCGATGTAAACTGGAGTGAATTGTGAGTCTCACAGCTGCTGTGTTCCCAACCCTCCACCCACTCACTCCCGCTGGATCTACAGCCATCACGCCTTCTGTCCACTCCCTTACAGCTTCTGATCGCATCAAAAGTATTTCCTAGTGAAAGGCTGAGCAAACCCTTCCCTCCTGTCAAAAGCACGTATGGATTTTAGAGTCAGCTGCAGGAAGTACACAAGCTGTATGCAGACAACGCTTCAGATCCCAGTTTCTGTTTATGTTGCTGGAACAAACAGCGAGGGAGACGCAGGCGGAAACATCTGGTTCTGTTATTTGGAGACGTACGTTTTATTCTATGTGTTTATGGGCAAGGTTTGGTCCAATCACAGGCTCTGATACTTTCAGGGATGAGATTTAATCAGAGACAACCTCAGCAAGATGACAAAGGACCCTGATAAAGCACTAACACTGCAAAACCTTTGAGCTCGAGGTCCCTCTGCACACGTGCAGCCACAGTGTCAGATTATCAGGGAGAAGCTCAGACCGGGATTTCCCATTAAGTTCCTAAACATCGATCCACTTTGTCTGGTTAATGCTGTGGTAAACAGTCCGTAACCAGAGGTTGGTCTAGAGAGGTACCTGGATGATGGAGGTTGGCAAAGGGCAGCTGTGAGGCCTGCATGCTCCGACACAGAGCCGCCATGGCCACCACTTTCCTGCGATGGTTGCACAGTTTGGTCATGTCCTGCTCTGCTTTGCCCAGGGGCTGGTTGTGCTGCTCCACCTTCACTCCCACAGTGAAGTTAAAAACCTGCAGGAGATCAGATCAGATCAAAGAGGATTAGACAGCGGTCAGTACTATTTGAACAGCATTTCAGCAGATTAAGGCCCAGAATCACTGTGCACTCACACCTTCTGTGACTGACATGTTTTCCCTGAATCCCAGTTCATTTCAATACCTTAAGACAGACAGAGCTTCCAGGAACCTTTACGACAAACAGTTGTTATTAATTCTACAGAGCACAACCACACAACAGACCTCAGATCAGCTGGGAAGGAGCAAAGCTCCAACCAAGAAATGAAACCAAAGGCAAAGTTTATGAAAATATTACTCTGGTCAAGTCAGGACAAGTGACTGACTCAGTTATTCACCATAAATACACCTTACTTTTTGCATTCTTCACTATTCTTCCTCTTTGCAAAGACCTTGATTATCGACAGGATGTAATGCCAAATAAAATCACAATTAAGACTTGAATACTTCAAGAAGCTTAATCAACAATACTATACTATTTGCTATATACAATACTATTTATCAACAATACTTTTAAAGCTGTCAGATCTTATTTCAGCATGACTGGGGATGACGTGCATCTAGTTCTTACCATGCCGTTTTATATCCCTATGACAGAGAACACTTTTACTTTTGCTGCTCCTTTGGCCTTGAACTCTCTCCAACCTGAACTGAAAATGTCCAAACTCATGTCACTTGATGCTTTTCGCTCTCTCTTATGAAACAGCTGAGTCCACTGAACAGTGCCTGTTTCTAATGGCCACTGTGACCTGACTATTTACCACATTGAACACTATTCATTTTTATTGTTTTATACAGGTCTTTAATCCTGTTGAACCTCTTAGTTGAAAGTGCCTTTACCTTATGGATGATGAGAGGACACTCAAGACCACATTTGCAGGTGCCATCACTCAACAGGTAGGTCTTGACCTCATCCAGAGAGGACAGGGCAGTGCCACTAGGACTGTGGAAAAGAAAAATCAGGACTAAACTGTACCCACAGATGACTGAAAGAACGTGAAACCAACACATCTAAATGGTTCCAGATAAATAAACATAAACATCACACATGCTTTCTGGTCCACAGGAACAACCCACCTGACGTAGATCACCTGCCCGCCCTCCACTCGCCTCTGCCAGCCAATAGGCACGTGTATTGCAGTGGTGTGGGCGCCATCCTTGTCCCCACTTACAGTCTCACTGCCTCCCATCATTGTGTAGTGGTGGCCTGCCAGCACCTGGGAGGAGCAGCCAGTCATGCCGTGTTTAATTCTTTCTCTGACCTCACATAATTAAAAGAAATGAGTTTGATTCTTTTGTTATGGATTCATTTTGCTTAAAAATCCTCGCTCTGTGCACTGACCACATTTAATTTCATACTCAAAAATTTGCAAAAGTTTGCTGTGCTTCATCATGAGTCACTGAGCGAGTAATCACAGGGATGAATAAACAAACGTCTCGGGCCAAGTCCAGTGCTAATATTAAAGCTAATGGAGAACAAAATGGAGCTGCAGAGCTACAAATAAAATCTGAACTGAGAACAGAGGCCAAAAGAAGCAGAAAGATGAGGAAAGACGGTGCAGTGTCCTCAAAATCGCTTCCAACCTATGTATTTGCTTTGCATAGTGTTGTTGCAAAGGGAGTTGACATGTGGGAGGGAGAGGCTTTGAATTTTGGACTCGTGTGACCATTGTGGAAAGAGCCCAGACAGTGTGCAAAGCTTCGGGAAGTTGTTTATCTACTGTTTTTACTTGATCTATTTGTCCATTTATGAAACAGACAGTGAGCCGTACAAGCAGGCCTGTTGATGTTGGGATGCAAGGTAAGGAATGACCAACACCAGGGTTCCAACCTTTGTATGGATGTGACTTTTTCTGCCTGCCGTCTTTTCACTTTTCCAGCGCCTCAAACTGGACACACAGAGCTGAACCGCTCCATCACCGTTTTAGTGATGAGCTGCCTGAGATCTGAGGTCACGTGAGCTCAGGACATCCACCTTGATCTTAACAAAAAATCTCTTGTGATTCTCTAAATCTGTTGAAGTTATAATGGTCTGTAAATGACTACGTCTCTATTCTTTATTGCTTATTCCTCAACTCTTGTCAATTCTTCAAAAAAAAGCACACATTTGCAAAATTCAAAGACTTTGCTGGGGAAAAAAGTGTATTGTCTTGTATTGTTAAGTAATCAAAGCTGAGGATGCTTGACTTCCACATCCCTGTGTAACAGCTGTTATGGAGTCAGGCTGTTTTTCTAGTTCCAGAGAATTTACTCCCACTTCAGTCCAACTGTGTTTCCAGACATTTGGCAAAGTGCAAAGACGATTCAATCCCTGAATTTATGCTTCTGCCAGATAAAACCTCCCTGTGATGTCTCCCCTTCCCTTGAACACATCCGGTGAAACCTGTCATTAACACTGCAGCCATGACCGGAATACATACCTTGTCATCTTTGGAAGCCAGGGTCTGATCTGGCTAAGGTGTCCGCTGTCCGGTGTTCATGCTGGGTGGAAGCACAGAGTGACTCGGAGGTCCAGACACCTGAATGCTGTTCCTCAGATGGAGAGGGCAGATCCTCCGATGAGAGGCTGACTCCTGCAGACTGGTTTGCTCAGCTCACATCAGAGAAAGGTCCTGGATGAAGACGACAGCCCTACAAAGAGACATGGATTACATATTCTGGAACCAGGGAGTCACAGGACGAAATAAATGCTGGAATTAAGGATGCACTGATCAGATACTGATATTGGATAAAGGCCTCAATATAGACTAATTGCTAGATCAGGTACCAGATAACCGGCCAATCCAGGGACTGATCTATTAATCCATTTCTATGTTTGAGAGTGTCAGCTATTTGGAAATACTTCTCACTGGCCACTCCAGCAACTACTGCAGAGTGGTTGCTGGCTTGCTTACTACTACAACTGTTGCAAGGGACAATACAACAAAATGAATGAAGTAAGTTGCACTTGAGTTGCAGAGAAAAAAAAGATGGTAAAAAATACCAGCTAACAGCACAAACACAGCCAAAATAAGAGACATTACTGAATTTGTTTGGGATTGTTGAAAACGATGCAGCTGCTTACTGAAACACCAGGAACCAAAGTACTGTTAACTACCTAGAAAATAGTTGTTGCAGACCGAAAATGCCCACGATGTACAATAAAGTTTACAAAGACACAGGAGATGAAAGATGCTGAAGCACTGAGCTTTCCCACAGATATCTGGAGCTCAGATGTGTACCTCACTTTTAAGCTTGTTGGACAGAGTAGCACAACGTGATGCTCCAAGCGATAACTTTCAAGGGCGACACAGAAGCAGCTAAAGTGAGTTTAAGTTACTCGTTTACTTTGTTTCAACTGCTTATAAGACTGGATTTTAACTTTCTGATTGCACAAATGTCTATGACGAAATATGACTACAAGTGCACAATCTATTTTTGCCTTAATAATAAACTATTGAACACATTTGTATATTCATTTGTTACATTGTGTTTCATAAAGTAAGCAAGGGGCAAAGCTAGCAAAGTAATCTTCCATATGACGGTACGGGATCGGGTATCGGTTGTTATCCTAAGCCCTGGTACCGGTATCGGGACATAAAAACTCGGATCGGTACTGGAATGATGTGGTCCAGACTACACGAGCTGATAGGAGCGGATGGAGAGGCTGAGGCTGGTTTCTAAGGTCGCTGGGAGACTGTTTAGAGGCCCCGAGGCGGCGGAGCTGCTCTGCTCCCCCGGTCTAACAGCCGGGACCGAACTGAGGAGCTGCGAAGACTCGGATAGCAGCCTTGGAACAACAGCCTTACTCCGGCTAGCGCGGAGCTAGGCTACGCTAAGCTAGGCTACGCTAAGCTAGGCTAACTACCTGGCAGAGTGCGGTGACAGCTGTCAGGACGCTAACTCCTCCTTCAGCCCGAGACACACACTCAGCTACCCCACAACCCAACTCTACGCCCCGGCCTCCGTCGGGCCTCCGGGCTGGGGGGTGCTAGCGGGACTGTCCACCGCTGCCCTGGAGTCGGTGTGGCCGGGCAGTGAGGGCTCCTCCGCGGGAGAACCAGCAGCCGTTAGCTGCCTGGCTAACGGACCGGACTAGCCTCTCTGGGTGTCCCGAGACAAAACGAGTCCACACTTCTAACAAATCATAGTTAGTGGCTCCATCTCAGTGGAAACTAAAATACTGGATGGCGCAGCCAGCTCCCTCCAGGGTGTGTGAACTGCTTCTCTCCCCACTGAAGCGAACACAAAGGCTCCGCAGGCTCCGCGTCCTGCGCCCGGACCCGGGGCTAGCGCCGTGGCTAGGCTAGCTGCTGCTGCTGCTGCTGCTACCGGAGCTCCGAGGGGAGAAGTGGAGAGGGTGCAGCCAGAAGGAGGTGTGGAGTGTGCAGGAGGAGTACTAACTATGGTAGATGGGGAGGTTGCAGTAGATGTTGTGATTGTTGGTGGATGTGTTGGAGGCTGTTGGTGAACTCCATGGAGGGATGTCCCGCTGCACTCACCCCGCTCCGCGCTCCGCTCCGCTCCCCGGTCCGATGCTCGCATAAATCCCCGAAAACATCCCGATGCTGCTTCCGGTACTGCTAGTTCTCTACTGGTCCCGGTGATAGTCCCGGTGCTGGGTCCTCGGGTTCAGGTCCTGTTCAATGTTTTTCCTCTGAATCCGAGCAAAAAAAAAATAATGGAGTTCTCTGACGCGCATGCGCAGTGTTGCTCATGGAGCAGCGTACCCGACATGCACCGGGAGCTTTGTGGTGCTCCAGACGTGAGAGTAGGAGAAGGAGGAGAGAGAGGAGAGGCAGGAGGCAGACGAGAGAGGAGGAGAGTGGTGGGTAGAGAGAAGTGAGAAATGCTAGAGGAGTCAAACGAGACAGGAGGAGAGGAAGATGAGGAGAAGTAGGAGAGAGAGACAGAGGAAGAGAGAGATGAAGGAGGAGAGAGATGAGGCGTAGACAGGAGAAGACAGAACAGGAGAGAGGAGGAGAAGAGACAGAGAGGAGACAGATAAGGAGGAGGGAGAGATGGAGCAGAGGAAACATTTGACCTTTACCTTGTCCCTTAATTGCCAAACATTTTTCAATTACATAAAATATTCCTCAATAACTTAAGGCATTTTTTTCCTCGAAAGGAAAAGATATACACACATACAGCATGAGGGTTAAACACACTCGAGTAATAAAAGCACTTGTTGAAGTGGTTGTTACTCTTTGTCAGATGCTGATGATGAGAGATTAAAGACACACGTTCCCAGAAGGAGGAGCGAGGAGGATGAGCAGGAGAGAGAAGGTATGGAGAGATAGAGAGGAGGAGGGGGGAGAGGAGGAAGCTCATAGAAATAAGGATATAGACATGTTTGGACATATTTACACTTAATACCGTAACTATTGCGAAGTGTACAGATTATGTGCGGTATGTTGAATTTGCTGACCAAAAGAAGAAGAAGAAAATAATTCTCAAATTCCCCCTCTGTCAACCGCCTCCCTACTGTGGTGTGTCAGTACCCATGTCTGGGGGAATTTGCAGTTTACTTGTACTGTTAACTAGGTGAGCAGTCAGAAACTGCAGATGAGAAGACAGTTGATGGATATTTCCAACATGAAAAAAAAAACCCTAAAAAATCTACTGACAGCTTTGTCCCACCCAGTTCAAAAAATCTATCTGTGCTGCTGCATGTGCTGAACAGAGGTTCAGAGTCGCCTCTCTCTCTGGACTCCCTGGGCTGGGTGCTGGTCAGGGCCCCTGCAGGGGGCTCCATTCTGCAACGACACGTGTTCCCCGGAGGAAACAGAGCTGGAGGACATGGAGGTGTGTCTGCTGCTACACTGCTCTGCAGTGACACACAGTGGAGGGGACAGTCTGGGCTTCCCTGCTGCAACTGCTGCTCCCCACACCCTGGACCCGGAGACAAGAGGAGCCAGTAGTTTGTAAGTAATGTCTATGTAAGTTGTGTAAACACATGAATTAATCACCAAAAAGTTGTTGAGTTGAGTGCATATGTGAAAATGAGCAACATCAAGTACATCAATTAAAAACAGTCGCACATGCTCTCTCAGTACACCATGTACATCAAAAATTAATAATTAAGATTAATTACAAATAAATTGAATAATCATGCAACCCTGAAGTCAATGCATCCACATGTACACAGACATGGACACATATACGCATGATGATATATAGTAAGTAAAGAAAATCTTTGCATTTTATGTTTATGCTTCAGAGAAATGCTCTAGCACTAATAATACTGTAGCAAACTGACTAATCTGATTAAAACCAAGAATAGCCTGAAACAGCAAGGGCTCAGTCAGATGTACTTACATATACGGGGCAAAATCCATAGATATTGAAGTGCTTTATTAATCAACATAACTGGTAATAATAACTCACAGTATCACAGTGACAGTCACCTCTCTGCTGCTCACATTTTCTATTGGACTTATGGATGATGTAAATAACCTGAAAAAATTTAAAAGATGACATATGTGTTTCTGTGATTCTCTGATTTTATGTGATTCTGTCGTCTGCCAAAAAGTGGGACGAGAAAGAGGAAGAGGAAGAGGTGTGTATGAAAGTGTGTGAGGACGATAGAGGGAGTGAAGGTTTCTGATTTCCCCTCGTCATCGGGGCTCCGAGGCACCCAGCTGTCCCGAACAGTCACTCTGACACATGAGTGGTGAGACTGGCATGCAAGCATGCACACACACATACACGCAGAAACACACTGACACACACTCGCACACACAGACAAACAGACACAATCACAGGTAAGAACACAAACGCAGACATATGGTTGGAGCTGAGCGAGCGGGGCTGAACTGTGTCCGGGCTGTGAGTCTGTGAGGCCGGAGGTGAAGACATCTGAGAGCCGCTCAGGTCTGTGCCCGCTCTGCAGCAGGAGCCGCTCGTTCAGAGGCTCACACATCTAGACCAGAGGTAAGCTCTAAGTGTGTGTGTGTGTATGTACACGTATGTATGTAGATGTACAGCTCTGAAGTTTTGAGTGGTTCCATGACTGTCAGTTACAGAAAGCTTTGAAATGCGAGATGATTCAGTGGAGACTTGGAGAACAGAATCACACACACACTCTCTCTCAGACGCACACACAAACACTCACACACACACTGATTTTTCTGCAGACACACTTTCCAGAATTTCCAGAATTTTGCTCAACTTTTCCTGACTGGCACAGGAGCCAAATTAAGCTGTGATGAGATTGAATTTCACAACCTTAGAATAGCTTGTGTGTGTGTGTGTGTGTGTGTGTGTGTGTGTGTGTGTGTGTGTGTGTGTGTGATGTGGCCAACATTCATCCAGGAAATTTTTTCAGTACATCGTGTCTACAAGTTTCAAGTATGAACATTAACCCTAACCACAACACATGCACAGTTTCAATACTTTTTGTGATTTTTTTTTTGGGACATATTTCAAAACCAAAATTATATTTCTATCTCTGTAGGAGAACCTGTGCTGACATAATCCCTCATACATCATGGACCAGTGAGTATTTTTCTGTATATATTGCTTCACTTTCTTTGTCAGTGTTTGTTCAGCCCAGACCGACATACACAAAACCAAACGAAAGATAAAGAAGCTTCCTGTTCATTTGACAAAATGCAGTGACCCAGAATAAATAATAATGCTCGGCTATTTTGAGGAATGGAAATTTGAAATGGGCCAGAATCATGTCAACTCAGGTCATTGATTGGGGTGAACCTCACTAGAACCTCAGAGGTATGAACTGTTTTCCCATTGACAAAGAGAAAAAAAGCAAAGTTGGAAAAAACTACTTCTGTTTGGTGAAGTGATTTGACCAGTATCGTGTGTGTGTGTGTGTGTGTGTGTGTGCGTGTGTGCGTGTGTGTGTGTGTGTGTGTGTGTGTGTATGTGTGTGTGTGTATGCGCGCATTAGGGAGGATGACAAAAACTCGGTGGACATCCATGACAACCCGCCGGTTCCTGACAATGTAGTGAAGGAGGAAGGAGACACGGTGAGTGTCCTCCCTGGTCCTCCCCCCTGGGTGAGCCGTGCTGCATTCCCGGGAAGCTTTAAAATAGCCACCAGCCGGGGCAGGAACGCCGCGCCACAGCAACTGGAAAAACACAAACTCATTCTTTGACATCAGAGTGACAAAGTCACACTGCAGCTTTGTCTCTGAGGGACAAAAGTTTCAGCACAGGCTCTTCAGACAACAGTCAAACATCACTGACACTTGTCATGCAACACGTGAGAATTTTAGATTTAAGATGCATTAATTCCATTTTTTATCTCATTTATTTATTTATCTATCTATATATCTATCTATCTATCTATCTATCAATTATCAATTCAATGCAAGAAAACAGTGGCTGGAGCAGCCCTGAGGTGTGTGTGGACATCAACATGTTCCTCTTTACACATAATCCACATTCTTCCTACATTATCAGATGTTTCCCACACAGACAAACCTTCTCTGCAGCCACTAAGATCTGGTCTCTGTGCATGCAGGTCTATTTCATCTATGAGGAGGAGGTGGAGGTGGAGGAGAAGGAACCGGAACCTCAGGAGCCTGTGGTCCGTGTCAACGACAAACCCCACAAGTTCAAGGACCACTACTGCAAGAAACCCAAGTTCTGCGACGTCTGTGCTCGTATGATCGTCTGTAGGTGTCAGATCACCACCATGGCGCTCCCCTCTGTTTCTGATGTTTCTCACTCACTTACACTGCCCTGTGATTTCATTTTTCAGTGAACAACAAGTTTGCTCTGAGGTGCAAAAACTGCAAGACAAACATCCACCATTCATGTCAGTCTTACGTGGAGTTTCAGAAGTGCTTTGGTAAAATTGTGAGTCCTGTTCCCACTACTGCAGGAATCAGAGCTGCAGTATGTCAGTGATAAAACGAGCGTGTCTGCTCTCCTGCAGCCTCCAGGCTTCAGACGGGCCTACAGCTCCCCCTTGTACAGCAGCGACCAACCTGACCCCAGTCAGTGCACAACTCTCTGTCTGTCTCTTTTCACACGTCACATTACTGGCAGCGTGGTGTCAGTTAGTCCACGGTTTATTATCTGTGCCAATGTCTTTTTTCTGGCTGAATATCCCATCCCTGCACAGACAACCCGAACCGTAACGACCCTGTGTTCGACACCCTCCGAGTGGGAGTCATCATGGCGAATAAGGAGCGCAAAAAGAACGAAGGTGACAAGAAAAATGTGAGTGTGTGATGCAGATCAAAACAGGACCAAAAACTTCTGAGTCTCTTTGACTCGTGCATTAAAGTCGCTGCCAAGGAGATGGATTACAACACTGAAATGAAGGTTTTAAAATGAGGTGAAATGTGAAGTCTCTGAATAACATCTCCTCTCCAGATGGTGGTGATGATGGAGGAGGAAGAGGAGGAGAACCAACAGCCCAAAGAGAATGAGGAGGGAGGAGAAGGTACAAAAATCTAGAGCGTCTAACACAGGATGAAAAGATATTCCTCTTATAGGGAAATATGCCATTACATGATTAGTAAATTCTACAAAGTTGCTTCTGGCCTTAATGGTGGTGATGACATGAAATGACGTCTGTGGAACTTTCTGTCGATTCAGGGAAGCCTGACGACAAGAAGGAGAAAGGAGGAGACAAAGCAGATGACAAGGTGAGTAACGTGCTGAGGTGCAGCTGCTCCGGCCTCTGTGAATCCAGATGTGAGCACATCTGTTCTGAGACGCCCCAGCTGTTCTTCCCCCCCAGAGTAAAGGAACTTTCTCCCACTCCCACTATTACCTGGCCCTGTATCGCTTCAAGGCCATAGAGAAGGACGACCTCGACTTCCAGTACGTCAGAGACTCTCATCACGCAGTGTTTGCAGGAGAAGTTCAACATTAAGTCTGTTTGTAAAAAAGTGACTGTGTGTGTTTGTGCCTCAGCCCTGGAGACCGTATCACAGTCCTGGATGATTCCAATGAGGAGTGGTGGAGGGTAAGTTTAACAGAATCTTTTCTCCTTCTTTGTGGCTCGTATTTGATCCATAAGAGGAGTAATCAGATCAGTAAATAGTGATCATAATATAAACTGGAACAAGAAAGAGGTGTGACTGGTGTCAAACCAGTTCCAGCAGTGTGTGTTGGATGAGTCCACTGTGCTCTGCCTTCAGGGGAAGATGGGGGAGAAGACCGGCTACTTCCCCACCAACTACCTCATCAAGGTGCGCGCATCAGAGAGAGTTTTCAAGGTGACGCGCTCCTTTGTCGGGAACAGAGAGATGGGACAAATCACACTGAAGAAAGACCAGGTAACTGCTCCAGTGTGTGAGAACATGTCTATCTATCTATCTATCTATCTATCTATCTATCTATCTATCTATCTATCTATCTATCTATCTATCTATCTATCTATCTATCTATCTATCTATCTATCTATCTATCTATCTATCTATCTATCTATCTATCTATCTATCTATCTATCTATCTATCTATCTATCTATCTATCTATCTATCTATCTATCTATCTATCTATCTATCTATCATTGTCATTGTGTCCTTCAGATCGTGGTGAAGAAAGGAGATGAGAAGGGCGGCTACTTGAAGGTCAGCACTGGACGCAAGCTGGGATACTTCCCTGCAGATCTGCTGGAGGAGATCACTGTGACATGATGGCCGCCACACTCTGACCTGTAGCTCCAGCTGTAGCTCTAACTCTAACTGTGAGTGAGTGAGTGACTTTGTAGTGAGCAGTGTGGAGAGATGCTTTCAGGTAGCAGCTGCTGATTATACCTGCAGAGCTGTGCAGACAGTCACAGATCAGTTTACTGACTAATGAGGATGGTGATTAAAAGTTGAACTTTTAATTTTCAAATGTCACTGTCTATTAATTGTTATACCTCATATAATATCATGTCTTTTAAAAATTCACACTGGTCTATTAGAACAAGCCCTTTATATTTCTGCAGAGATAAATGTGTACATAATATATTTATTTAAACTCAAAATGAGCAAAGGCGTCTCCCTGGATTGGGTTTGTACATAAACCACAACCCGCTGCTCCCCGTGGTTCAGGCTGCAAGTGAAAGACCTGCTGCTGATTGTTTCTGCTGAACAATAAATGGTTTAAATATGAACTGCACAGAAACCTGGGTCCGACTTTCTTTTTTGCTATGAGCGCAGTATTTACATCTCACCTCCAGTTCAAACTTAATGAATGGACGGATTAAATCACAGAATGATGCTACATGGCGTGAAATCATCTGTCCATCCATCCATGATCTCACACCAGTCGCTCCCAGGGGCAGAGTCTGCTATGATGCTGCAATGATCAGTCATGCATGAATATATAGATCACTTTGAGCAACCATTGATTATGACACTGATTTCACAATTTATTATTATGACTTGAATATACATCCATCTTCAACCGTCTATTTGACCAGAATAAGTGATATATTTACCTCTTTACTGTTTGCTAAACCTCTGTCGTCACATGTGGCTCTGTGATTTGATTGGTCCATATCTCCAGATCGTGAGCTCTTCCTCCATCCTCCTCTCACATCCTCTGGGTTTGTTGAGTTGTGCGCCCTCTTGTGGCCACACATTAAAGCAACTAATGGAACAACTGCACCTCCACACACTATATACACCTCTGTATTTATATTTATTGTTAAAATCAGTCAGTTATATAGCTTTTCGATGAGATTTTTAGATATAAGTTTTGATTATTAGAATAGAAGAATCTGCCTAGAATATGCCTTTATCTTCTCATGACAGGGGAGCACAGGAGGGAGCTCATTTACCTGCATGTCTGTTAGAAGTATGAACCCAGCATCTATCTTTCACAATTAACATCTATTAATTGTAATTGAAATGATCATTTGAATCCACGTCGATGTGTATCATTTAGAAATCACATTTAATAAATGACAATGTTTGAACAACGCCTACATTGACTTTAATTACAATTATTTAAAGCCAATGATCCAGCTTTTCAGTGTACTGGATTGAGAATCACGAAAGACATTATTTAGTTTTTCTGTTGAAATGTCACTTTGTTTGAGGAGATATCAACAATAAGCAAAGTAAAGCTCTGCTGGGACTCAGAGAACTGTACCAAACAATCACAAACTCAACCTTTGTCACTTTGTTGCCTCGATTAAAGATGGCTGCCATAACAGCTACCATAATAGGTTACGGCCGATACAAATGAATCAGGAAAAACTGCTAGTGCTGCTCTTACTGTTGAAAAATGCCTGTGGAATAGAGAAAACTCATAGCACATTTGACGTCCAACTCGCCCCAACAGTTATGTTGTTATTAACAGTCACAAGAGGTCTGGAAGAGGAATAAGAAGTCGTTTCCTCGGAAGCTAGACACAGTGTTTAAGCCTCCATGTCTCGATGATGCAGTCTG
>CM055193.1:30000-150000 GCA_029224185.1 Karalla daura | reverse complement strand
TATCTATCTATCTATCTATCTATCTATCTATCTATCTATCTATCTATCTATCTATCTATCTATCTATCTATCTATCTATCTATCTATCTATCTATCTATCTATCTATCTATCTATCTATCTATCTATCTGTCTATACATATATACATCTATAAATAACACTTCTCATTTTAGAGCACTTAATTGTATTCCTCCGACCAGCACATTTCAGAGGTTGTCGGAGCTTGTTAGGTTGGAGAGCTCAGCAGGAGGAGATGCTGCTCGGAGTCAAGTGGCTCCTGTGCAGTAAATGTGTGTTATTCTACTGACTCTGTACAGCGTCCTCGACAGCGAAATGAGCGTTGACCACGCTCTTGTCTCTTCTAAGCATATTGATTAATGAGTTCACAGACTCGGCACATTATCAAGGTCGCATCAAACAGACTGCTGAGGGTTTTAACGAGGGAGCGGGAGAGAGGGAGCGCGTGTGGGAGGGCGGCCAAATGAAAATGTGTTAATGGCTACATGAATGTGACAGCCTGTGTGTGTGTGTGTGTGTGTGTGTGTGTGTGTTCCTTGTTTCTGCAGTCCTTGCCTGAAGGATCTGACCTATTGATCGCAGTCAATTTTCAGAGGTTCTCATTCAGACGCTCCAACACATCAAAATGTGATTATTTTAATCGATTATCTGCTGCCTCATAATGCAGCTACAGTGAAGCTGTCCTTCATCAGAGGACTAACGTTCTCTCACCATCAGAACTCTTAGAAGACCTCCACTGATGGTGAGTTAGAGAAGGCAGCTCTCGACCAGAGAACGTGGTCCTTTTCTTGTTTGTTCCTGTTTTCTCAAAGAGCAACAGAACGACACATCTGTTCATTAGCAGAAAACAGTGTCAGTGTTCTTTTTTAATGGCTTCTTTGTGTGAAGGCAGTTACAGTGAAAATGGATGGTTTCCACAGTAACAAGGAAATTGGAACTGGAAATTATGTTCATGTTGCAGCAGAAATCTCATAACCATGCAGCAACTATCTGTAATATACAGTACTTAGATCTCTCTCTCTTGTCATTTTGATTTACATATGTTTCAATGTTTAAAACACGTGATGCTCAGGAAAATCAGGTGTTCAACAATAGTTTTAAAAAATGTGGAAAAGTATTAAATAAGTATTGAATAATAGATATAGAGCACTAGTTGTGTAAAACAAAGGAAATGGTGAAAAATGTCACTCAAAAGACGAACCAGTGATGGAGAAAATGTGCTTTTTAGAGATTGATGGAACCTTAAGATTGGGGAGAAACGTGGTGGAGAAGCACCACAAACCACAATCTGCTGTTTTCTAGTCTTCATGACTATTCAAAGGTCTTTACAGACACAGGTTGGCCTCACTGTTTCACCTGATGACACAGCACAGAGGCAATTTGAGGTCAGGATATTTGCCTAAGGACACTTCGACATGTAGGCCTGGACCACTGATCACTGACCCTTCTATCCAAGGATGTGTTAGGATCAGTTCTTTACTTGGAGGCCTAAGGACAAGCTGGAGGACTCTTCTGTATTCAGGTCACAGGTAAAGGTGAGCAGAACTGGACTCAGAGCCCTCGCAGGATCTCAGTTAGCAGGAGCCTTGGCACCTAGGTGAAGTTCATATTTATGTTCTTGGGCTTTTCGGATGCAGAGGATGGACTTAGATGCAGCCGAATTTTAGTGGCCAATTACCTATGACTCAGGACAGACCGACCACTGTTCGCGTCTTGTTCTCGGGATGTGCAAAACCAAGAGTTTGTATGTTGATTTCCAGGCGTGTATTTTGAGAAGCAGACGGTGGATAACAGAGTGGAACGAGCTGACGTGGCAGAGCTGTGTCTGACATCAGGGCTGGCGTGTCTTGCAGGAAGTTAATCTTAATGAGATTACTAAACGTACTTCAGTGTTACAGAGGGTAGTCAGTCTATCATCAAGGGAGTTGATGATAAACAGGACAAAGTCAGGACAAAGTGTCTCTTCAGAGACGATGGCAACTAAGTGTCCCAATAGGGGATAGTCATGGCTAATGGCCACACCCCCCCCCGAGCCACGGTCTTTTGGTAGAGAGCCCCTCACGCCACAAACCGCCCTTAACTCACACTTTGCTGTTTGCAGGTCCAGGAAACGACCAAACCTCTGGACCTCCAGAGCCAACAGTGGAGAGAGGAGGAGGGAGGACGAGGAGACGTTGCGCCAGCTGCTTTCAAGGTGAAAGACTCACAGATCATCTCCACCAAACACAAGACCCCTGCCTATGGCTCTCTGGGCCCCTACGGGTGGCCCCAGAACGTCTCCCAGGCTCTAGATCAGTACCTGCACCGCCTACCTCCCAAATCCAAAACTCCCACAAAAACCTCCCCCAAGGCGAAGAAGATCCTGGGCTGGGGTGACTTCTACTTCAACGTGAAGACGGTGAAGTTCAGCCTGCTGGTCACGGGGAAGATCGTCGACCACATCAACGGCACCTTCAGCGTCTACTTCCGCCACAACTCGTCCCGTCTGGGCAACATCTCCGTCAGCATTGTCCCGCCCTCCAGAGCTGTGGCCTGGGAGTCGCTAGACCCGTCCAAGAACTCGGTCCTGGTCCCCAACCTGATGCCCCGCTCCCACAGCCCCCCCCAGCCCAGCAGCTCGTCAGCGGCCGAGCAGCTGAAGCAGCAGGACCTGGTAATGCTGAGCGAGCTCAACTGCAGGGTGGAGTACCAGAGGACCAACCGCTCCAAGAAGACCAAGCCCTGCATGTACGACCCGGGACAGACCTGCTACTCTGAGAACACGCAGTCCCACGCCGCCTGGATCTGCGCCAAACCCTTCAAGGTCATCTGCATCTTCATCGCCTTCACTGGCACCGACTACCGGCTGGTGCAGAAGGTCTGTCCCGACCACAACTTCCAGACGGAGCAGAACCAGCAGCACTTCGGATGACGGAAACCAGAATCAAAACTCTGACTCCACACGTCCTTCAACATCCAGATTTGAGACGTTTTTTTTATACTGCGTTATGTACGCATTTTCAACACAGTGCAGTTTAAGCCAAAATGTGTGTGTATGTGTCCATGGGTAGGGATGGGTGCCGACTTCTGCACTTTTATTGGTAACGATCGAATTCCCACTTAGATATCAACCATAACATGAAGTCCAACAGTACCACATGGGGTGGGTGGGTGGGTGGGTGGGTGGGGGCAGGAATGGGGGGGGGGGATGAGGGGGTAGGAATGGAAGGGCCGCCATGTCTGGTCCAGTAAGCAGTTATAAAACATCCATGGAAGAGAGAGCGAGACGAGGCCAGACTCGGCACAGCAGCTGAATGTTGTGAAATGTGAATGGATATATTAATGAAATGAACGAAAGTCAATTAGTTATGTAATATTTGCCAAAGCACTACCGTCCTTGTAATTTCCGCCAATTTGGTACGTCTGACGCGGCGGTAGTGACGTCATGCCGGGTGACGTCCGGTCAGGTGTCCGACAGTATTTGACGGTAAGCGTGTGCACTAGTAGTGTGCAGTGTACTATGTAATACACCATATATTATGCTCCAGGTAGGAGGCAGGGGTTGGAGAGGGGGTTTCGGACACAGCCTACATCCAGGCATTTGTCTGACGCTTCCGGGACGCACGAGAGCGTGATTGCGTCAGAGGATGACGCAATGTTTGGTTAGCTCAAATTTCCAATAGTACTCGTGTGCACCACGTGTGCAAACGGCAATTTCGGCCACGTATAAAACTATACATCTGTAGTGGGGCAGCGGGGGGGCGCGCGCTCTCCGGACAAGCAGGTTTACCTTTGGTAAACGGGGCAGAGGGATGAAATCATCCCGTTGTGAAAGTGGAGGTGTTGCACAACCTGAGCTACTCCGGCCGAGGAGAGGAGCCTAGCTTCCAGCTTGAGAGGGACAGACAGAGTTTTTACAGGTAAAATACCTTCAATTCCGGCACAGACACACACACAAAGGAGAGGGGACGTGTCGGTAACGTACCAGTTAAAATGTGAAAGGCACCCATCCCTATTCATGGCAGCTTTTAAGTAATCATCGATGCTGAGGTATACAACCTGAGCTCTGTTTGTCCAAAACTGCACTGACCTGTAAAAAAAGGAACAATAACACTTGATCCATGACTCAAGTCTGTGTGTTGTGTTTTATGAAGTTTGTTTCTGAGTGTACAGCTTTGATAAAAGTGAAAAACACGATTTTTTTGTAATATTCATGATTTGGAAAATGTGATTTCTTTTCTCATTAATAATACAAACCGCTTTGATGTTTAGGGAGAAAAGTGTTAGTGACTTTTGGAACCCAGCCTTTTATGACTAATAGATTAGTCCCATGCCTGTACCATGACCCGGATTGATTAGATGTTTCCTGCAGGAGGACGCGGTGACTTGCTGCTCGTACATTGATCATCCACAGAGCTGCCTTGTTCTTGGCTTCGCTACTCTACGGACTTTGCTTTCACCCTTTGCACCTGGAATAGTTTGTCTGTTTTCCCAGCTCAGCTTGTGCAGACATGCTTGCTCAGACTTTGCGGCACTCCTTACGGGTGAGTTTATTTGTTTTAAAAGGTGTTAATTGCAGAAGCTTTTAAAAGAAATGTATGACCAGATCTGTTTGTATGTTCGTTGTCTTCTCTCATAAGAGCTGTTTTAACACAACCAGTTTGACTGCTAACTGGGTCAGCCTGTCACCCCGGGCCAGCGCAGCCCAGGGAGAAATGCCTGGTTACAAGATTTGTGATGTATTTTTTCCAGTGTCACTGTTTATCTGATAACTGTGATTGTCCAGGTTGTGAAAAGAGAACAGACTGCCACTGTTTGTCCCACAATGGCTGTTTTGTTGTTGAAGGAAAGTTGACTCTACCCGCTGTGCTTTATGCAAGACTTAATATACTCCGGGCTTAGAAAACATAATGAACACAAAAGATGAAAGGAGCCTGGCTTCGCCACATATTTATGCTTCATCAGTAATTTGTCTATTAGGCCAAAGTAACACATAGTTATGTAACTATCCTGCTGCCATAAGCTGCTCCAACAAACAGGACGCTGATAAATAAGTCACTGTGTGTGGCCAACTCTTGTCATACTTTTCATGTCCAAGGTTTTCCATAACCGCTCCACTGAATAACATGTTTGCTTTTGTCACTGCCTTTCATTTAATGGATTGTTTAGAACATCAAAAGGCACATTATTCTAACCCTCTTGTTTCCAAACCCCCGGTGCAAAGTATTATAATTCTGAGTGATGAAAGTCTTTTTGCACACGCTCAGTCTCACTGAGGTTTTCAAAAGACACCAAAGGAGCAATCTTGGACAACAACCAAAAAGAGAAAAAACCCCAGAGAAAGTTGGTTTCTCTGAACACATAATGCAGCACAGCAGAGCACCGCGCGAGTCACAGGACTCGGCGTTGTCTTCTCATTAAGGTTTTATTAAGGACAGCGTGTAGCGAGGCTCAGCAGCCTCTCCAGGGTCTGCACACGCACGTTCACGTGCTTTCTTAGATTAGATTTCAGAGAGCGTCTTGGCGCTGTAGCTTTGGAGGACGTTGACTTGTGATTTACGAGAGGATGCATCCCTGCCCCCCCCCCCCCCTGCAGCCCATCCTGCTGCGGGCCCCGGGGTGTGTGGGGTCCGGCAGGAGGGGCCTCGCCAGCCCCGGCTGGACGGGCCAGGAGAGTCTGGCCCAGGACGACCCCGAGATGTGGAGCCTCCTGCAGCAGGAGAAGGATCGGCAGTGCCGGGGCCTGGAGCTCATCGCCTCAGAGGTGAGGCCTCTCTCTCACACGCAGGCGCCCACACACACACACGCACATGCACACGCACACGCACGCATGCACACAGAATGGGGGTTTCATTCACGCACTCATAAATTCTGTAGTTGACACATTTGTTATCAGCTCAGTGGCTCAGTATCTGTATCAGACTCCTTTAATGAGCCGAGAGCAACGTAGAGTCACGTTTCTGCTGACGAAATGCAAATGGTGACTCACTCACTAAACAGATAATAGATGCAGTTGAATACTGTATACATCTAGAATCCTGTAAAGGAGTGGTGTTTGCCCAACATTGTGCGGCATGTATGCGAGAGGAAGAGTTGTGTGTGTGTGTGTGTGTGTGTGTGTGTGTGTGTGTGTGTGTGTGTGTGTGTGTGTGTGTGTGTGTGTGTGTGTGTGTGTGTGTGCGTGCGTGCGTGCGTGCGTGCGTGCGTGCGTGCGTGCGTGCGTGCGTGCGTGCGTGCGTGCGTGCGTGCGTGCGTGCGTGCGTGCGTGCGTGCGTGCGTGCGTGCGTGCGTGCGTGCGTGCGTGTTTTGAAACATGAACCACACAGATATGTTTCTGCTGAGTTGTCTGCTGTGTGGAGCCTCGCTGCTCTCACTCTCAGACTCTGAGGTCCTCTCCACACACTGACACGCAGCAAATCTGTTTTAACTTGAAAATATGTGCAATTATGCCAGTATGTGCAGTTCAAAGGTTAACTGAGGCTGAGTGTCAAAGGTGCAGTTTTCCCCCCTGGCATAAGACTGAATTGTGGGGAGTCTCCAGAACATGAAAGTGAGCAGCGGAGGCGAATCCTGTCAGTTTAGAAAAGTTATAAAGTTATATTTAGAATTAATTAGATTTAACCCAGATAGCTTTGCTCCCTTGCCACAAAATAAAAGAAAAACATATTTGAGGCCATGTCAAATCAGAGGGATGGATATATATCAAAAGTGAATCAGCACAGCAAGCATCCATAACACATAACCATCGGCCTCCAGAGACCACAGGTGTCCATCTTTGACATTTGTGACTTTCTGCTCGGGGCTAAGCTGCTCTAATGATGCTCTGTGCTCTCCTGAGGCCTGAGCCTCCGCTGCCTGTGTCCTGCCTGTCAGAGCAGGCTGACGGGCAGCCAAACGATAATACTGCCCCAGCGAGTGGAGCAGAAAGCAAGACAAACAGTTGACACTGCAGAGGTTCCTCCTCCCGTCGTGATCTTTTTTTGATGTGAGAATTGAACTCTTTTCTCCGGAGGTTTCCTTTGCATTTCTCCCCCTCACAAGTCACTGATTGTATCTAAGTGGAAGCTGTGGGAAAAGAGAGAGAGAGCGCGTTATTCTTTTGATTCTCCAGCAATTATGTTTCCACAGCACTATCAGTCACAATGACATGTGAGAGATTTTCATCTTGCGTGTGCGTGTGCTGTCAGAGCCGCTGCAGGCTGGGTCCCAGCGGAGCGCCTGCTTCCTGCCGCAGAAACACTCAAACCATCCCATCAGGTTCCTCGCTGGTTCCTGCCATTGATCTCTGAGCTGACGGAGGAGGGCTGATCGTGTGTGTGTGTGTGTGTGTGTGTGTGTGTGTGTGTGTGTGTGTGTGTGTGTGTGTGTGTGTGTGTGTGTGTGTGTGTGTGTGTGTGTGTGTGTGTGTGTGTGTGTGTGTGTGTGTGTGTGTGTGTGTGTGTGTGTGTGTGTGTGTGTGTGTGTGTGTGTGTGTGTGTGTGTGTGTGTGTGTGTGTGTGTGTGTGTGTGTGTGTGTGTGTGTAGACAGTGCTGATATGTTGTGCAGAGAGACGTGACACAGGGGACTGGTTTCAAACCCCAGTGGGATGATTGAGGGATCCCTGAGCAGTGACAGGTGGAGTATAATAACAAGGCAGTGGGGGCGGTCGAGGAGCACTCTCACAGACAGCGAGAGAGAGAGAGAGGAGATGAGCAGGACTGAGTGTGGGAGAATAAAAAGACAGAGACGGTGAGAAATATGAATTCACATTCGTGCAGCTCCATCTCCCAAGTGTCGCTGGGAGATTTGACACGGCGCTGAAGCCCACTGGGAGTCAGAACGAGTGCGATTCCTCTGTATTAAAGTCTTAATTTGGCTGCTGAGCGTCTCATACTTTAATATTTGAAGATGAGCTAATTTAACTTTTTGCAGATTGCAGAAAAGGCTTTGAACCATTGTGAGATTCATCCAACAAACAAGTAACGATTTGAGCCGCTTTGATGGGCCTTGCCTGACTGCACATGTCGCGGTCTAATTACTGGTGTTAGTGGAACAGATGCTGCTCGTTCCACTGCAACAACTCCTGGATAATGTGACAGAGCAGGTGGATGCAGGTCTGGTCTGGATGAGGCCAGTGCTGTGTGTAAGTGTGGTGGAGGACGTTGACTGTGTGCTGCTCTGTCCCGGTCAGAACTTCTGCAGCCGTGCGGCCCTGGAGGCTCAGGGATCCTGTCTGAACAACAAATACTCTGAGGGATACCCAGGCCAGAGGTACCGCACCACACTTCACCCCCCTGTTTATGGACTGACACAACGGATGTCATCTCCGTCTTGAAAGTTGTGGCAGAACAGAGATGATGCTGTGCATGATTACAAAAAGGCACAGTACAATGAGAAGAAAGTGTAATTGCCATTTGTACTCAGACAAACCAGTCCAGGCCCATTGTAATTCTTGTGCAGGCTCAGTCTGGTTATTTAAAAGGGCTCACTTCAGAGTGGAGCAGGAAGGCACATCGAATACTAAAAACACAGGACAAGGAAACGATGGAGGTGCCTGTCAGTGCTGTCACCCACATATCCAAAGGTTAGATCTCTGCAGCCCACGTGTCCTGCAAGCTACTGAGGCCCAAACCGCCGCATGTCATCACTGTCTCCTCTCTAAGTCAGATTGGAGAAGTGACTAAAAATGTCAAGAGTAAGATGGAGCGTCCATCCACTACGCTACCTACGTTGGGCCTACACAGTGTGGTGGGATCTGCTGGAGCCTGAACACACTTTGTAACTCACCCTGATACAATATGGAATGATGTTTCCAAGTACAATACCAAACTGGAAAATAATCAGTGTATTGAATTTTAACTTTCCAACAGTTATAAAAGGAAAACAACGCCTCAGTCAAGTCACTTTTGTCTTCATTTGCAAACTTGTTTACACATCTGGTGGAAGTTACCATGCACATGAATTGATTTATTAATATAAATTGATAGATGAATGAGATTTTTTTCTGAAAACAGTGAGTTAGACAAATCTGCTTTAGGCAGATAAGATCTGTTATGTTCTGCTGTTGCGTAACCTGTGGCTGCCGGCTGTCCCTCAGGTACTACGGGGGAGCAGAGGTCGTGGACCGCATCGAGCTGCTGTGTCAGAAGCGTGCTCTGAGCACCTTCGGCCTGGACTCGGCCCTGTGGGGGGTCAACGTGCAGCCCTACTCCGGCTCGCCCGCTAACTTTGCAGCCTACACGGCGGTTCTGAAGCCGCACGACCGCATCATGGGCCTGGACCTGCCCGACGGAGGCCAGTGAGTCCGAGCAGGAGCCACGACCTTAACACCGGCTGCGAGTGATCATGTGATGCTAACGGCTGCAGTGCATCATTAGAGGATGTCCCTCGATGCCTCTGAATGCATGTTCACACATTCTGAGGCAGCGACGAGCTGCGAGTCGCTGCAGGTTGGCTGGATGTGCCGGGAAGTCTTCGCAGATCCTTCCTCTGCGTGTTTGACAGTTTCCCACATGAGACTGGATGTTGTTACGGGACTTAGCGTCAAAAGGAATTAAAGTGAACGACAAAATGTTGGTCACACAGTCAGGAGTTGTCACATCCAACCAGCAGCTTCTTTGAAATGAAAATAAATTTCAACTCCATCCACAAACGTTTTTGGGGAATGTGAACAGTAATTCGATGGCCCAGTGACACCTGAGTCACAGAAGGCAGACCTGCAGCTTTTTTAGGAATCAGATAAAATATATATAATGATGGTGGGGAGAGAGACAGGTCTGATTCCCATATAAAAATGATTCTATGCCCTCCCTATATACAACCATAGATTGCAGAATGCAACAGCAATGATATCACAAAATAGAAGGAAGTCTAATCTCTCCGTAATCAGATGAACGACTGAGTGGGAGATCTGTGCATCACAGTAGAGAGATTACCAAAGCCACTTTCACAGAAATTATGTTTATAGCACGTCTGACATAAATACTCTAAACAGGGATCTACAGATGTCAGAACTGGTTCACAGTGCTGTTTCTCCTTTATTCCAGCCTCACTCACGGCTACATGACAGACACCAAGAGGATCTCAGCCACATCCATCTACTTTGAGTCCATGCCCTATAAGCTGGACGTGAGTAACTACACAGCCTCAAACTGATGAGACCACGAAATCTGTGGCAAAGAGAACTATTGAAAACCAAACAGACTGTGTGGTCAGCTCCTTCCTCGCTCTCATTACAGCCACAAACTGGTCTGATCGATTACGAGCAGCTGGAGAAGACAGCTCGACTCTTCAGGCCCCGACTCATCATCGCAGGAACCAGCGCCTACGCCCGCCTCATCGACTACGAGCGCATGAAGAAGGTGCTGCTTACTCAGTCCAGATAATCAATTATGAGCAATTAAAGGAGACCTAGACTGGTGGAGTGGAGCATTTCTCCATGTGCTCTGGTGTTAACATAGAAGCTATGAGCTCTGGTTCCATCAAAGCCTCCCTCTGCTCTACAGCCCTGTTTGTGGCTGGGGAAAATACTCTGTTCCTGCTCAGACCTCACTCCTCTCATCAACTCAACTCAACTTTTATTTGTTTTAAGTGCCATATCATAACAGCTGTTATCTCAGAGTACTTTACAAGGAGAGCAACAATGTGTACATAGTGAAAAACCCCCTGTCCTTAGACCCTCGCAAAGGCTGAGGAACAACTCCCAAGAAAAACCCTGAGAGGGAAAAAAGGGGAGAAACCTCAGGGTGAGAGACAGAGGAGGGGATCCTCACCCAGGACGGACAGGCGGGCACAAAGAAAACATTATTGATGGCTAACAGTTCAGGATATAAATCAATGAATTGAATTGAATCAGTCCATAGTAGCGGGCAGGAGGAACCGCAGTGAGATGAGCCGGGTAGAGGTGGTCCTGGATCCAGCTCAGTGTTGATGGAAGTCGGGAGGGAAAATAAAAATAATAAAAATAAAATGAAAAATGAAAAATAAAATAAGAATAAAAAGAAAATTAAGAATTAAAAAATAAAATATTAATAAAAATCAAAATAAGAATAAATAAATAAAAAATAGAAATATATATATGTATATATAAACAAAAAAAAAATAAAAAAATAAAATAAAAATAAAAATAAATTGAAAGATAACAAATGAGAGGGGGAGGAGAGGGAGGAAGAGGAGGAGATGGAAAACAGACGGGGAGAGGCCAAGAGGAAAGAGAGAAGCTAGAGGGAACGTGAACCTGATTCACACCCACAGAGAAGGCAGAGAAGATAGAGCTCAATGTGCCGGGGACCCCCAGCAGACTCAACCTATAGCAGCTTATCTTGGATTTATCTGTAGGCTCTGTCAAAAAGGAGGGTTTTTAACCTACTCTTAAAGGTAGAGAGGGTGTCTGCCTCCCGGACTGAAACTGGTAGATGGTTCCATAACAGAGGGCCTTGGTAGCTGAAGGCTCTGGCTCCCCATCTAGACTTAGAGATTCGTGGAACCACCAGTAGGCCTGTATTCAGAGAACGAAGTCTCCTAGTGGGGCAATAGGGTTTTATCAGGTCTGAGATATAAGAGGGTGCCAGACCATGAAGACCTTTATAGACAAGGAGGAGGATTTTGAACTGGATCCTGAAAGGTACAGGAAGCCAGTGTAGTGAGGCCAGAACAGGAGAGATGTGATCTCTCTTTCTAGTTTTATGCTGATCTGGCAACCACATTTAGGCTTCAGTCTGGGTGGCTGTCTGCCAACATGTCAGAATGTGACTTTCCATGACTATATTCAACCTTTATTTAACAACTGCTAAGAAAAAACATGTGTAAGCAATGTGACCCATTGTGATTTAACAAACTAAATGGGATTCACCTGACCACATAAGACAATATGCTCCACTCTGATTGGTTGTCTCTCCTCTACTTTACGTGACTAAATGTGACTATAGCTGAATTCTACCCGACACTAATCATTGTGATCTATCGTGACTTCACGTAACTTGACTAAGGAGAGCGCGTTGACTGACTGAAGGCTGTGTGTGTATCTCTGTGTGTGTATCTGTGTGTGTGTGTGTGTGTGTGTTGCAGCTGTGTGTGGAGCTCAAAGCCTACCTGCTGGCAGACATGGCTCACATCAGCGGCCTGGTGGCGGCCGGAGCCGTTCCCTCTCCCTTCCAGCACGCTGACCTGGTCACCTCCACCACCCACAAGTCGCTGCGTGGCTCCAGGTGAGGATGCTGGGAGGGGAGGGGAGGGGAGGGGAGGGGGGAGGGGTAGAGGAGAGGAGAGGGGAGGGGTAGAGGAGAGGAGAGGAGAGGGGAGGGGAGGGGGGGGGTGGAGAGGAGGGGAGAGGCTAGGGGACGGGAGAGGAGTGGAGGAGGGGAGAGAGATTCATATGCCATTTATACAGCCACATACAAGCATATTGAAATTCTTGTCTGCGTTTCTCCAGGTCATTAGGAGACATATAAACAAAAGAAAATGAAAATGCAATGTATACAGATAGTGAAAAAAAAACACAAGAATATTGGAGGTGGAAATGGGCATAGCAGCATAATGATTGCTCTCTTGTATTGCACAGCTGAGGAATGTTGAGTATTGCAGGTAGTGAGTGTTGTGGGGTGACAGGTGAGCTGCTCCTACACACGGATGGATGTGATCTGTGGAGAGCGCGTCACAGCTGTGCTCCTCCCTGCAGGGCTGGGCTGATCTTCTTCAGGAAGGGCGTTCGCTCCGTGGATAAGAAAGGCCGGGAGGTGCAGTACGACCTGCAGGACCGCGTGAACTTCTCCGTGTTCCCGTCCCTCCAGGGAGGACCTCACAACCACGCCATCGCCGGCGTGGCCGTCGCCCTCAGACAGGTGCAGGCCGCCGCCCAGCGAGCCGCCGCCCGCTCACAGCTGAGGTGTCCCCGTGGTCTCAGTGTCTGTCCTGCTCCTGTCTCCGTCTGTCCAGGCCTCCACGCCCATGTTCAAGGAGTACATCGGCCAGGTGATGCTCAACGCCAAGGCCATGGCCGCCGCGCTGCTGGCCAGAGGCTTCACCCTGGTGTCAGGTACAGACCTGCAGCCTCCCCACACACTAGAACACACCCTCAGGACCCAGGATGGTAGGGCTACGCCTGACATAACTGTTATGTCTTTTAAGATGACTAGAGCCTGTTATTCTATTGAAGTAATCTAGTTAATTAAAACTAATCTGATACCACTGAGTCAGAATGAATAAACTGAGTATCTCAGGAGTTACTCGACGGCACCACTTGACCTAACCTTGTGAGGTGGTAAGTTAAGTAATTTATATTTCTTTGTGTTTTTCTGCCCACGTCCATCCAAAACAAAACGTATAGAAATCAGCTCTGAAACTGAAATGTGATGATTTCTATAAAATATGAAGCTCAGTTGAATAAACAGTACAACCGTGGCATCACCCTACGTTCATGGAACTGCTTATATACACACAAGTGACACAACATGAAGTCCTATGATGTTCCAGACTGTGTGTGTGTGTGTGTGTGTGTGTGTGTGTGTGTGTGTGTGTGTGTGTGTGTGTGTGTGTGTGTGTGTGTGTGTGTGTGTGTGTGTGTGTGTGTGTGTGTGTGTGTGTGTGTGTGTGTGTGTGTGTGTGTGTGTGTGTGTGTGTGTGTGTGTGATTGAAGTGAGGCGGCTGTGTTATTTCTGTCCCTTTTGAAATCTCATACTATTCCGTTATTCCAATGAAACCTTCTTATTATAGTGTAATCGTCAGCAGGCTGAGGCCCATGCAGACTGGCCCCTGATCACACAGCTGAAAGGTTTCACTTGATAGAAAGAAGTAGAGCGTGGCCGAGTCAGGGAGCAGGGCAGCAGCCGGCAGGTGAGAGAAGGGTGAGAGCAGATTACTGACACCAACACGCTGGACGAGGCAGGCGGGGAGAGCAAGGTGAGCCGGAGTCAGAGGAAAAAAAGGCCAGTTCAGAATAAATTTACCAGAGGTGGCAGCAGAAAGAACTGAGGCGAGACATCACCACGATGGGAACATGATGAACTGGCCCAGAATGGAAGGAGCCACCAGGCTTCAAACTGCACTGCAGGGGTGAGGCTGGAAATCAGGGAAATGGAGATGTGAGAACGCTCATCTATGTTTTGGAAAGCACACAACTGAATCATATCAGGACAAAGAAACACAGCGAATTTCATTCTTTGAATTTCATCCAGCTTTCTCAAACTTTTGGGAACATTTTCTCTCATGAAAGTCCTCGTTGGATTCCACCAGAATCATATCTCTTCAGTTCTGCTTCCTCTCTCTCATTCTTGAAAACTGCCATGACACTTCCTGTATTCAGAGAATCCATAGTGTCCTGAGAGCCGTTCAGGAGCAGTTTAAGATATTCCAGAAATGATCGGAGACGGAGCTGCTGAAATCATCAGCTTATTGTTGCATGCATTACACATTACAGGTCGCTCTGTCTCTCTCGCTCTCTCTCTCTCTCGCTCTCTCTCACTCTATTTTCAGTTTATTCAGCTTTATTGGCATGAACGTTGCAGTATCATTAATGCCAAAGCATAGTGACATATAACCTTACAACGAGACAGACTGACAAATGATAGTGAGTAGGTAAGATACTGTGTGTGTGTGTGTGTCTCCCTCTCCCTATCCCTCTCCGTCTCTCTCTCTCTCCCTCTCCGTCTCTCTCTCTCTCCCTCTCTCTCTCTCCCTCTCTCTCCCTCCCTCTCCCACCCCAAGGAGCCCTGACATCTTCTCCCCTTCAGAGAGACCTTCAGAATTTGGGATGTTCTTTTCAAATTTAGGGAAGAAGATCTTTGAGGTCCTCGTTATTTTTGGCAGTGTAAAAGAAAATGCCGCTCTGTGTCCAGCTGCTCTGGCTGACAGTGACCACATCTCCTCTGGTCTCTGGGCAGCCATGTTCCTCTGTGTCCCTCTCCACTGCCAGATGGTGGTCACTGAGCCTGGACCTGGTCAGGATCTACATCTGCTCCGCATCGCTGATGAGATTCATATTCTCTGTTTAGATAGGCAGTCTCTCTGCTTTGGTTAGTAGTTTGGCTGCTCCACTGTTCCAAATAGTCATCTTTTGTTGTATTTATAATTTAGTTGATGCTAATTGTGTTTTTGGAAGCAGTGCTGGACTGAGCTTTGTGTCTGTTAGTTTCTATTCCTGGGGTAGTTAGCTTCAGGACCAGCTGGCTTGGAGGACTGCTCTGGGTTCATCTAGAATTTCAGGGTTTGTTTTTGGATTGGTATAGCCAATGGGTAGCGGTGTCTCTCTCTCTCTATATATATATATATCTCTCTCTGAGGAGATAAACCTGAACAGACAAATTTGATGCAGGAAAGCACGAGGAAGGGAACAAAAAACAAACCTTTTCTCTTCCTCACATTTTACACTCAGCAACATTGATCAAGTCTTCCTCTCCTCCTCCTCCTCCTCCTCCTCCTCCTCCTCCTCCTCTTCTCAGGTGGAACAGACAATCACCTGGTGCTGGTTGACCTCCGACCTCGAGGGATCGACGGGGCCCGGGCTGAGCGGCTCCTGGAGCTGGTCTCCATCACGGCCAATAAGAACACCTGCCCCGGAGACAAGAGCGCGCTGACCCCAGGAGGACTGAGGCTCGGTACGCAGCTCCAACCCTCCGCTGGGCTGGTTCCATTGGGCTCTTTCCACTGGGCTGGTTCCATTGTACCGGTTCCACTGGGCTTCCACTGGGCCGGTTCCACTGTACCGATTCCACAGGGCTGGTTCCTTATGGCTCTCTCTCTCTACCCCCCCCCCCCCTCTTTTTCTGTCCGTCTCTTTCAGGAACTCCGGCTCTGACGTCTCGACAGCTGAAGGAAGCTGACTTTGAGAAGGTTGTGGAATTTATTGACGAGGGGATTCAGATCGCCCTGGATGTGAAGAAGAAGACTGGTGAGAGAGGAAGACTGTGTGTGTGTGTGTGTGTGTGTGTGTGTGTGTGTGTGTGTGTGTGTGTGTGTGTGTGTGTGTGTGTGTGTGTGTGTGTGTGTGTGTGTGTGTGTGTGTGTGTGTGTGTGTGTGTGTGTGTGTGTGTGTGTGTGAGCTGCAGGATTTAGATCCTGATGCTCAGCACTGAGCTGAGACGGCTCCTCGTGATCCCACTGATCAGCGCTCATAACAATAATAATAATACTGAGACCAAAAGTTATTTTCAGAAAGCAACACAACAGCTCTGCTGTGAATCATCCTTCAAGACTTCAGCATTCGCTTTTATTAGAGATTACAGCTCCGTGAAGTGTTTCATATTACTACAGGCTCTCAGCCTGCTGCTTCTGATACAACACACGCAAAAACCACATGTGGATAGCACTGTCACCTCACTGTGTGTGTGTGTGTGTGTGTGTGTGTGTGTGTGTGTGTGTGTGTGTGTGTGTGTGTTCAGGCTGCCTTATTAGTGGTGGGAAGCCTCGGACAGACCCCAGCAACAGTGTTGAGGTCGACAGTGGGTCTAGAAAATAAATGATTGCCAAGTAGAACTGCAACAGATCTCACACATTCTCTACGGCCAGTTTCTCCTCACACTGAAGGAACCAGGAGTGTGTGAGTCCTGCAGTTTCTCTGGAGAAGGACCATGGCAGGCTATGTAGTCTCATCAGCAGCGATGGAGGGGGATTCTTCATGAACTCCTGATGAGAGTATTTGTGGCATGACGAGCTGATAGCGTAGTAATACTACACAGTTTGAGGCAGATTTCTGAGGCTGAAGTGTTCTCCTCTCCTCAGGGAACCTGGCCAGCTTCAAGGCGTTCCTGCTGGAGGACGAAGAGACGGTGGCACGCATCGCTCAGCTCCGCCAGAGGGTGGAGCAGTTCGCCAGGCCCTTCCCCATGCCTGGCTTCGATGACCACTAACCCCCACCCAACTACACCCAACATCACCCTTGATAGGAGATCCTATAGTTCTAATACCTGATACTTCATAGTGTTTGTTACCATTTTTCCATCTTTTCCAAGGCACTGATTGGGAAAGGGAGCTGAAGTTCTTACCTGTGCAGATTGCAGCTTCTTCACCTGAAAGTCCCAGCATCAGCAGCTTTCTGCTGCAGCACACTCAGCAGAATGCTGGACGCTGTGTTTATTAACTACAACAAACGATTTGTTTGTTGCAAATCGAAAGTGGCCTCAACACGTCGCTCCTCACCTGCTCAGCTCACTGTGCAGCTGCAGCTGTTTCTGGAACGTTCCTAGGAGATGTTGTATGGCGAAGGGTTTGTGAATGCACAAGAGTTTAAATATGGATTAAAAACTCATCCTGAATCCAAAGTTGTCCTGTTTTTTTCTGGGGTCTTTGTGTGACACACACACACACACACACTCACTCACCAATAATGTGTGTTTATACAGTAGTGGGAGGAGGGAGGAGAATGCAGTTTATAGTTGAAGCTGCTGGTATTTCCTCTGTTCGCAGGCTGATGTCAGGCTCCAAACAGAACCTGAGATGACGACTGACTCCAGTATCTTCACGCCTCCGTTGTCCTCGTCTGTGCTCGTCACCCGTGTTACACGCTGCCGATGAACACAGACAGGATTATTTTAGAAACGAGAAGATGAGAGCGTTATGTAACGACAGTCCTTCACTGTCAGGACTGAAACCCTTCACAGCTTCAGCTGCTGTGTTTTCAAACACTTTGCAGCCTCTGTTCCTCAGATGGCTCCAGTCAGATCTGTCTCCCCGGGAGGAAACGATCAGCTGTGTCGTTTTACTCTAAGACAGTGTTCTTCGCTCAGCATCAAAGTCTCTGAAGTGGCCTATGAAGTGGCATGAAGCCGCAGCTGAGGGTTGAGTGCACACTGCTGGTTTCACTGGTTTCACTGGGGAGCTGGGAGGACTTCTGTTCTTCTCAGCGTCTGGTTGTCCTGGAGGACGGAGCTGCAGCAGGAATGTGTCCCCTCCACAGAGACTGTCCAGCTGTATCACAGAGGTCAAAGGTCAGGGGAACTCTCAGCTCTGTCGTCAGAACACACACACACACACACACACACACACACACACACACACACACACACACACACACACACACACACACAACCAGGCAGCATCACAACACAAATAACGTCTCATCCGCTTCATCTCTGTGGCTGTTTCTCATGACCTGACAGCTGCTTTGACACACTGTGCGCGTGTCTGTCTGTGTGTGTGTGTGTGTGTGTGTGTGTGTGTGTGTGTGTGTGTGAGTCACCATGGATCTCCAGCACTCTCCTTATTACCATTATAATCACTGTGATGCTTAGGAACAGGATATTGTTGTTATTGTGTTCTCTTCTCGTTCATTCCTTTTCTGGCCTCACATGCATTTTCAGTCCATTTATTTACTATTTCAAGGAGGAAGGAAAAAAACAAAAAGCTTCAAACCATCATTAAGATCAGTGAAAAACAACACCCATGATCACCCTTCCTCCAACCCCACCCCCCCCCCAGAGCTGTAGATCCCTCCAGCTGCAAGCCGGTGGGGGTGTCTGTGCTCTTCAGGTTGTTCACATGCTGCTCTGCTGTCATACATCAACACCACGCTGGGTGACTGCTCAGCATCCTACTCTGCTGCAGCTGATCAAAGACCCAGGACTGGCATCACACACACATACACACACCCCATCACAAAGAGCTAAATGTGGTCCCAGACGCAGTGATCGGGCTGCAGAGTGACAGCTGTGCTGCCACCAGATGGATCTGTTCCATCAGAGCTGATTCTGTGGTTTCATCTCAGGACGTGGAAACTGATCTGTATCTCACGCAGGTGTGTGAGGAGAGTGTCTGTCTGTCCCTCTGTCCCTCTACCTGTCCCTCCACCTGCACCTGGAGCTGTCACCAGTCACCTGAACAGAGGCTCCAGCTCTGGTTATGCATGTCTGCCTCCTTCACGACTCCATCTACTGAATCTGGTGGCAGCTGTAGTGACAGTAATGAGACAGTTTTTTGAGAAAACATATGAAGTTGACTCAGATCGACTGACTCACACACACACACTCACACACACACACACACAGGCCACTAATTTAAAACCCACAGATGGTGAACAGAAACCATAAGGAACCAGACCAGAATGCATGCTACATCACAAATCCCGTCTATTTATTTATATCTTATTTACGGATGCATGCAACACAGTTCAGTTTTCTTTTTTTTCTGATTTTCTGATGTTTTTTCTCTCTTTTTCAAGCATCCACTTACATCTCTTTATTTCTGTGCAGTACAAAATTCAGTTTGTACATTTGCATAATCCACAAATCTCATAATTGACTTTTTTTTATCTCACAGAAGTTAAAAAAGAAACCGATAGATGCCTCAAACATTCAGTGACATGCACTGGATGTTCTGAAGCCCAGCAGGATGCCTCTCAGACTGGTTCTGTGATGTGTAAAATCCCTTGTTTGTACTAAATGCACCGATGTGCTGCTCAGACGCAGGAACCAGGCAAGCGTTGCTCGGCTCTTTGTTTCCTCATCTCATGTCTGAGTGACACAGACGGCAAAGTCTCCTCATCGGGGAAGCGTGCACACACACGTATGTGACATATTTTAGACAATTCAGACGAGTCACAGCGGTTACAGAGCCACAGCTGCTCACACACACACACACACACACACACACACACACACACACACACACACACACAGGTCACAGGCAGGTCCTGGTCCAGGTCCTCCTCAGAAGTCAGGCCCCTCCTTCTTTAGCTTCTTGTAGTCGGTGGTGATGGCCACAAACTGCAATGGGGAGTAATCAGATTACAGTCAGAGCATCATCCCACTTTCACATCACTGGATATGTGTGCATATGTATACACAGATGGGAGGTAGGTATACTTTGATGCTGTACTTAGCAGGTTTTTCAGGTATCTGTAGTTTACTCTTAGTTGTAGACATTCCTGAACTTCAACATTTTCAGAACAGGCTCGGTACTTTTTCAGCACCTCTGGAGGACAGCATAGCATACTAGGCTGAGTCCAGTGGATTTTTAAAAAATTTACTCTTAAAAAAAAAAAATTACTTTAAAAAAATACTCTCAATTTATTTAATCTTTTTTCCTTTGCACTGGCACTGTGCACGTTGTTAGTGGAACAATTCCATTTTGTGTGCAGAGAATTTATCTTTACTTTTGCTTTTTGGTTTTTACGTTCTTACAGTTGGATCAATACTTCTACCAGGGTAGATCTATTTCACCTCTGTGTATATCTGTGTGTGTGTGTGCATACTTGTATGTGAGTGTGTGTGTGTGTGTGTGTGTGTGCATGTCTGTGTGTGTACCTTGTACTGATACGAAGGGTCAAGTTTATTCCATGGCTCTGGATTCTTGGTCTTGTTCCACCTAAACAAACAAACAATGGAATCACTGAGTTTCCAGAATTTCCCATTTCTCTCTCTCTCTCTCTACCTGTCTGTCAGTCTGTCTATCTGTCAGGCTGTCTGTCTCTCTCTGTAACTGTCTGTCTACCTGTCTAGCCTGCAGAGTTGTGGGTGGGTGTCAGACTCAGCAGTGACTTGTCGCCCACTGAGACGACTGTATGGTCGTCCTATCAGGAACAGAATCATCTTTTTATCGTGATTTATCACCATTCACTGTGTATTTAATTAATCGCTCCTGCAAAGGAATGCTGAGGCACAGGACGGAACAGGATGGTGTGTGTGTGTGCGTGTGTGCGTGTGCGTGTGTGTGCGTACGTGTGTGTGTGTGTGTGTGCTGAAGCATCTTGATGGTAAATGAACAGATTTGTAGCAGCAGGAGCAGAGGAAGTGTGACTGGAGGAGGTTTGAGGAGGAAGAGGAAGTGAGCTGGATCCCTGCTGACTGAAATATAAAACACATCTCTCATTAGAGTTTCAAAGCAAGGACGAAAGAAAATCAATTAGTAAAACCCATCCATGATTTCCGTATCAGGATGGATCAGGATGGTGTTTGGATCCTGGTCAAGGCACCAGTGTGTTGCAGAGTGCAGTGGTGTTTCCTCAGAGGAGCAGCAGGTGTGAAGCAGGGAACACCTGGAGCAGCAGCTCCTCAGCTGCGTCCAGGTGTCTGCTCGGAGGGAAGAAGGAGACTCACGTGACATGAGGGCCTTTGGCCAGGCGGATGAGGTACAGGGAAGCTCCGCCCATTCCCAGACAGATGAAGAAGAACTGCGGTATGAGCTGGAGATGGAGAGAGATAATCAAACACTGCAGGGTTGTAGATGTGGCATCGATAGATCTTCTTAAAGGGTTCAAAGTTCATGTTGTGACAGCTGCGTTTGGCGTCTGATGACTTTTCTGCTTCTATAAACAACCGTTTGTTGCCGTTCTGCCATTGTCACATTTTCTCCCTCAGATTTCATTCTGTACAGTTACATACGGGGAGACTGAAGATAAAGAAGAGTTCAACTCAACAATTTGTTTCTAATATTGACAATAACCTCTGAATAACCGTGACTGACAGTCACTCTGATCTATGATCTGAGATCATTTGTATTTTGAAAAACACTTTTCTACTGTTTCTGAGTAAATAAGCTCACCTGTGCAGCCTCCTTGCAGCTTGCTGTCATGTTCTTGAAGTCAAACTGTGGTAAAGAATAACTAACAACTAACTAATAACTGAATCATGTCTAACCCTGTCACACACACAGAGCGGCGGAGTGCGGAGCCTTGTTGATGCTCGCTCCAACACTTCCTGTTTATATGTGAGCTGCTGATCACACGCTGCTGTGATGGAACAGATCCATCTGGTGGCAGCTCAGCTGTCACTCCACAGCCTGATCAGCGCGTCTGGGACCGCATTTAGCTCTGGCTGTGTGTGTGTGTGTGTGTGTGTGTGTGTGTGTGTGTGTGTGTGTGATGGGAAGGATGTGTGTTCATCAATCTTTTCCCTTCTCGTCCTCTGGCAGACGTGTGTGACAGCAGCTTCTCAGATGAAGGTTTGACACAGAAACACAGAATGCGTCGTGTGTTTCCTCCCAGTCCTGCGGCTGTTATGTAACATTTTTAGTCGGGTTTCAACACTTTTAATCTCTGCTCCGGCCGCTGAATGTGTCAGCGTTTCCCTCTGATTATTGTCGTGATGCAAAATGAACATCGTGCCAGTGAGTTGGACTGAACCCGCCTGACGTCACATCTCTTATAGTTGCATTTAAACAGTTTTACAAGTTATAATTGTCTGAAATTAGCTTTAACAATAAACAACAGCACATCTCTGGGTGTTTATTTGTTTGGCTCAATTCCTGAAGTCTTTCTCTCCGTCTCTAGAACTGTTTGACTCCTTAACAACCCGTCTGTCTCTCCACTTCTCTGTCTGTCTGACTTGATCAAGGAGGCTCAGAGGGATTTGTTCCCTGCAGTTCTTTTCACTCTTTCTCTCTCTCTCTCTCCCTCCTTCTCCCTCTCCCTGTCTCCTGGGAGGTTGATGACAGGCCATTAAAACTCTTGCACTTCTCTTCCTGACAGCAGAGTTACTTAAAAGCACAGAAATAATCCCGTCCCCTCTGGGAACAACTCACATTTTTTTAACATTTATTTTATTCAAACTTCTCATTTCCTGAACGCTCAGATTTTGTCACTTTAGATGTCAGAGGCCTGAAGAGGTCATGGAGTGTTTCTGAAGCCTCTTTCACTTTGTCTGGATTTTAAATGAGCAGCTGGAGCTGAAGCTGAATTAGAGTTCAGAGTTTTGTTTGAGCTAAATTAAATCTTCGGACTTGATTGACTGTCTGGTTCTTATCCCCTCACTGAAGCTGGGATTAAATCAGCAGTCAGTAGCGATAGTCATCAGTAGTGATTTTAAAGCAGATTTTCTGAGATATCAATGTTTGCATCTTAGCAGTCATATGTGATATAAAGGTAAATGTTTTCATTTTGTGTTTTATGATTTAAGAGTTCCTGCTCTCTCAGTTTACAATATTTCAAATGGCTTAAAGTTCTTGTGATTACAAACTGAAATTGACCTGGACCAAATGAACGAGTCCATCACAAACTCAAACATTTGTGGCAACAACAGAAGAAACAAAAGGGACAGAGAGATACTCACACCCGGGTGCTTCTTCGCAAACTCCACTGCTCTCTGGAACGCCATGACTCCACTTCAATGACACGAAAGAGAGAAAAAAGTCAATTAAAAGTAAGAGTCAGCCTCTCTGGCCCTTCTGATCAACGACCCTGAGCTCTGCAGCAGCAAGCAGAGCCGAGACCTGTTGCTGAGTGCAGGAGGAAGAGGAGGAGGAGGAGGAGGAGCAGGAGGAGGAGCGGGAGGAGGAAGAGGTCATTACCATCTGATTAAAGCCACCTCTGCCTCAGCGGTGGGGACGTCAGGCCGAGCTGCAGGCTGAGCGACGCTGAGGTGAAGGTCCGTCCTTATCTGGGCTGGAGCATCAGACACTATCAGGAGCTCCCATCAGGAGAGCTCTGCAAACTTCTGCCTCTTCTCCCTCATTTCCTTCCATTCAGCCTAAAGACTTCCAGGCCCTCTGGGAGCTCTGTGGAGGAAATGGAAAAGCACACAAACACTGCATCCTTTGAAAGGCCGTGGGGAACGAAACGCTTCCCAAAGACACTTCACCAAGTTCACAAAACGCTCAGTCAACTGTTGCTAAGAAAGAAAATGATGGAAAAGATGAAGAAAGAAAGGAGAAGTCTGCAGACTTGTCCTGAGGTCTATTGTTTGACTCGTGTTGGGTTTTCAGAAATGGCCTAATTGTTGGACTTGTGTTGAGAACAAAGGGGATTATGAGCTACGGTCTCAGTCATCCTTCCAGCTCAGTGAGCGGCTGGACCCTGGAAGCAGCACAAGGCTTCATTGTGAATGGCTGCGTTGCTGCTGCAGCACACGTCCTCATCTGAGAGGATCCCACTGCACACTAACCAACACGTGACCCGGTCAGTCCTGGAGAAACACATTCACAAAGAGGCACAAACTAAACCTCTCAGTCTGACCTCGTCCACTCAGACCTGTTGAAAGAAGTGACCTGAAAGAACACTTCTCTGTGCTCTTTGTTTAATATCAATAGTCATAATTCAACAAACAGGTACAGTGAGTCCAAAAACATCATCACGTCCTCATTCATGTGCAAAGGGTTAGGGTTAGGGTTAGGTTAGGTTCTCATTTGAAAATGCAACAAAAACACGTGTGAATGTGAACAGGTCTGTCTATGTATTGTCCAAAGAACAGTATGATGATGTCTCTCATTTCAAATGAAGTTCCTGTATTAAGTAGATAGATAGGATGAAGGACTTAGATAGGATGCTCTAGATGCCTGTGAGATAAGTGATCACAGAATGTTCCTCTATAGACAGAACCACAAGGTTTCATAAAAACAAAGAAACATTTTAAAGATATTTCCAAGGCCTCAGATTCACCTGTAGGTCAGTGCTGCAGAACACAAACACTGGACGGGCCGAGCTGTTTGCACAGGAAAAAAAGGATTTATTGTCATTGTACTCAAAGTCAGTTCACACGCAAACTTTGCCTTCAATAAAACACAATGTCATTATTTAATTGAGCATTAACAGCACAGTCGAGTACAACAGTTGTTGCTCTAGTTAATTTTGTTTAAAGGATAAAGGTTAATATTAAATAATATTTAAAATTAGTTTGAAATAAATTGGTTGTGCAACATTTACATGGGTTGGTAGTCCTAGTGACTAGTGACCTAGTGACCTAGTGACTAGTGACTAGTGACTAGTGACCTAGTGACCTAGTGACTAGTGACTAGTGACTAGTGACCTAGTGACCTAGTGACTAGTGACTAGTGACTAGTGACCTAGTGACTAGTGACCTAGTGACTAGTGACTAGTGACCTAGTGACTAGTGACTAGTGACTAGTGACCTAGTGACCTAGTGACCTAGTGACTAGTGACCTAGTGACTAGTGACTAGTGACCTAGTGACCTAGTGACTAGTGACTAGTGACTAGTGACCTAGTGACCTAGTGACTAGTGACTAGTGACTAGTAACTAGTGACCTAGTGACTAGTGACTAGTGACTAGTGACCTAGTGACTAGTGACCTAGTGACCTAGTGACTAGTGACTAGTGACCTAGTGACTAGTGACTAGTGACCTAGTGACTAGTGACTAGTGACTAGTGACCTAGTGACTAGTGACTAGTGACTAGTGACCTAGTGACCTAGTGACCTAGTGACTAGTAACTAGTGACCTAGTGACTAGTGACTAGTGACCTAGTGACTAGTGACTAGCGACCTAGTGACTAGTGACCTAGTGACCTAGTGACTAGTGACTAGTGACCTAGTGACCTAGTGACTAGTGACTAGTGACTAGTGACTAGTGACCTAGTGACTAGTGACTAGTGACCTAGTGACCTAATGACTAGTGACTAGTGACTAGTGACCTAGTGACTAGTGACTAGTGACCTAGTGACCTAATGACTAGTGACTAGCGACCTAGTGACTAGTGACCTAGTGACTAGTGACTAGTGACTAGTGACTAGTGACCTAGTGACTAGTGACTAGTGACTAGTGACCTAGTGACCTAGTGACTAGTGACTAGTGACTAGTGACCTAGTGACTAGTGACTAGTGACTAGTGACCTAGTGACTAGTAACTAGTGACCTAGTGACTAGTGACTAGTGACCTAGTGACTAGTGACTAGCGACCTAGTGACTAGTGACCTAGTGACCTAGTGACTAGTGACTAGTGACTAGTGACCTAGTGACTAGTGACTAGTGACCTAGTGACCTAATGACTAGTGACTAGCGACCTAGTGACTAGTGACCTAGTGACTAGTGACTAGTGACACTGATACTAGTGACCAGCAGTCAGAGCAATGACTGCTGGTCATCACAAGAACATTATCAGAATGTGGCTCCTCCTCAGGTTCCTCCTCAGGTTCCTCCTCAGTCTCTGGTTCCTCCTCAGGTTCCTCCTCAGTCTCTGGTTCGTCCTCAGGTTCCTCCTCAGGTTCCTCCTCAGTCTCTGGTTCCTCCTCAGTCTCTGGTTCCTCCTCAGTGTCTGGTTCCTCCCCAGTCTCTGGTTCCTCCTCAGGTTCCTCCTCAGTCTCCGGTTCCTCCTCAGTCTCTAGTTCCTCCTCAGTCTCTGGTTCCTCCTCAGTCTCTGGTTCCTCCTCTGGTTCAGGCTCCAACATCTCAGGGTGGATGTGGAGCATCACTCCATAGCTGCAGCAGAGCTCCAGTCACCACTTAGTTGAAGGGTAGCTATTGGAAGGCTATTCCAATAGCTACAGGATTGTGAAATAGATACTGAGGCATTTCTGATGGAACCTCCTCCATAGCTTCTACGTTGACACCAGAGAACATCACATATCAACTCCAACGGTTCCAGAACTGGGCTCCAGTCACTCTCACATGAAGATCAAACCTAGCAGAGCTGTGGCTTGACCGTACTTTACCTCCCAGGCTTCTGACCTGTTCTGAGTAGATACCAGCACCATGAAGGTCACTCCGAGGTCTGTGGGAACATCACGTCATCAGACTGACGCCACAGCGCAGCTTCATTAACCAGGAGTCTGCAGACGCAAAGAAACCCTGCAGGGCCGCAGGTCTGCCAGCCTGTCAGCACTGGAGGTGTGTGTGTGTGTGTGTGTGTGTGTGTGTGTGGTAATGGTAGTCCACAGTCAGATCATTGGTAAATGAGCCCCTGTAGCTGTCGTGTGAGTCCCAAATTATCCTCCAACACGTCTGAGCAAGACTCACTGATACGAACACCGAGTGTGGGGTGTGTGTGTGTGTGTATTCAGGTCCATGCATCCAGGTTCATTGTACAGATGATAATAATAGTTCCACCACATCCAGTCAGTTCTTGAGCCGGTTCTTGAGCCGGAGTCTGGCCTGTCAACATCAAACATCTGCTGTCAGCCGAGAGAAGCAACTGAAAAGTTTGGGACTTGATTTAAGTCACTTACAAAGGAATCCAGAGGTGACAAGTTTCTCAGAAAAGAGTAAAACATCCACCTGAACTTCTCAGATGACAAGGAGAGATGTGCGACGTCTCCTCTGCTCTGCAGCAGAGCTCAGGGTGAGGAACGGAGAGGCTGTGAAGGTAGTTTAACATGTTCCTCTGGATGTTCAGCATCTTCTCCCTGCTCTGAAGGCCATTTAAAAGCATGCAAGAAGAAAAACCTGTTATATAAATAATGATTAAAGAAAGAACCAGAGAAACATCAGTTAAGATTAAGATTTGTTCAAGAAAAAACAAGCAAAAGAGGTGTCAGCAGTAAATCATGGAGGACAAGAACAAAGTCACAGAAACAAGACTCAGAAGAGTCAAAACCACCAGCGACATGAGTTCAGTTTCAGGTGAATTTGGTGATTTCTGCTGGAGCAACAACAGTGGCGATGTGTAAATGACTGAATGGATGAGTGCATGACTTAACAGCAAATGACTCAAGGTTCCTGAAAAAAACAAAAACAGAACAGCAAACAATTCATCTGCTGTGCTCACTAAGTGTGGAATCTCTCCATCCTGTGGAGCTTAAGTGAAAACGTAATTAGATTGTGTAAACGAGCATGTTCTCCCTCTCCCTCCCATCTCTTGTTTTGATAATTTCACATTGTCAGTTTATCTTGTTTAATTGTGAATGTGGAAGATTTTGTTGAAATAAGGTAAAGCCATCATTTCATGTTATTTCAAGATGTTTGCATGTTATAATGACATGATGGCGCGGAGCCTCTTTAAGCTCTGGCAGCACCAGAAACGACTGCGAGGTCGGCGGTTTGCTTCAGAGCTAGCAGGACGCCTTCAACGCTGCACTTCATGGAATTCATTGAAGAAATGAAGCAAAGGAACAAATGGTGATGACAGTGAAGAGGTTCAGGCTCTTTCCTCTAGAGGAACAACCCTGATCACCTGATCACAGGCTCCACCCCCGGCCTCACAAGAGTGCTAGGGTTATCAATCAGGATTAGCCTTTAACAACCATGCTGCTGACTGCATGTGTGTGTGTGTGTGTGTGTCCATGGTGCGCTCTGCATGTAAATTCACATTGTTCTAAGCTCTCTGGATGTTCCGTGCTGGAGGAACCATCATGTGGAGGGTCGGAGAATGTTTCTCTCCTCCACCTGAGGCTGGACACTCTGCTTCTCAAAAACACCAACCTCAGGTGAAGACCTCAGGTTCTGGTGACTGTTAAAGGTCCCGGCAGCACATTTGACTTGCGCAGTGTGTTTGTTTGTGAACGTGGTGGTGGCGCAGACAGATGGGAACATGAAGGAGACGACCTCTGACCTCGTCTGCTGCCTGCACAGGACAGATCGGGGCCAGGACAGAAATGATGGAAAACACCTGCTGTTTTTTTTTACCCTACATATGACTGTGAAAGCCGTTCTGAAATGTAGCGTCGCCATAGAAATAAATCCTGCTGGCAGGCTCTTACACATAAAAGATTGCCTTGTTTTTCCTTCTAATCCGTCTCGTTAAATGTGTGCCAATTAGCGAGTGGTCAGCGGGCTGCTCTGGCTGTGATTAGCCCGCTCTGCCCTGCTCTCTCTGTGTGTTCCTGCAGCCTGAGGAGAAACAGAGCCGTCCGTCTGAGGGCTTGAACCTTCAGAGCGCAGCGTCTGCTGGGTTAATGATGAGGACACCTGACGGCTCCACAGAGGAGTCCTCATCTCCATCAGCAGCCTGAGTGGCAGCTCTGTCATGGCCTGAGACCTTCTCTCATCGGGATGATTAAATGAAGGTTTGAAGATGATGCTTGCGTTGTTCGACCAGGCCAGGTGGAGCAGAGCTGCTCAGAGAGGAACCTGCAGCGACCAGACGCAGCTCCTCACAGACAGGGAGATTAATGACCCTCACTGAGGAGTGCTCCTGTCTCCAGCTCTGCAGGTGTGAACATGCAGAGGTGAACAGGCGAGCTCAGCTGCAGGGGCTGTGTACCTGCGCCACCTAGTGGCACTGGGCAGAATTACTCCTCCAGACCTGGGCCAGGCCACAGCGCTCAACACCATCCATCACTTTTAATGTTTTAACTCGTCTGCATGTAGCAGTGAGGTATCCTCTGTGTGTGTGTGTGTGTGTGTGCGTGCGTGCGTGCTGCCTGCCTTGGCCCTCCAGACCCCACCATCATAAGTGGTCAAGGTGAGGCAGCAGATGGGTTGGAGCCATCTCTGGTCCAGACAAAGAGTCTGCTGCCCCCTGGTGTTCAACCACACCATGAAGACAAAGATGTGAGGAAGTGTTTTATTTTCAAACACATCACACATTTTTTACACGGAATAAAGCTTTCAAATCATTTCCCCTTTACATTCGTACGGCTTTTTTTTCTCACACAATCATGCAAAATAAAAACTTCACACCAGTCCAGCAAGTTTATCCAGCCATCTCACATTTGGCAAGGAGGGACATTCAAAGGAGCCTTTAAATGCTGTGCATACCTGAGGTGTAAATGTAGTGATGGAGCTGAGCGACTTCCTGCAAGAATAAATACGTTTTGCACCCCACACTTAAGGAGGACATACCTCTGCAAAGTAAACTAAATTCAAGAGCAAAGTAGAAATGCTCTTCTTAAATGTTTGTCGGAAAAGGTTTGTGCTTCGTTTAAAAGCTGAGTAAAAGAATGCCCTGACACACGTCTAAAACACTGCCTCCACATATATTTGGTGCTTTGTATGTGTAGTAAGCCATGATGAGTGGTGCTCCTGCAGGACCATAATGGCAGCTGACAGCAGATCACATCCCCCTAACAGAGATCAATCTGAATAAAACCTGATTTAAAATGATAGGATTAAAACAATGAAGAGAGGCCTGTGAAGAAACCCTGAGCACAGGTCCTGCATGAACATCAGTAACTCTGCTTTAAAGCCTTCTCTGAGCTTCTGTGCTGATCAACTCGTAGAATAATAGAATTATCTCTCATCACAGAATGCAAAACACATGAGTATCTACACGTCTGAATAGTCGAGTCTACGCTTCTTCTCTTCTCTGCGTGCTTCAGCAGCTCCAGTCTTGCTCTTGTTCTTCCAGCTCTCCTTCAGTGGAGTCAGCTCAGGTGCTATGATGTCTCCATCCTGAGCAAAGACGGAGACAACAACATGAGAGGTGACAGCTCAGTGTCACGCAGTAGCTCTGAGAAGGATATTCCACCACTCCATCCCAAGGTCCCTGACTGGGGGAGAGACAGAGCTCCCTCCATGTTACCTGAGGCTTTGAGAAGTTGTTGTTCATGCACCACTGGACAAAGAGCTTCTTGGCTGCATCCAAGCTCTTCTCGTCGAGCTTCTTACAGTAGACGCGGATGAGCTGCTCAGCAAACTGCTCCGGCAGCAGTTTAGAGACCTGACGAGGGCGACAGCACCACACTGATCAATCTCCTCTGATCTGCACACGCACACGCCTGGAGTCACCGGGCGTCTGCTGGGGCCGGTCCCAGACAGCACAGGGTGAAGGCCCCCAGCCCCGGCCCCAGCCTCCCCCCAGTCCCAGCCCTCACCCCGGCCCCAGCCTCCCCCCAGTCCCAGTCCCAGGCCCCACCCCGGCCCCAGCCCCCACCCCCCAGCCCCCAGCACTCTCTGGTTCTTCTGACCTGATTCTTGCGGATCTGGATGGCTACAGTTGGATCGTCCTTGCAATAGAAACGCACGTTGTTGATGGGGTTCTCTTCCTTCATCCCGTAGTCCAGCAGGACAACCTGGAGGGGCCAGGCACCGAGTTCAGCTGATATGCTCAGAGACCCAATGGAAGTCTAAAGATGATCTGATGAGGATGCTTTAGGTTGTCAAACTCACGCTGACTATGAAGTCCTCCGGCTGCAGACGGACGTCCAGGGTCCCGGTCTGCAGGACGGTTTCAGACAACTCCTTCTCCCAGGACTGAATCTTTTGCTGACAGAGGACATTAGATGAGACGGTCAGTGATGTCACATGATACCGATGCAAAAGTAATCCATGACATTCCAAACGAGCCACTCGAAATGTGAACAGAATGCACATGAAGGCAACAGATAGCTCCACAGACAGCTTCAAAAGGAGAAACGTGTTCTCCAGTTAAAGAAAGATCTACAAGCATTAGCTTCACTCAAACATCTGAAAGATAGATGTGAATAATAAATATACAATACTAAACTCAATAACAATACTAACGGCCATAAAAAACGGCCAATGTGTTGATTCTAGCTGCTTCTGTGAGGGGACGACACGTTAGGACACTAGCTTCAGAACAATGAACTAAAACATGAGGTTTCCATGAAACCAACCAGTTCTCTGAAGGAAACTGATTCACAATCTCCTCAGACATGACAGCTATTTCACCCTGACAGCTGCAGACTGTTCACATGTGCCTGTCCGTCCCACACCTGGGTGATGAGGAGCCGGCTCTCTGCCTGCGTCTGGCCCAGACACTTGTAGAGGCGTCGGCGGATGACGTTGTGTAGGATCTGCCTGGCCTCAGCCAGCTCGGAGGAGGAGGAGTTCAGGATCTGCTCAAACACGTTATCTGCAGCACAAACAGGGTTCGTGAGTTCAACATCGATGCTCATGTGACAGGTCGGCCTGGTCGGGCAGCGTCCAAGTTTGATCTGAGATGATAGGACAGCTGAAGCCACACTAACGACAGGTAAAACACTGTGGATGAAGCGGAGAACAGAACCCTTGATGTCAAAGATTAAGCTTGGACGTTTTTGTCAGAATGGTTAAATGGAGTATTTCCCTTTGTTGACGTGGAAGCTACGGAAGCTGCAGCCACGGACCTGTCAGCTTGGTGTAGGCCACCATGTCGTCGATGGCCTCGGAGATTTTCAACATTTTCCCTCCTGAACCTTCGATCCTGATGTGCTGGTTGGCCTTCAGGAAGGCCTCGGTGATCCTGGAGGAGCAGGCAGCAGCTGTCAGTCAGCAACACTTCAGGACTGACAGTGAACACGGGGACCTCACAGCTACTCACATGGTCTCTATGCAGTTGCACACTTTGTGCTGGTAGGCTCTTCTATGGAGGCTGTTCCGGGTGTGGAACATGTCGTATAGATTTCCTACTTCCTGTTCAAAGAGAGAACAAGTCTGAGTTCAGAAAGCGCTCGTCGGCCGGACAGAAGAGCAGCAGAGCAGAGCCACACCTTATCTCGAACGCAGATCTGCTTCTGGTCTTCCACCTCACACACTCTGGCCAGCTTCAGGAAGCGCTGATAGTCAAAGTTGTTGTGGATGCCCAGGTGATAACAGTCCCTGTGGACACAGACGGATGAGAGGACAGCCCCAACACCGCTCACACCTGCCACCTTCTCCCTCCTCCTGTACCTGGCAAAGTAGTCCCACTTGTCCACGTCGATGCCGTTTCTTTTGTTGGCCACGATCTCATAGAGGAAGGACTTGTCTTTTCCACGGCCTTTGTAAGGCCACTGCATACAGACAGGACAGGACAGGATTTTACATGAGTGTGTGTGGGAGTCCTAGCAGAGGTTACACTGCTGAGCTTCTAGAAGAAACATGGGTAAGCTCAGGACAGCGCTCCTCACCCCAGGAATCAATGAATCAATGCAGTGATTGGTGAATAGAAAATAAATAAAATGAGGTCTGTGGTTGTTTTTCCCTTCCCTACTTCTACTAATCTAATCTAATGAATGTATTGGGAGGGCAGTGAAGATGCAGCGCTCTAGAAAAGGCTTTAGGCCTGTACAAGCCTAAAGACTCATTTCACCACCATCTCCTGTCAGGGCTGAGCACCTCCTGGCCTTGAGCTCTAGTAGCATCCAGCGGTCCAGCAATCTGCTCCTCGATGAAGAGGAGGTCCTCTGGCAGCACCAGGCCGTGCCTCCTCATCACTGGCAGCAGGTCGTTCTCCGCCAGAAGGTGTTTGAACATGTCCACAGACGCCTTCTCATGCTGCAGTGGAAACACACACACACACACACACACACACAGCTGTGATTATGTAGAACAGCCTGCTGGATGAATAGAGAGGGCTTCTCACAGCTGGAGACAAACACCTGGCCTCTTACCACTCATGTTTGTCAGACGTCAGCTCTCTAACTTGTAAGTTTTACAGGCTTAGCAAACCTTATCAGTGGTTCAGTCCACCTGATCAGCCCTCAGCTGATGTTTATAATGCTACTTTATATACAGGAGCCTTGAATGACAGTCACATGAAACCAGATAAAAGGTGCTGCTTTTACTGCTCTGGTACTTCACCTGCACAGGACAGACCCTAGGACAGACCCTAGGACAGACCCTAGGACAGGATATTTCCTGGTAGACATTGCAGAGTGCACCACCCATTATAGACTGACATGCTGCTGTGAACATATTTCCACCTGACATTAAAACGTCCTGGACTCTGGCTCAGGTTGGAGCCTGAGAATGAGAAGTCACGGACCTGCAGCTGACTGAGGGACAGGCCAGGGCTGTTCACAACATTCAGAGAACCGTTTTTAAGAAGGTGCTTATCATGGTTCAACCTGATTTTTTCCAGCAGTTCCCACGCTTCCTCTCCCATGAATGGCATGTTCTCCAGTTTGTTCCAGCTCTGCGAGGAGGCATGCCATGCCTGTCACACCAGCTATCCTCCAGATGTGCAGCCAAACAGACTGATGCCTCCACAGTTTGACAATTAACACCTTTCAGTTGAGTTGAGCTGGTGCACATGCCCAGGCCTGGCTGTGTTTGTCCACCACATCCTCTCTGCTGAGTCACGACAGACGCCATCGGCACCATGACTTTTATGTCTGCTCTCTGATTAGGAAAACATCTGCTACAACAGCTCGATGAGCGGACTACTCATTGATATTTAACAACTAATCCATCAAGTAATCGAGAGAGCAATCGACTACAAACACCCTCATTTGCTGCAGCCTTCGACAGGAGAACGATGAACATTGTTGATTACCTTCCACTTGTAGTCCGGCCGAGCTTTAGGAATGAACTTCCCATCAAACATATGAGAGAACGGGCCATGGCCTGGGCACAGAAAAGTGGAGATGGTTTAATTGGCTGTATGATGGAAAGAGGGATGAATAGTAGTTTCAGTCTGATTCCCAGCCCTGCTCACCCAGGTCGTGGCAGAGTCCAGCGATCTGCACACACAGGACGTCTCTGAGGGAGATCTGCAGCTCGGGCTGCTTCTCGCTCAGCGAGCGGACCAGGCGGCCGGCCAGGTAGCCCACCCTGCAGACAGCACAGAGCCAGCAGCAGCCTCACATCACCACGCAGGGACACGACCCAGCCCAGCCCAGCCCCAGCCCAGCCCAGCCCAGCCCCACGTCACAAGAGTGTTCGGCCAGCAATCTCTGTCCTAAAGAACAACAGAGACCAGCAGCATACAGGCTCTTTATACAAGATCTGGAACTGTAAGATATGAATGGTACAAATATTAAAACGTTATCCATCCTTTAGGGAAGTTTCCTCAGAGTTCTTAATCATATAAGATAAGAAAGAGAAAAAACATACAGACATCTAACAGAGAGGAAGCAAAACATATCTATGTACAAGTGCAAACAGTCTGCTCTGGGTCAAGTGGATCTGAAGACGAGAACAGATAAAAGCTCAGTGCAGCTGAGGAGCAGTGCACCTCTGCATCATCATGTCTGAGTGTGAGTGTGAGTGTGTGTCTGTGTCTGTGTCGGGGCAGGCCACCTACCCCAGGCTGTGTTCGAAGCGGTTGTGTGACGCCCCAGGAAAGACGAAGTACGTCCCCCCGAGCTGCTTCAGGTTCCTCAGCCTCTGGAACTGAGGCGTGTCGATGATCCTGATGAGCAGAGGGTGCAGCTCCACATGCCCGTGGATGGGGTCGTTGAACACCTACAAACAATAAAAACATGAAACCCAACCGAGTCAGCTGATTCCGAGCTACATCAGCGTTAGGAACAGGGAAACAAAGCCAGACGGGCTCAGCACTGACCAACAACAACGTAAACACTGAGACTCAAGATGCAGAGCAGCAGAGCTACAGTCGGGTTATGAGGAGGAGCAGGTCCTGCTCCTGACTGCCCACCTCTCTGACTCAGACCCGTTTGATATTCATGATACATTCCTACAGTTTATACTTTCCATGATCATACCCATCCCACCCTGGTGTCTTGTCTTTGATATATTGGAGGTGAAACTGTTAAAACCTGCCCGGCTGGGCTCTCCTGTCCTGTGACCTCACACATACCTGCACCAACACACACCACATCTACACACCGTGCATTCCTCACTTTATGGTCTTCACTCCCTTTTCTGAAAAAGTCACATCAACATGTCTGGAAACCATCAGAGCGCCGTAGATAAACAGAGACGACAGCTGCAACAAACAGTGGAGGGCATTACTTTCTAAACGAGTGGATTTGTCGTTTACAAAAAGACACAAAAACAGGGATAACTTCCAAGCTGCTCCACAAAGGCAAAGAGCAGGTCTGTGAATGCCTTTCACTTCATCCACACCTCAAAGATATTCAATTTTCTGTCACAGAAACGGAAGAAACCACAACATATTCACATGAGAGATTACTGCAGAGAGCAGCGTGTTTGACACACGCACACACACACACGCACGCACGCACGCACGCACGCACGCACGCACGCCAGATGTGCTCAGTCCAAATAGATGAGCCAACAGGTTTTTTTCTCAACACATTGCGCAATGTTTTAGTCCTAGTTAATACCACCATTTACTGTGATATTCTTCATTTTCTACTACAAAATCAAAGAATTCTGACTTTATTTCTTAGAAACATTCTCAAAATGTTTTTAAATGTTTCAATCGACTGGAGAAGTTTCCGTTTTAGTGAGTTATCTTGCTAATGGACGAGTTGTTGCAGCTCTACATTGATTTTACCCAGTCTTCATCTTTAGATCTCCACCAAGCAGACCATGCTCAAACTAAAACAAAACTAGAGTCTCTGATGATGTGAGGGCCTCATAAATGCAGCCACAGCAGCTGCATCCTTCAGAAAACATCCCAGCAAATGACTGAGCGCAGTCCTGACCAAGACAAAAAGAACGACTTCCTCCCGTTCCACACAGGACGAACAGGAAGTGTTTCTGCTGGAGACGTATGCAAAAGATGCAGCTTCCTGTCTGAAAACTGAAACCAACGCAGAAGTAGCTTTACTTTCACTTTACGCTGCAGCCGGCTCCACAAAACTCTAACACACGTCCTGGGACCAGAATCAGCTCACCATGTCTCTGCTGTGGGCTTTCACTTCTAGAGAAGACCCTCAGAAGACCTGTCTCAAGACAACACCCCAGTTCACAATAGAAAACAAACTTTGACAAGGCAGCATCTGTCGGAGCAGAAGCCACTGAGATGGATCTGCTTCCATCCCTGAGTCTCCTCCTCCAGGACCACAGGGACACTGGGACCAGCAGCAGTTACTGTCCCCCTTCCATTATGTTGTAACTTGCGCTGGAACCAGAAACTATCTGACCATGCAGCATCCAGTTGTCATGGGAGGAGGATGACTAGTGGTTCTGGGGTCAGGAGACCTTCTGAACAAAGCCAGGTGTGAGACACCCCAGACCAGCCTATATAATGTGTATGTTTGGAGAGAACTACTCTTCATCATCTTCGTCATCGTGGCTCTCTACAGTAGAGCCCACCTTGCTCCGCTCCGCTCCTGTCTGCCACAGCTTCCGCAGGCTGTGGAGGATCCGCAGACGGTCGCCGAGGAACCTGGTCAAGATCAGAACCAACATTAGAGAGGAAGAGGACAGAAAAAGCATGAAGCGTGAGTGAGTGTCGCTGAGTGACTGGGAGTCATGGAGCCTGTGACAGTGTTGTATCAGAACCAGTCCTCAGCCCTCAGGCTCAATGTGGCTGATCAGGCTGAAGAGGAACACACACTCACTCGATGCCAATCTTCTCCAGATCTGCTTCCTGGAGATACTGCAGCCCAATGCCTGTGATTCTCTGATCTGGAAACAATGTAAAACAAGAGAAAACAAAACTGAAGAGATGATCTGACTCAGTACACACACACACACACACTCACCTCTCTCAGACACACTTACCTACCTCTCTCTTGCAGACACAGACCATTTCCTCTCACAGACCTCCTCCCTCATTTCCTCCTCTCTCTCTCACACACACTTTAGATGTACTCATTTGGCTTTTATCCAAAGCGACTTGCAATCTAGGGCCAGCATTAGTGTACACAGTGGAACAGCCGGCCAGCTGGCCTTAAGATGTGGAGATAAGGAGAAGAGCTGACAGAGGATCTTCAAGATGGACAGGGAAGTTCCTGATGCTGATGGGAACTTTGTTCCATCCTCCAGGCACCACAAAGGAAAACGGTGTGGACTGGTACTGCTCTGTGCGTAGGGATGGCAGAGCCAGATGGTGTGACTGGGAGGACTGGGAGGAAGGATCATAACCCTGAATGATGGAGTTCAGATCAGTGGGAGCAGACCCAGACTCAGACCTCACTCCTCACTTATCTCTCTCTCACACACACACACAGACAGACAGACAGACCGACAGACCGGACTGGTCACTGACCTCTGAACTTGTCCTCGAAGTCTGCTAGCCTTTCTCTCCGCAGGAACTGGCAGGTCTCCTCCACTCCCCACAGGGTGTAGTCCGGCTCCAGCCGCAGGACCACCGCCTCTCTCTCCCACTTCTCCGGGGTTTTGTAGCCGCTGGCCGGGCTCATGGCTTCACGGGGGGGTCGCAGGCGGTTCTCCATGCTGTGGAGCAGTTTGGCGGGACGTGGCCAGAGCGGTCTGCGGGGTTCAGGAGCTGCAGCCCGGGTTCCTCTCCTCCTCCGCCGGTGCGATGATCCCTCCGCTCTCAGAGGAACTGCTCCTCCCGGTGAAATCACCCGGGTTTTGTTGCCACGCCGGGGAGAATCAAGCGGCGAGCCGGAGCTGTGACGCACTCACCGGAAGTCCTTTCACAATAAAAGCACGTCGAATTAAGTCGCTGGCGTCATTCGGTCTAATTCAATTAGTAAAATAATTAAATAATGATCGTTTAAGATTATGAATTGAAGTAGAAATTCCCTGACCTCATATTCTTAGATATGTATATTTTCTGGTTCCTTAAATCGTCTGTGACAGAAGATTGAACAACGAGGCTCTGACTTGTAAATATAGGAGAGGAGAGCAATACCTATTACCATATCTATCAAGATATCTTGTAACATCTCACTATTTACCTACCGTATCTTCCAGTTCGTCATTAGGTTTCCTGCTCATCACTTGCTTCCCTGAGTGAACCTGTTGCAGGTTTGCTGGCTGGTGGGAGGAGCAGAGATAAAGAAGCTGCAGCTGCTGATGGAGACAGGTGGTGGCAGAGACACGGATGTAGGCCGAGACGTCCATGTGTCTCTAAAGACAGAGTTAAAACGACTACTGTATATACAGCAGAAACCACAATTTCAACAATGTGTTATCCCACTATGGGCAAATGTTTGTAAGCCGCGATAAAAACACTATAACAGTGAAACTAAACAGTCAATATATGGGTTTTAAAAATGAAACAAGATGAAGATAAATTCTGGCTGTGGAGAAGAGTGGCAAACCCTCCAGAGTGTGGTTGTGTTGATGCCAGGCGAGTATTGAAGAGCTTTCAGGTTGGATGACCTTGTTAAGTCTGGCACAGGTTGTCTCTGTGGTCGAAACTGGACTTTATCAATGTTGGTTTTTAACACAGGCCAAAGGCCAAAGATCTGGGGAGGGTTTACCCTAATCCTCTAAATGGCACCTCAGTGTCTTGTTGATCTGCTACAGACAGGAGATAGTTTAGCTAAACATCTTGATGTTTGTAATTCACAAGTATTCATAGGTAAGTTCATGTGGCTAATGTAGCTACGTTCACTTAAGTACTTATTTTTTTAGGTACAGTACATGCACTTTTACTTTAAGCTTGAGTTTTTTTCTCCTCTGGTGTTGTTTAAAACTATATACGATATGTGCAGAGATGGGAGCACATGAAGTGTTTTAATTCAGTTTTACTTTCATCACAGGCAGACTTGGCTCCAGACCAACAGGCGTATCAGAGCACAAACCAGTTCCATTGTCCACCACTGATCCCAGTCTAGGTCGTGGGGGCAGCAGTCTCAGAAGAGAAACCCATTCTGGCCCATTCATCAGCTCTGGTTCCTGCTCTGGTTCCCAGCGTCTTCCCAGCCAGCAGAGAGAAGAACCATTAGAGTTTACAGTGTCAGCATGTGGATCATATGGCATCAGAGGCCTGGTCTGAATCTGAGCATCCATGCTATCAGACAGCTCTAGTAGATATACAGTTCCTGTAGAACATTGATTCAGGGATTCAAATGGACACAAATGACTCTTAAATAAAATGTTATTGATATGAGCTATTGCTTGTGCCTCAGTGACAACATTCAAAGCTCTTAAGTACAAGTTCAGATATGTGCATTGATTGTCGTGTAATATGTTTGCACTCATTTCTGTAGAAATGCATCAGTCGATTACACATGGGTGCCGTCCTGCTACTACATCAAATGACCACGAGGTGGCACTGTAGTTCAATTATTCATGACACTAACAGAGTCTTCTGCCTCCACGTGGCTCTTCAGCTTTTAATCTGTTATCACTTCAATTGTGTGCTCATTGTCTAACAGGTGAAACAAGGAGTTAATAATAATTAATCAGATAATAATTTGATAACTGCAGTGGTTTGCTTCAGGATAAGGCAGGAGTGAGTCTGGAGGTCTGTGACTGAACATGCCTGGTGCAGCTGCAGGAGATGAGCTGTAGCTCTGCTTTGTGAACCATGATCTCTGGGTTAGAGGTCAGACATGGAGGCTGATATCACGTTGTCAGACTGATGTCAGGTCAGATCAGAGAGGCCTCGGCCTTTTGTTGTTTTCAGTGTCACTGAGATGATATGATCTTATTTCTAGGCCAAGGGTGTTTATTATGAACAAACTGTTTATAATAAACTGTTTCTGTTTCATGGAGATTATTGAAACATTAGGGCCAAATTAGGGCCAGAAAACAAAGATAATGAGACATTTATGATAAACTGAATACTACGTGTATCAAAATCGTACTGTCAGTACGTATAAATGAATGTAATCCAGTGAACAGAATGATCCTGATTGTGGAGCTGGACCGGATAAACAGTCACTGCTGTTGCTTTTGTGACGAATTTTGTTTAATTTGATTGATCTTTTTTTAAAAAAACGAAATCAAACAAAACAAGAAAAAATATTGAACTTAATGACATGTAAGTCCCCACATACTGTGTTACAGGTGCACATTTTTCACATTCCTGTGTGTGTACGTTAAACTGGGCTCTTAGCTGCATTTAGATGGAGATACAGTGTTTACTATGTTAACTGGTTCTACTGGGTATAGAGGAAGAGCTTTTCAGTGGTGCCATGTGTTTGTTCAGATGCTGCCGTTCACTGTTTATACATCGCAGCATTCGTCTGGTTATTCACGCTTCCTGTCCAGTGGAGGCATCTTCTTCTCCTGGTGATTTTCAGGCTTTTTCAGGATTTGGGTTGTGGAATTGCTCCGACTTCTCAAGCTAAACAGACTGTTTAGAAAGTCTGGAGGATTAGCAGGAAAACGTCACAAAGTTGAAAACAGGATTTTCATTTCTGAACTCGTGAAATGTTGACTTCTCACCGCATAGCACGAGTCTGATCTGAAAGGATCCGATGAATGACTGAGTAGGTTAAGCTATGCGAGAGATTATGAAGGAGCTAAAGTGAATTTCACCAGAAAGACCCACTGTGAAAAAATGGAAAAGACGGTTAAATGAAGTGGCGACATTAAACCAGAAACATCTAGTTTGGTGTTTCCTTTTACTAGTGTGGAGCATTTTTAACTCCACAGTTGGTTTTACTGAGGTAAAGGTCCTGAATAACCCCTCCAACCATGACTTCAAACTGTGAGATGTTTTACCCAAGTTTCAAGAAGCCATATCTAGATTTCCTCGACAGTCTACAGCTTTTAAAGCTGTTTTTGGATTAAAGTCCAACATGGTTGTAATGTAACACTCAGTCAGTGTAGTCGAGCGCATTCTCAGCTGAATGATTTCTACACAGAGGATTTTAATGCAACTCTGCTGGTGTTTTATTTGATTACGTCGTCCAACTTGGAGCGCTGCTTCCTCCATAAAAGCAACTGCAAGTGCTCAAGCCTCGACATGTGGTCAATCAAGGATTTCTCCATCGTAGGGCCTCTGCTCCCTCGCTGCCTGAGCCCCAGTAATCAGCCTAAAAACCAGGAAAAGTCTGCCTGCTTTTGTTCACTCTACAGCACTTTTATCCACACGTGAGGCAACCGAGAGCAAAGCCCCTTGGCCCCCAAGGCTTAGTTGTGAACCCTTTACCCCCGGTTAGCATTAGTAATTATTGAAGAGATCAGGAATGCTTCAGCATCTTGAAAGTCCATCACCATCGAGTCCGTTCTGTTTAGGGGGAATGTCGGCGTGATTGACAGGAGACCCGCACACAACTTAAATACTTTAAGCCTCCAGTTATCCTCCTTCCACTGTTAAGTCTTCATTTGAGGTCCTTGGTTAGGGAGACCATTACCCTGCTCATACAACCTGCTGCTCAAGGCCCCATGAGCTTCATGTGGTCAGTAATGCATTAATCAGCAAATGAGCGTCTGTCCCCCTGGTCTGTGGGAGGTTTTCCAACCTGCGCTTTTGCACAAATGTGTTTATCTTCTTTTCTTGACCTGATGAAATGTAAACTTCACCTGCAAGGAAGTGACGTTTCTGTCAAATTCCAAGAGTGCGCATGTCCTCAAATTACCTCAGATATGTAAGAGCAATTAGATATTTGCACTGAAGCTCGATTGGACCTCTTCTGCTAAATGTTTTCTTCATTCTGATATGTTTTCTAATGAAAACAGTCGGCGGGGCCAAGGGTCTGACCTGGAGCCTTACAAAGCACCTAAATAAACCATCCTGCACCCACTTTGTGGTTTGTCTTGTAGTGTTGTGTTCACCTTGATGAACACCAGTTGTCTATATGTAAAACCGTCCAACTCGTCAACACATGACAGAGATTCTCCTTGACCCGATTCCGACCAAGTTGTTAAAGGAAGTGCTGCCTTTAATCGCCACCTCCTTACTTGACCTCATCAACATGTCCATAACAACAGGTTACGTTCCTCTTACGTTCAAAGTCGGAATAATCAAACCCCTCCTCAAGAAACCATCCCTTGATCCAGGAACTTTAGCAAATTACAGACCGATCTCTAACCTCATCTTCATCTCAAAAATCATTGAGAAGATCATTGCCAACCAGCTCTGTGAACACCTCAATAACAATAGTTTATTTGAATCCTTCCAGTCTGGTTTTAGAATAAATCATAGCACTGAGACTGCACTGGTTAAAGTCACTAATGACCTCTTCATGGCGTCTGACCAGGGTCTCATTTCAGTGCTTGTCTTGTTAGATCTCAGTGCTGCTTTTGATACGGTCGACCACCAGATCTTACTAAGGAGACTGGAATATCAACTCGGAATTAGAGGCACTGCTTTAGACTGGTTCCGGTCCTATCTTTCAGACCGATATCAGTTTGTTTGTGTTAACGATAACCAATCGCCACGTACTAAAGTCAGCCACGGGGTTCCGCAAGGATCTGTGCTTGGTCCAGTTCTTTTCTCTGTATATATGCTCCCTCTAGGTGATATCATCAGGAGTCACTCTATAGATTTCCACTGTTATGCTGACGACACTCAGTTATATCTATCTATCAAGCCGGGCGAGCTCAACCGTCTACAGCAGCTTCAGTCCTGCCTTGATGATGTGAAGGCCTGGATGACTAATAATTTCCTCCTTCTGAACTCTGAAAAAACAGAGTTGCTGCTCATAGGTCCTAAACACCTACGTGATTCTATATCTGATGCCATAGCACTACAAGGTAGTTTTGCGACTTCTTCTGCCACCACTGTTAAGAACCTAGGTGTTAGTTTTGATCCAGACCTGTCTTTTAGCTCCCACATAAAATCGATCTCACGGACTGCCTACTTCCACCTCCGCAATATTTCAAAAATAAGACACCTCCTCCCTCTCCATTCAGCAGAACAGCTGGTCCATGCCTTTGTTACCTCCAGGCTGGACTACTGCAACTCTCTACTGGCTGGAAGCTCCAATAGGTCGCTGAGAACTCTGCAGCTCATTCAGAACGCGGCAGCTCGTGTCCTGACTAAAACTAGAAAGAGAGATCACATCTCTCCTGTTCTGGCCTCATTACACTGGCTTCCTGTACCTTTCAGGATCCAGTTCAAAATCCTCCTCCTTGTCTATAAAGGTCTTCATGGTCTGGCACCCTCTTATATCTCAGACCTGATAAAACCCTATTGCCCCACTAGGAGACTTCGTTCTCTGAATACAGGCCTACTTGTGGTTCCAAGAGTCTCTAAGTCTAGATGGGGAGCCAGAGCCTTCAGCTACCAAGGCCCTCTGTTATGGAACCATCTACCAGTTTCAGTCCGGGAGGCAGACACCCTCTCTACCTTTAAGAGTAGGTTAAAAACCCTCCTTTTTGACAGAGCCTACAGATAAATCCAAGATAAGCTGCTATAGGTTGAGTCTGCTGGGGGTCCCCGGCACATTGAGCTCTATCTTCTCTGCCTTCTCTGTGGGTGTGAATCAGGTTCACGTTCCCTCTAGCTTCTCTCTTTCCTCTTGGCCTCTCCCCGTCTGTTTTCCATCTCCTCCTCTTCCTCCCTCTCCTGCCCCTCTCCTTTGTTATCTTTCAATTTATTTTTATTCTTATTTTATTTTTATTTTCATTTTATTTTTATTTTCATTTTTATTTTTTGTTTATATATATATATATATTTTTTTTTAATTAATTAATTAATTAATTTATTCTTATTTTAATTTTTATTAATATTTTATTTTTTAATTCTTAATTTTCTGTTTATTCTTATTTTACTTTTTCATTTTTCATTTTATTTTTATTATTTTTATTTTCCCTCCCGACTTCCATCAACACTGAGCTGGATCCAGGACCACCTCTACCCGGCTCATCTCACCGCGGTTCCTCCTGCCTGCTACTACTTCAATTCATTAATTTATATCCTGAACTGTTAGCCATCAATAATGTTTTGTTTGTGCCCGCCTGTCCGTCCTGGGTGAGGATCCCCTCCTCTGTCTCTCACCCTGAGGTTTCTCCCCTTTTTTCCCTCTCAGGGTTTTTCTTGGGAGTTGTTCCTCAGCCTTTGCGAGGGTCTAAGGACAGGGGGTTTTTTCACTATGTACACATTGTTGCTCTGCTTGTAAAGTGCTCTGAGATAACAGCTGTTATGATATGGCACTTAAAACAAATAAAAGTTGAAGTTGAAGTTAAAAGAATGAGCAAATGAAAGAGATTTTATTTTTGATGACCTCAGGTAACAACGTTCAGGTAAGAGTGTTTTAGTGGCTGGTGTTTCACAGCAGCTGTCAGTCAGGAGCACACACTGTAAATACTGAGCTGAGTAGACTGAGTAGACAGATTAACACTGTCTCACTGCAACCACCAAACTCTGGACGTGGACGCTTGGACTTCCTCCAAAGTGCTTTTCTGTCATCAATCAGCTGTGAACATTCATGGTGTTGGACATCATTGTGGCTGGGAGGAACTCCTCGGTGTGTTCGAGCTGTTAAAGTACAAAGAAAGCCCTGTGTGTATGTCAGCCATAGACGGCATGTCCACATGTAAACACGGCGTGCTGCAGAGCTCTGCTGCTTCACATCTTCTCTCTGTGTCCACTGAGCCAGCTTTTCAGGAGACAGAAGATAGTTATGTATACATATATATCATATATATATATTCCACAGTTATGACCCATTTGACCCGAGCTGTGAAGCTCTTACCTGACTCTGGCCATTAGCCAGCGCTGAAGCTGCTAAACATATCCCCGTTTGGAAAAGTATTTGGTGAAAGCCCATAAAGGAAACAAAGGAAGGGCGTGCATGCGTCACTCTGAATGCTTCGTTGTTTACTCCGTTCCAACCTGCACTTTTGCAAAAATGTATTTTCTTTACACAAAATGAGCCTGTGAAATGTAAACGTAACCTGCAATGATGCTACAAATTCCGAAAGCACGTCTGTCCTCAAATGATCACAGGTCTTAAAGAGCATTTTAAGTGTTTTCAGTAAAGTCTTATCTGACCTCCTTTGCTGGAGTGTTTTCTCCATTTGGTGCCCCCCCCCCTGTTTTTTTAAAGGACATGAGCCTTAATGAAAACAACCTGTAGGGTAAAGAGAGCTCTGTTTATGAAGACTTACAGCGATGGAAATAAATGAAAGGTGTAGCTTTGGGCCTTCATAAACAACATTCCCTAAATTCCCTGTATTGTATTTTGCTGAGGGCCGAAGGGAGGGCAGTCCTTGGCTATAGAGAACATTCGAGATAAAAGGATGATTTATCTTGTAATCTCCTTTTTCACTTTACATCTTCACTTCATAATATTTATCTTAACGCTTTTTAAAGCTGCAATATGTGCTCATATAATTTATTCTCTCCTGTTGCTTCTTTTGTTCTTGCTACAGAAAAAGAAGAGTAAATCGACCAAAACCACCAAATTTCACATAATTTATTAACACTTTCCACAAAGCAATCAAAGTATGAAACACATGAACAAAGTTAACAACGTTTTTTTCTCACAGAATGAAACTGCTCGAGAAGTCGCGTCCACTGCGTGCATCACTCATTCAGACGTCCTCCACACTGCGTCTCTTGGAGCTGATTGTGCACAGTGCATTACTGCGTAATACAAACAATACCGACATGGTGACACTTGAACGTTCCCGAGAGGGTGTGTACAGGCAGCATCTAAACATGTAGAGGGACAGTCTGAGTCTCTGCACACTGCACAGTACTGAACACATTTACCAACAACAACATGGGTCCACCTCCAACCAGCCACAACCCTGCATGTGAGCGCTTCATTTGAGCCTTTTCATACTTTAACCTCTGCATCCGGCCTGCTCCTTATGCACATTTCTTCCACTGTATCAGAGTCTATGGATGACAAATACAAAACATTACAATTCAGTGGCCACACTCACTGACTCAATGTAAAAAGAGCTGTAGATGGAGAGCAGGCCTCTGCAGAGGCAGCATTTGTTTGCCGACTGCTCTAATCCATTATTTACACTTTTCGTGACATTGTACCTGATTTGTTTTTGTCAGAACGCTGTGCTCCCACGTGATTGGCCTATGTGTCGCCACCTGCTGACTGCACTGATACGCTGACTGACAATGACCTTGTTCAACACTGCTTTAATAGCTCATAACACACTATACTGTAGTTGTGAGAGGATATAAGCATTTATTAATTGGTTCATCTAACTCCTCATGTGGATTCAAGTCTAGGTGTATGAATAAATCATAAATGACAATAAAGTAAAGAGCAGCTATAAGAACAAGTTATACTTGCTACCAAATGCTGTAAGTAAGTAGAAACCATAAAAAATTATTATAGCTGCTTACAACTACAGTTTAGTTCGTTATAAAGAATTTCTTATGTGTTCATTTAAAGATCATTCAATAGGTTTCAGAAAAGTGCTGCTGCAGATTTATCCTCACACTGGAGCCATAATCAGGTTCGTTCATTCAGAATATTCTTCCCAAAGTGCACTAAAGGACTTTGCACACGTGTTTTCTCTCATCTGAAGCCTGGTGTGTGGACACGCACTCAGAAAACACACCGGAGCCATGTCAGAGGAGTCAAAATTTTTCTTTTTTCTCTTTGGACCTTCGTTTCCACCAGACTTTTCAATGTGCAAAACAGCTAAAACAGCAGGTGGGTGGAAACAGACATGATATAACTGACTGGATTATTGCCATTGTCAACACTACTGAGAAACAGAGATGGCACAAAAAGCACCCAGACTCAGTTTATTTCAAAGGCGGTCTGACCAGAAACCTGCTCTTTTTGTTCTTCAGGTGTGGTCTGAGTGTGAGTTCATCCAGTGTCCTGAGGTCAGGTCCCGCTGCTCTAGACCTGAGCCTGGACATGGCTGCTCCATTCTGCTGCTTTCACCAGCAGGTCAGAGTGATTCAGAGCTGGCAGGGAGAGCGTAACAACCTGCAGATCTCAGGTCAGCATTTCCTTGGGTCCCTCCCCGTCTGCTCCTCCGTCTGCTCCTCCGTCTGCTCCTCCGTCCAGCTGCTCCAGGTTCTCCTCAGAGCTGCAGCCACTGTGCTGCATCACCTGCGAGAAAATCCTGCGACGTGATTGGGCGCTGAGGTCCAGCAGGTCGAAGGAGTCAGAGGAGTAGAGGCTGTCCTCGCTGACCACGCTGGAGGGCCGGCTGTGGCGGCCCTCGGTGCCCCCTGCTGTCGCCCGGAGGAGCTGCTGCAGGGCCTCGGGGACGGCGGGGGGCGGGGACAGCGAGGCGTGGAGGTCGTCGGGGAGATCCAGACTACGGGAGAACTTGCCATTGCGTTTCAGGATCCCCTTTCTCCTCCGCACAGCCTCGGTGTGTGAGGGCATGGTGGGGCTGTCCTCAGCGGCCGGGCCGCAGCGCTGCTGGCCGCCGCCATCGCCCTGTTTAAGCCCCGCTCCACAGATCTGTCTGTCCGACGACGAGCCGTAAGCCGACACGCCTCCGTACAAGTTCTTCAGTATCCCCTTCTTGGGCATTTTGGACGAGGGCTGGCTGAAGGTGGAGGCAGGAGGCAGGCTGGCGGACAGCACGTCCACGTGTGTCTGTGTGTGTGCGGCAGCGTGACACAGCGGGGAGGGAGAGTTTTCTTTGGTCGGGCTGTGAAACACTGAGTCTAAACTCCTCTGTGGTTTCAGGATGCCTTTCGGTTTCTTCCTGTCCATTGAGGATGTGGCGGAGATGGCGCTAGAGGAGGAAGCCGCTGTGCAAGCACCAGCGCAGGCTCCCAGAGCAGTCTGGGGGATGGCGTTCTCCTTACGCGACTTCCTGAGGCTCGACAGGGCTCCGCGAGACCTTCCTCCCCCCCCTCCCCCTCCTCCCCCTCCCCCACGGTCTCCCTTCAGAGGTAAGCTGAAGTAAAAGGGGTGTGGGGGGCCGGGGGAGTCTGAGGACGGGCAGCCGGGGGCCACAGCCCTGCTGCTGGCGGCGCTGACCCGGGTCTGCCAGTCGATGTAGCGAGCCAGCAGCGGCGACGGGCACTCTGGATGTGGAGGCGAGGGACAGTCACACACACTCTCCTCAAAGCCCCAGTTCACCCACCAGTGGTTGGCCACGTCCTCTACCGTGGCTCGCTCGTCCACACGCACCGTCAGCAGCCAGTCGATCAGAGCGCAGGCGTCTGGAGGGAACAGAGGCACGCGCTACTTATAGAAAACACTCCGGCTTAAATAATGGAGCAGAGAGGGAGGACACAGGCAGGAGCAGCAGGGAGGAGGGCAGAGATGACGGGGTGGGGGGGCTACCTGAGGGGGGGCTGGGTCTGCGGTAGCGGCCCTGGCTGATCTGCTGGGTGAGCGAGGTGTGGCTGGCCCCGTCGAACGGCATGCTGCTGTAGACCAGAGCATAGAGCAGCACCCCCAGAGCCCAGCAGTCCACCTGCCACACACACACACACACACACACACACACACACACACACACACACACACACATCACTCATTTTGATAATAACAACAACAATGTTCTCCTCCTGAACTCTCAGCACTCTGACCCAGAGGAACACTACAGAGGAACAAGCTCTCTATATTTCTTATCATCACTTTATATAGAAACTACTGCTTAACTCTGGAATGTAAGTGTTTCCACTGCTCCTTCCTCATTGATTGTATGTTATGTAACTAACTGTGCTGCTCTATGTGCCATTCATTTAAGCAGCCTTCTGGGTCTGAGTGAATCATAATCATAATCATAAACTGTGTGTGTGTGTGTGTGTAAAACATTCAATCCCCGCATCACAGTCCTGTTTGTGTCACATGATCCTCCTGGGCGTCTCACTGTAACTGTCCTTGCTCCGGTGTACATGCAATGGGGAAATTTCAGTGGTTGTGCATATTCTGCAACAAACCCACATCATGTATTTAAGCTTTAAACTGAACTACAAATGATTAACTAACTGGGCAAAATCAAAGAGAAGTTCCTCGGTTGCTCTCAGCTCCTCACCCTCCATCAGTCCTTTGTTCTGATTCATCTCTGTTGATTTGGCTTCAGTGCGTTGCTTATAAACCGAGTGAGTCAGTGTGAACGCCACGCTGTGATGTAAGTGCATGAAACACTTATATCTGAGACACTTATATAAGTGAGCTGACCCACCTCAGGCCCCTGGTAGGGCAGACCTTTCACTATCTCCGGGGCAGCGTAGAGAGGACTCCCACAGTAGGTCTGCAGCAAACCGCCCTTCTGGAAGTGATTGGACAGGCCGAAGTCGGCCAACTGCAGGGTCAGAGAAAAGATGAGCTTTAAAATGCGGTCGTCTCCAGATAGAAACATGATTGATCCCCAGAGAGGAAACGATAAAAATAACAAACGAAACAAGTCTTGTCTCAGCTGTAGCTGCAGAGCTACAGGCCACTGAGTTAAAACACAAAGAACTGAATGAATGTAATCTGTTGACAGTGAATACCAACAGCAAAGACAACACAATCAAAACTGCGATAAGAACAGCACATAAAGAGGGCAGCAGCATCACAGGTGGTGTGTTTCACAGCTGTGGGCAGCACAGACCAGTGTGTGAGCATCAGTTTGTATCAGGTGAACAGATGGCTTTACGTAACCACAGTCACATAACTGCAGCACGTTAGCTTTAAACAACACAAAGCCACCGCCTCACACCAGACCCTTTCTCAATTTCACTCGCTTGTTCACTTTTCAACACTCACACAATCATCCTCACGCAACCCACATTCCTGTTCTGTGAGTCTGCGCCTCAGACCTGTACCCGTGCGGGAAAAACACAATCATTTTCTGCGATTCTTTTAAAAGCAGCCAAAAATAGGTAGAGCACGCTGTGCGGCTGCCAGTGTAAGTGTGAGTGAGGAAGGAGTGGAGAGCCAAAAGCATCAGGCAGCTCACACTCACGTAACGGAACAATCACTCACTTGAAGCAGCGCGAGCCACACGCAGACGCACCGAGGCTCCTCTCTATCTGCACTGATTGTTAACGCAGACACCAGCCGCCTATCAGCCCCGCTGGTGTTCCAGACACACAGCGTGACAGCTTCATTTCCCTGGAACTCAGGTTCAGGGATGTTACACATCCTGCAGTGGCAGGAGCGGCTGAGCTATGCAGTTTACACAGCTTTACTCTCTGATCTGTTGTGTTTTTGAGTCGGCGTCCTGCAGAGTGGATCCTCCTCTGCAGCCACAGCTGCGCATCTGTGCAAGACATTCCTCAAAGTCAGAGACACAAACAAGCTCCTGTTCACGTGCCTGAGGATTCACACGGCCTCTGGACCTCAACACATCACTGATCGATGGCCTGCGGGGCTTTACAGCTGCTGGGCCAGGTTTCTGCACTACAACGTTTCTCTGAGCTGAAGACCTCATTGGTGTTTTCTGATGAACAAAGCAACTCATCCAACGTGGTCTCATTTCAGATCTGACTGGAAACCTTCTTACATGGTCCTCCAACATTTCTCAGACGCTTTAAATTTTAAAGAGCGCCTTCAAAACAAGTCACCCAGTGTGCAGATTTCTGCCAGGTCTGAGATGAAAGCACCAACCAAACATTAACAGAGAATTTAGCATCGGCATACTCTTAAATTACTACTTCAAAGACTTCAAACCTGACCAACACTGGCATTTCACCTTCCATATCTGGCTGCGTCTGCCTTACTCAGATGCCATTAAGTATCTTTTGTGCAGGCACATTGCACAGAGGCTGGGTCATTTCCTGCAGTGGATACTGGGAGAGGCTGATGTGGTGAGGCTGAGGCTTGCAGTGAATGAGGAGCCGCTGTGAGGTCTGCACGTACCGTTTTCTTTTGACGGACAGACACGCTGCTCTTATATTAAAACCCTCCGATTGGCACGATTGCCACCGGATTCCCCACATTCCCCCTTCAGCCGTGCACAGCTCCCATATAAGGAGGGAAATATCCAAATAAGGCAAAAAATAACCCCTGGGCTCTTTAACTAGACCTGGCAGTGTGCTTGGGCCGGGCTCGCCGTGCACGCTGTACAGTAAGAGCACTTTGAAATGACTGTGGCCAGAAACCGCTCCAGCCTCTGCTCTGAATGTGGCGTCTGTTTTCACTTTGTTCTGGAGGTCATCCATTACCAGCTGCACTACGAGGAGCTGTGTTCCACGTAGTGCTAAACAGAGCGGTGGAAAAACAGATTGCTTCCTGAAACGTATCAGCCAGTGTGTCATGAAGACATTTGCATTCATGTTCCAAACTAAAAGTCTCATCAGGTCCCTTCAGATGAGCCAGTGACACAATCCATCACTGATACTGCACTCAGGCTCTATTCAGCATCTTGTCTTTGACTCTAGTTTCTTCCCTCTGACAGTGATGAGGAGGCTGGGTTTGCAGCTGTTGTATCCATCTTACCTTCACATTCAGATCTTGATCTAAGAGGATGTTTTCCAGCTTGAGGTCTCGATGCACCACTCCGTTCTGCAAGAGAGCAGAGACACATGAGGCCCAACGTACACGCAGGTGTTTTCTCTGCCTACAAGCACAAGCTGTTTTCACTTATTATTTTATAACCATTAACATTCCACACGAGCCTCGTGCTGCTGGGGCCATGTGTCCGACATATCGGCGAGCCTCGGGAAAAAGCTCCCAGACTGTTTAATCGTCTTCAGGCATGAGGAAGTGCTTTGTTTGGGTTAATTCAGCTGATGAGATGCGAACTGATCCCCCCCCACCCCCACCCCCACCCCTGCCCCCACCCCCCTGATGGCATTAAGCACCTGGGAGCCAGGGAGAGGCTGCAGAGAGCAGACAGCTGTGGAGCCGGGCCGGGACACTGAACAGACTCTGAACAGGTAGTGAATCATAGGAGGACACAATGCTGAGAGCCCAGGGCCACCCAGGCTGCAGCGTGATGAAAAGAAACTTTAAATGTTGCTGTCAGCTTCTACCAAAGCCCCCCCACCCGGGCTCGGGAGCCAGAATAACCTCCATGCTTTCATTAATTACATCCTCCTCAGAACACTTGAGCAGGGGACACGACCCATGACCAGAGTTTTGTGTGAGGCAGAGGCGAGGAAGGGGAGAAGCAGACGTGGTTAACCACGGTTGCTATTTCTGAAGGGGCTATGAAAACAGTTAAGGAATATTTAAAAAAAGAGCATCAAATGACTTGGAATTACTTTCATTCTCCCTCTGAAGCCTCAATAATCCTTCCATGTGCCTTGCATACCTCAGAGGCACATTCAATAATTCATTCATGCCGGAACATTCATGTCTATTTTGGGACAATATTCGAGGGCACGAAGAGCACGGAAGCCGCATCGTGTGCCTGCTGCAGAGCTGCAGACAGGATCAAAGTGAGAATCGCACAATGAGACGGCGTGAAAACATAAACACTCCTGCCACGTCCCATCAGCTGACTGCCACAGACCCTCACCTCTCCCTCCCCGTACCACAGCTTCAGCATTAATAGGATTTATGTATTTCCTTGATCATTTGTGTTTTCTGGCAGAGCCGTTGATTTTATGTACACAACAATAAAAACAAAGGAGACGCTGTTCCTGTGCCGGGGCTTACAGTGCAGCGGCCCATTTAGCAAACGTGTCTGTTAAATGTGTTAGTGTGTGACTGTGAAAAACAATCAAGGGATAATGCGCTCTTAACCCAGAGAGATCTGAAAACTCAAGTCAAGTTTTCCTGCAGTATTAGGATTAGGATTTAGTGGATTTACTGGAACTGAATTTGCTTGTGTGCAGGGGACACTGCACCATGCAGTACAGCACGTGTCTCCATGTGGCCCCCCCAATTTGTGCTGGATCTCAGTGGTGGTGTAGCTGCAGATAGAATGTGTGTGTGTGTTTGTGTGTTTGTGCGTGAGTGTGTGTGTGTGTGCACCAACCTTGTGGCAGTAGTGGACAGCGGATGTGATCTGCCTGAAGAGGCCCCTGGCTTCTGTTTCTGACAGTCTCCTCCTCTCCTGGATGTAATCGTACAGCTCTCCCCGGCTGGCATACTCCATCACTATCACGATCTTATCCCGGCTCTCAAACACTGCACAGGACACACAGGCCGTGTTTACAGTTTGGCATCATGTAGATGTGTTTACGCCAGAACCTTCTGCACTACACCACAACAAGAGACGCAGGCCTGTATGCACAGAGACGGAGAAACCCGAGGTTAAAAAGCTCTAACCTCAGATTGTTATTGCACGACACATGTCTGAAAACGTCTCAGGCATTATAATGTTAAGTTGGTGGAGATGGAACTCTAAGAAAGACAAAATACTGAAAATATGTTTCATAACATGTTTGTGCAAATGTGTGTTCAATGACAGCAGGGCTTGCCTCTACCCTACACGATATACGAGTGTGTGTGTGTGTGTGTGTGTGTGTGTGTGTGTGTGTGTGTGTGTGTGTGTGTTTTAACTCTTAGACCAATGTCCACGTTTCCACAGATCACATCCTGTCCCAGGATATTAAAATGGAGATGATTAAGGAGCTGATATTCTTATCTTTTGATATTTTAAAGTAATCCAAACCAGCATGCGTTCCTTGTCCTCTTAAAACTTCTTAAAAGTTAAAAACGGTACAGTTGCAGTTTTTTTAAGAGACTAATTATTTCCTAAAACTGTCTGCAGACAGGAGTGAGTCATGCATTTGTTCGGGATTATTTTCAGATGCAGATTTGAGGCAGTGAGGTAGTGATGGAGCACAGTCTGTGTACAGCTTATACATAATAATAGATAATAATGTCTCAAGTTTGTTCTAGTTCTAACAGTTCCAGTAGTTTCACTGCCAGCGTTTTGCCAAATAGCAAAATCTGAAGTATCACATGGTGTGTATAACTGGTATGTTTTTAATGGATACCAGCTGGTGAGTAACATCTGTCACTGGTTTGGCTCCTCAGATGAGGTTTATTACTATCTATGATTAATTATTGTTATCAACTGGACTGCTCAATATCTCTCAATTATACTTTAAGTCTCTGCACTGTAAGTCATGGAATCAGCCTTTTGAAGGTTTGTTCTGTTTGTTGTTTCATGAGCACATGCTAAGTGTGTGTATGTGTGTGTGTGTGTGTGTGTGTGCTGTGTCTCACCTTCATGGAAGCGTATGATGTTGGGGTGTCGGAGCGAGGCGGTGATCTCGATCTCTCTCTGGATGTGAATCCTGTCCAGGTCATCAGTGATGCGCTCCTTACGGATCGACTTGATCGCCACCTAAGGAAGGAGACACGTTATCTCATTAAAGGTCTCATTTACATGTAATTTCAAATGTAATGTCTCATTCATCAAGTCTACCGCACATTCAAAATAGACACATACATGCTTTGTTGGGCTCTGCTTTGTCCATGGTTGTTTGTTCATGTAAAGTGTATGAGATGAACTGAACTGGCACCACATAAAGCTGGAGGTGAGAGGACAGAGACATACATCCTGTTGATACAGTGACACTCATAAACCCACATGCATGATCAGATCTGTGGGTCTTAGAGCTGATTATTTGCCTCCTGTGATCTAGGCACGCTCACAGGCAGAAGGTTGACAGCTGCACTGTTCACACTCGACTTCATTAATCCCAGGCACTTACTGTACCCCAGTGTAAGCCCCCCCACCTCAACCAGCCAGCTACACCAGTACAAACACCCTGACATGAGCCTCTAAACCTCTTTGGGTGGAGTAACAGACTCCATGGAGGCACTGCACAAGGTCAGGACAGAGACACACAAACACCAGGGTGCTCTACTTAGAACGATGCTAAAGAGATTTGGATTGGGTAGAATATACAGTCGATGCCTTGTACTGCCTGACGTCCTAACATAGAGATCATTACTCCGTGTAATGCTGTCAGCCCTTACAACATCCCTGCAGGCCAGCGGGCCTCTCCTCTGGGTCTCATCTCCAGCATTCTCAGCTGCTGGAAAAAAAATGTCTACGAGCCGCTGGAAGATACAATTCACACGCTCCGTCAACTGCCATAGTTATGCAACACAGCGCAAACACGCGGTGGGACTCCAAGAGTCGATCTGTCAGACAGAAATCAATGTTTGTTTCAGGTTCCTGTCCTCTCTGTAAACTGCTGTGAAGCTGGCTGTTTGTGCAGATATCAGGCCACACCTTCAGTACTGAGTGGCTGTCAGCTGAGAGCCTCATGTCCAAGCTTCTGAGAGGAGGGGGGGGGGGTGCTGTTAGCGCATACGCTTGCATGCTCCTGAATGTGTTCTGACCCAAATACCTGCTGGCTGGGAAAGCTACTGTATGGGAAGGAGGAAAGATGAGACTATGAACTAAGCTGCAGGGGTGATGAGAGAATACGCAGGCAGCAAATACCAGGTGAAGGGGGGGGGGGTAATGTATGTGGATTCGGGGCAAAAAGGCCTGTATTCTGTGCTCTGAGCCGTGACTTACCCCCCAGACATGGCATTAAGGCCCGATCAGCCAAGCACAGAGAAGAGAGACACACTCTGGCCATTGTTCTAGGCTTCATGACACTAAGAGCATTTTTAATGGGGGCATGTGTGTGTGTGTGTGTGCATGTGTGTGAAGGAAGTGTGTGTGTGTGTGTGTATGCGTGAAGGAAGTGTGTTTATGTGTGTGTGTGTGTGTGTGTGTGCATGTGTGAAGGAAGTGTGTGTGTGTATGTGTGTGTGTGTGCGTGTGAAGGAAGTTTGTGTGTGTGTGTGCGTGATGTGCGTCTATGATCTCACTCTTGTGCATGCAAATATGCTGCACATGCGTCATGTCTGAGTCTGACCTCTGAAGTATCTTTCTGACAAATAATCTCTCATTGTTTGGTCAGAATAGACGGTGTGTGAGATATCTGCACCAAACTGAAACAGGATACGTGTAAAAAAACATAAGTAGCTCTGTGTGTGAGTCATGCAGAAGTAATAAGATATTTTTTTGGATTACTAGATAATGTGTGCGTGTGTGTATGTGTGTGTGTGTGTGTATGAAGAGAGAGGGAACATGCTGTACTTGTAATGCTGCAAGCAATTAAGATGTACAACATGTATCATGACAACAATGTTTTCCCCTCCTCTCTGGAGGCACAAATCATAAGACTGGTGACTTTTAGCAGGTGATTAGTTAGTGTGTGTGTGTGTGTGTGTGTGTGTGTGTGTGTGTCATGGCTGTGGTTGGACCTGACTGCTCACTGACATCCTGTCCTTTAATTCTCTAAAACACACAACACACGCACATACAAGCACCAGGACACGTCCCAAGAGGTCGAGCATCACTAAAGATCTCTGCTGCATCTGTGAAAGATTAAAACAGCAGGATTACACAGGCCTGAGGCCAAAGACACTCTTGACCTTATCCAGCTACACACACACACACACACACACACACACACACACACACACACACACACACGCTATCCCCTGCTCATAACCAGGAACTAGAAGTGCTTGAGCCTTTTATGATGAGAGAGGAAGTGGACATGGTCGAACTGTCCAGTGTTTCAGCTCAGACATTAAAATGAGCTGAAAATGTTTCACAATCATAAAGACAAACAGACCGTTGAAGTAATGGTTTGACACTTTGGGGACACTCACATCTGTTTGAGATAAAGCTGGTGAAAACAGTTGAACAATGGTGAGAAAGTCTGACTAAAGTCAACAAATATTCAGAGATTCTGCTAAGAAATAAATGTGAAAATGTGTTGGTGGTAGTTTGTCTCCATTTTATTAACATTATCTGAAAATCTCAGTAAGAAATGGAGCAAACAGTTTCTAAAATGCCAGGCTAATCCCTTAAACTGACAAGACGGCGTGATTGTTTCTGATGTTGGCTCACAGGCTCCCGGTCCCAGTCTTTCCAAAGCAACAAATGATGGTGAACTAATTCAGCAAACCAACAAAACTTCATTCCTAAGAAGCAACACATGCATGAGTTTAGTTCTTTCCGAGTGGTTTTTCCAGCGTGGCACAAATCTGCTGAGGTTATATAACTTTTATAAACATCAGAATCTGCTTTCTGCAAAAAACAACATCTTGATGTTATTACTTTAAACATGTGTAACTTAAAAGATGAGGGTAAGCAGCCTGTGGCACAGATTAGTGACCCAGCCAAGTCCGGACCCGGAGTTCATCATCCGCTCCTTCGTCTGCTTCCCATTACTCACATTCACTTCCTGCACCTGAGAAATTTCACTGAGATGATCCCACTGGAATCTCCGACCTCCTCTACCTCCTCTCCTTGTTCTAAAAGCGTCTCCTCTGCTGACTCCTTCCCGCACTCCAACAACAGCCCCCTGGTCCTGCTTCCAAAAATAATGTCCGTTTTGTTTCAAAGAATCCTTGGTATGTGTTGGCTACTAGCTCAAAGAATTCAGCATTTTCCCCTCGTCGCACCAAACCCACTCATACTGACACACACACACACACACACTGACACACACACACACACACACACACACTGACACACACACACTGACACACACACTCACATCCTTGCCCTTTCTCAGTGTTTGTCCATTGCTCCCCAACCTCTCCTCTGCCTTTCACGTCGTCTCTGCCCTTCCTCTTTCTCACAGATGTAGGTCTCAGGGTTACAGAGAAAACAGCCAGAGTTATGCCAGTCTCAATTCCAAAATCAGATTGCAGAAAAAAAAGATTATCCTTATTACAGTATGTTTGTTGACTAAAAACACTGAGAGGGAATTTGAGGCTGTCGGGGCATGTGTGTGTGCTGAGATGGCAGCAGAGTTCCTGCAGGATTAAATCCCGACTGACTGCAGACATAAACCCACGATTATTCAAAGTAATCTGGCTCCGCACTCTGTTTTCCAACCTGGATATTCTGCATGTGGAGGTGATGGGAACATATTGTCGTGTCTAAGTATGTTCACATGCCTGTGTGAGTGGGTGTGTGTGTGTGTGTGTGGTGAAGGGGGTCAGACTCTTATTGGAGGAGGAGAGCTATTGTAGTAATTTTATCCTCTTGTTCAAGTGCTGAGTGAGTCAGACCAAAGGAATCTCAGCCTGGCAGCACAGGAAGCAAGAACAGGGTCCAGCAGCAGGACATGAGCTCACCCACACCCACACACACACACACACACACACACACACACACACACACACACACACACACAATAAACAGAGTGATGCATCTTAATCTTATCATCTTAATAACATCTTGATATGTAATAACCAATGGGCAGCAGGTCTTGGGCATCAACAAGTCTTGATATATACACACGCACACACACAGACAATAGGCAGAAAGGCATGTAAGATTCAGCATCTCAATTGAGATTGAGATGCTGAAGTTATTGACAACCTCCATCACCTTCTGCACGTCTCAGAACAGAAACAAACACCTCTCATCTTCCACCATGCGTGTGTGGGCTCCAGCATCCAGCTCACCGTGCTCTGGCTGGCTCTCTCCACCGCCCTCTTCACTTTGCCGTACGTGCCTTTCCCCAGAGTCTCCATCACCTCGTAGCGGTGCTTCAGGTTGTGTTTGTGCTGGTGTTTCTTCACCGCCGGTGCCCGGGCTGCAGCCTCCATCTCCGGCTCCGGCTCCGGAGACTGCCCGGCGGCGTGGTGCCCGCTGGAGGCTGCGTCCTGCAGGCTGCACAGCTCCGAGTGTCTGCTGGAGCTCATCGGTCCTCTGCTGTCTGCCTCCCGTCTGCCCATCCTCTCCCTCCTCCTCCTCCTCTTCCTCCTGCTCCCTGCTGCACACCTGGAACACCTGCTGCACAGGGATCCTCTCCGAACAGCGGCTACGAGGACGAGGAAGGCATGCAGAGCGTCAGAACAAGTCTGGATCTAGCCGTAAAGCTTCACAACGAGTCCATGTGAGCAGCTGTCCCGCTCTCACAGCGACAGGAGCGACTGGAGCCACATGGTGAAGGGAGAGAGAGAGAGAGAGAGAGAGAGAGAGAGAGAGAGAGATAGAGAGAGGTGGAGCCTCATCCTCTCCTCCTCTCCGAGGGGATGGATGGAGGCATCTGAGGAATGTCATGTAAGGTCAGACTTGCACCCTAAATCCACCACTTCAGAGGCGCTTGTTGATACCTTGGCATGCCCTAAACCCTGAAACAATAAATCCTCAGACCGGAGACTTTGAAGTCCGAAACAAGGAGTAATTTTGTGTTCCACGGGATTAAATCTGTTTCATTTTATTCAACCACTCCGGTATAAATAACAAGAAATATAAATGGGAGATAATCTGTCTCATCTTATCTGGTTTCATTTGATTAACCCACATACAGGCTTACGAAATGAATGGAAATAGGATTTAAAAACAATTGTGACCTAGAACGAAAAAACTCTTTTCCTTTGGCTTTATTAACAGCACTCCATTCCCAGTGGCTACAGAAATCACATGCTCATTCATTTAAACATTTAGTAGTGACAGTGAAAATGAAGTTGAAAGGCGAATGAATCTGAATGTGAAAGTTTCTGGTGAAACAAGACTTCATAGGTTCTAAGTTAGCACCAGAGAACGAGGAGAAATACTCCACTATTCAAGCTCATCTTTAAAGTTTATAGATGGTATATTTATCTGTAACGTTATCTGTACGGGGCCCACGTCCGGAGCCAGGCCCGGACGGAGGGCCCGTCAGCGAGCGCCTGGTGGCCGGGTCTGTCACGGGGCCCGGCCGGGCACAGCCCGAAGAGATTACGTGACGTCTCCATCTTCTCCGCCGCCCCGTGGACCCACCACCTGCAGGGCGAATGACTGGGGTCGGGTGCAAAGCGAACTGGGGAGCAGTCGTGGGCAGGGCCCCCGACGGACCAATCCCAGGGCAACAAATCTGGCGCTTGGTACATGGAATGTCACCTCGCTGGGGGGGAAGGAGCCTGAGCTTGTGCGAGAGGTGGAGCGGTACCGGCTAGAGATAGTCGGGCTCACCTCCACACATAGTATGGGCTCTGGAACCCAACTCCTTGAGAGAGGCTGGACTCTCTACTACTCTGGAGTTACCCACGGTGAAAGGCGGCAAGCTGGTGTGGGCTTGCTCATAGCCCCCCAGCTCAGCCGCCACGTGTTGGAGTTCTCCCCGCTGAACGAGAGGGTCGCGTCCCTCCGCCTTCGGGTGGGGGGCCGAACCCTAACTGTTGTTTCGGCTTACGGGCCGAACAGCAGCACAAAATACCCGGGCTTCTTGGAGTCCCTGGGAGGAGTACTGGAAAGTGCTCCAACCGGAGACTCCATCGTCCTGCTGGGAGACTTCAATGCTCACGTTGGTAATGACAGTGAAACCTGGAGCGGCGTGATCGGGAGGAACGGCCTCCCCGATCTGAACCCGAGCGGCGTTCTGTTACTGGACTTCTGTGCCAGTAACAGTTTGTCCATAACAAACACCATGTTCAAGCATAAGGGTGTCCATCAGTGCACATGGCACCAGGACACCCTAGGCCGGAGATCAATGATCGACTTTGTAGCCGTATCATCTGACCTCCGGCCGTATGTCTTGGACACTCGGGTAAAGAGAGGGGCTGAGCTGTCAACCGACCACCACCTGGTGGTGAGTTGGGTTCGCTGGCCGGGGAGGAAGCTGGACAGACTTGGCAGACCCAAGCGCATCGTGAGGGTCTGCTGGGAATGCCTGGCAGAATCTCCTGTCAGGGAGGTCTTCAACTCCCACATTCGGGGGAGCTTTGACCTGATCCCGAGGGAGGCTGGGGACATGGAGCACGAGTGGACCATGTTCTCCACCTCCATTGTGGATGCGGCTGTTCAAAGTTGTGGCCGTAAGACCTCCGGTGCCTGTCGCGGCGGCAATCCCAGAACTCGGTGGTGGACACCGGAAGTAAGGGATGCCGTCAAGCTGAAGAAGGAGTCCTACCGAGCCTGGTTGGCTCGGGGGACTCCTGAGACAGCTGACGGGTACCGACGGGCCAAGCGGATGGCAGCACGAGCAGTCGCAGAAGCAAAAACCCGGGCCTGGGAAAAGTTCGGGGAGGCCATGGAGAAGGACTATAGGTCGGCCTCGAAGAGGTTCTGGCAAACCGTCCGGCGCCTCAGGAGGGGGAAGCAGTGCCCCACCAATACTGTTTACAGTGGAAGTGGGGAGCTCTTGACCTCGACTGGGGACATCATTGGCCGGTGGAAGGAATACTTCGAGGATCTCCTCAATCCCACCGTCACGCCTTCTTTAGAAGAAGCAGAGGCTGAGGACACAGAGGTTGACTCATTCATCACCCAAGCCGAAGTCACTGAGGTAGTACGCAAGCTGCCCAGTGGCAAGGCTCCGGGGGTGGATGAGATCCGCCCTGAGTATCTCAAGTCACTGGATGTTGTAGGGCTGTCCTGGCTGACACGCCTCTGCGGAGTGGTGGTCCCTCTTTTTAAAGAGGGGGATCGGAGGGTGTGTTCCAACTACCGGGGGATCACACTCCTCAGCCTCCCGGGGAAAGTCTATTCCAGGGTGCTAGAGAGGAGAGTTCGGCCAATAGTCGAACCTCGGATCCAGGAGGAACAATGCGGTTTTCGTCCCGGCCGTGGAACACTGGACCAGCTCTATACTCTCCACAGGGTGCTCGAGGGTTCGTGGGAGTTTGCCCATCCAGTCCACATGTGTTTTGTGGACTTGGAGAAGGCTTTCGACCGTGTCCCTCATGGTGTCCTGGGTTAGGGTTAGGGTTAGGGTTAGGTCAGGGCCGTGCGGTCACTGTATGACCGGTGCAGGAGCTCGGTTCGCATGGCCGGCAGTAAGTCAGGCCTGTTCCCGGTGCATGTAGGCCTCCGACAGGGCTGCCCTTTGTCACCGGTTCTGTTCATTACCTTTGTGGACAGAATTTCTAGGCGCAGCAGGGGGCCAGAGATGGTCCGGTTCGGGAGTCATGGGATTTCATCTCTGCTCTTTGCAGATGATGTTGTCTTATTGGCTCCCTCGAGCCAGGACCTCCAGCAGGCACTGGGGCGGTTTGCAGCCGAGTGTGACACAGCTGGGATGAGAATCAGCACCTCCAAGTCCGAGGCCATGGTTCTCGACCGGAGAAAGGTGGAATGCTCGCTTCAGGTCGGCGGAGAGCCCCTGCCTCAGGTGGAGGAGTTCAAGTATCTCGGGGTCTTGTTCACGAGTGAGGGAAGGATGGAGCGAGAGGTCGACAGGCGGATCGGTGCAGCGGCTGCAGTAATGCGGTCACTGTATCGGTCTGTCGTGGTGAAGAAGGAGCTGAGCCAAAAGGCGAAGCTCTCGATTTACCGGTCGATCTACGTTCCTACCCTCACCTATGGTCATGAACTCTGGGTCATGACCGAAAGAATGAGATCCCGGATAGAAGCGGCTGAAATGGGTTTCCTCCGGAGAGTGGTGGGGCGCTCCCTTAGAGATAGGGTGAGGAGCTCTGTCACCCGGGAGGAGCTCGGAGTAGAGCCGCTGCTCCTCCACATCGAGAGGAGCCAGCTGAGGTGGCTTGGGCATCTGAATCGGATGCCTCCTGGACGCCTCCCTAGGGAGGTGTTCCGGGCATGTCCATCCGGGAGGAGACCCAGGGGAAGACCCAGGGCACGCTGGAGTGACTATGTCACCCGGCTGGCCTGGGAACGCCTCGGGGGATCCTCCCGGAAGAGCTGGAGGAAGTGTCCAGGGAGAGGGAGGTCTGGGCGTCCCTGCTTAGACTGCTCCCCCCGCGACCCGGCCCCGGATAAGCGGAAGAAGATGGATGGATGGATGGATGGGTTATCTGTAACGTCATGTCACTGTTCTATTCTGCTGCTTGGTGAATGCTGCACTCAGAAGACTAATGAGCAACTGTTAATAAGGATGAAGGGTTATAACTCAGTACAGATTCATATGGTTTAATAACCGTTAATAAGGATCCTGCCAGGACTGGAAGGTTTTTAGTTCAGCCCAGCACAAAGCCAGGGAACATGGGGGACCTTGGATGGAGCCAGACTAGTCATTAAATCAGAATGAATAGTGGCACTGTGAGCTTCTGTACACCATGTTGAAACTTTTCATTTTTTTATGCTGCAGATTCACATTATGGATTCATTTGGTTTAAACACAGAACCCACTTGCTCGTGGTTAGGAAAGGTCACGTTTTGGCATGGAATACTGACCGCGACCGGGTACACGACTGGAAAATATCCTGGCGTCTTATTCAAAATACCCAGTTTTTGTCACGCCTCCTCCTCTGACCAGAGACCCATCACGTACCTGCTGTACAAACCATACATCATGGAAACGTACTGTATGAAGTGTTTACATGTTTATTCTGCACTATGTGGCTCAATTTCCACTTCTTCGTCGTCCCACAGTTTCTAGGGACATAAGAGTGACATCACTGTTCTCATCTGTCAGCAACTTTCCCAGAGTTATCTCTTTAAAATGGCAAAAATGTTTTATGACAATCGGCCCTTGTGGTGTGTGTGCAGATGACGACTGTTGTTAGTCAGAGTCTCGCGTGTCGCCAGAGGCAGCTGTTTGCATGCCGTCTCCTACCAACAGACAACACTGGTTTCTTTTAGCCCTGACCACAATCCCTTCCTTCTCTCATTCGAGTGGTTGAAAATTCCCAAACTGAACCAAACATTAACCATTCTGGTGAAAGATGAGGAAATGCTCGCATGCACAGCACAGAGCTCACACGAGTCATTTTCTGTTGTTTGGTGACGGGTTTGTAAAAGTCTGGGAGTCGAGTCAGGGAGAGGAGCAGGGTAGGGTAGGTTAGGTTAGGCTAGGCTAGGTTAGGTCAGGTTAGGTCAGGTTAGGTCAGGTCAGGTCAGGTCAGGTCAGGTTAGGTCAGGTTAGGTTAGGGTAGGTCAGGTCAGGCTAGGTCAGGTAAGGTTAGGTCAGGTTAGGTCAGGTCAGGTTAGACGAGGCTAGGCTAGGCTAGGCTAGGTCAGGTTAGGTCAGGTTAGGTCAGGGTGTGAGGAGATCTCGAGGGTTGAGGTTCGCCACCAGACAGACGTCATGGCCGTCGTGCATGGCCGCTCGTCTCTCCACCACTGTCCACACGTTGTCTGCTGGGTCCAGCTCCAGGATCTCCTTGGTGATGATCTCATGACGGCCTGCAGTCACACCAGGAACTAGGTGAGCTACGGTTCACCAGAACCTCCTCTCCAGACTCGCTGCCTCACCAGTCAACTGGCACTCATGCATTCATCCAACTCACTGCAGAGCTGTTCAACCAGCATCCCCGGGCATGCTGTCACTGACCGGCTCCTTTGTAGAATCCACAGAGGTAAAGCTTGCCCTCCACCACTCCTGCGTTGGAGCCGTTGGTCCGGAGAGAGAGCAGCGAGGTGGGCAGGGTGGGTCCGGGCCTCCAGGCGTCTGAGCTGGGGTTGTAGATCTCCACTGAGCTCAGACAGCGACGGGCCTGTCCCCGATCCTCTCCATCACATCCTATACCGCCTGATGTACGCACACACGCACACACACACACACACACACACACACACACACACACACACACACACACACACACACACACACACACACACACACACACACACACACACATACAGGACTTTGTAATTTTTTTTATTTCAATTTTGGAATACTACAAGCATCCTGATTGGCTGAGGACACGGGCAGCTATGCAGGGTGCTGCAGGTACTACTGGTTTATTACTGGTGCTGTATGAGGTGAGGACAGCTGTTCGTCTCACCGAGCACGTAGATCTCCCCGTTGAGAACAGCTGTGCCACAGCGGTACCTGGAGTACGTCATGGCGGCACACTCGACCCAGCTGTCCCTGCTCGGGCTGAACTTAAACACGCGGTTACTGAGCTTGTCTGGCTCGTCATCCGGGTGGTGCTGAGGAAGAGGAGGGAGACAAGGAACTGAAGAGACAACTGAGGACAAAGATGTGATGTTTGTTTGTTGATAAATGAGATGCTGCAGTCTTTCAGACCATACCTCAAAGTAGTGGTGTCTGATCTGTTCATTGGCATTACTATGTATTTTTCCCACTGTATTTTAGTGCTGTTTTTGGGTTCTCAGGAGAGTCAACGATGCAAAATGAAAACAGATATGTTGCAGAGAAAATGCTGAAAGCAAATCATGCTCCTCAACTGCAAGTACGAATACTCATCTTTATTCATGGAAGCCTCAGTTACACAAGAGACTTAACTCTCTAACTGTTCTAGATTGATTAAAGATGTTTGTCTGTGGCTTGAATAGTGAGCAGGAAGAAAATGCTGAACCAAATCGACCTTGATGAGCTAGAAGTTCACTCCTGCCTGCTCGAGGCCACCGGAGCCGCACATTTCCCATCTCCACACATGATGGAGCTACAACCCTCTTGACGCCCTGCTGAACTGCTGCTGCTCCTTGTGAACGCTCAGCTCCTCCACCTTCATACTGGTGTGTGTACTGGTGTGTGTACTTCAGTTACTGGTGTGTGTACCTGTGGCGTCCAGCCCCCCAGTACGTACAGATGCTCCTTCAGGCTGAGCACACTGTGACAGGCCAGAGCCATGGGCAGGGGGGCGAAGCTGAGCCAGCTGCCTCCTCTCTTCAGGGACCATCGCTCCACGCTGTCTGTGATGATGTAGTGGTGACGCTGCTTCATCTGACCGCCCACCACGTACAGGCCGTCTCCTAATGAACCCAACGCGTACATGTCCCTGTGTGGAGCAGAGCACAGCTCCACCCAGCCCCTCTCCTCAGAAGTATCATACCTGCAGCACAAAGTGGAATTAAGAGCTATTATGGACTCTGGTTGAATGAAATTAGATGAACATCACATTTACTCATTTGGTAGATGCTTCTCAAGCGACTTCCAATATAAAGACAGAATTAGTGCTCTACAGGGTGGCATAAAGCTGGTACAAGAGTAAAAGGAGAAGGGCAGATAGATATTTTAGTGAAGCAGGGTGAGATGTGGTTAGGAAAGAAGGAGGAAGAGGAGGGTCTTCAGGAGATTCTGGAAGATAGAGAGGAGGGTGTTTAGGGATCACAAAGGAGAATATTCTGCACTGAACGATGTCTTTGGGAGGAAGGCAGTTCTGGAGAAGGAGTATAAACCCTAACACTGGGATTCAGGTTCTTGGGCAGACCCACACTCTGTATGGGAACACTACTGACTTGAATTTGAAAATAGATTTGAGAACACACACATATATATATATGTATAAACCTGTAGATGTCGAGCCTCTTCACCCGGTGCTCGTCCATTGTCTCTATGGCCACTAAGATGCTGTTGTCTCGGGTCACAACCCCAGCAGTGATCTGCCCCATGCCCCCAGAGGCCCTCAGAGGAGAGGGGATGTAGAAGGTCCTGCGACCCAGGGGGGCAAAGCAGAAGCAGAGGTCAGCCAGGCCTCCTCGTCGAGCAGGCTTCCCCTCCGTGTCCACTCCACCCAGGCAGAGCAGCAGGTCTGTGGTCTCCATGCCGTAGCGGAGGGCCGGCCGAGGTGGAGCCGACCTCTCACAGAGACCTGAGGTCTGCAGAGCTGCATCAATCATCCCGAAGCACTCAGCATCCCGTAGCAGAACCTGGAGGACATGGAGGTCTGTGAGTCTACTGACAAACAGTGGTGGCCTTCATCCCATGCCCTTTCACTCCCTCTCACTGGGTTTCTCCTCCTGGCTTTGCGGAGGAACCCGGGCTCCACCAGCTCCAGCCGGACATGTTGGAGCAGCTGTGCAGCCTGAGCTTCGCTCTGCTCGTCGCCCCTGCGCCTCTCCACCCAGCACAGGACCAGCTCCAGCACCACCTCCTCCTGGGATATGTTGAGGTCATCAGACCCCAGCAGGTCCCCAAGACTCTGGGCGTCCAGCTCCAGCACCTCCTCTTCCTCACAGACCTTGAGGTGGAAAGAACCATTATAGGGCTATCAGAGAGACTATGTCAGAGTGAGAGTCTGTGTCAAAGCAACATGAATTATCCAGTGATGGAGCTGAGAGAAAGAAATAAAAGGATCTGATCATACACAAACATCGCACACTTTGGGCCCGATCGACCAAAGCTTTGCGTATATAAAGACATGTGCATATTATTATTATTATTATCATTATTAGCAGCTCCGGGGAGAGGTGATCTTCTGAGGGCACACAGCTTCCCAGAACCAGCCTGCCAAGTATCCTTAATCACGTATCATCTAACGAGTAACTAACAGCATTCAATACTTCAATTTACTTATTTTTTCTTGTGGTGGCTCCATGAAAACGCTGTGAATAGTGTATTCAAATGTTTATGTTGCACTCTAACGCCGTCCTGTTGAATGAGCTGAGTGTTGGCTCTGTCAATTCAGTGCCTCAGTGTTGGGAACAGATGTCGTCCAATAAGTATTGAATGTTCTGAAAGTGGTAACTTATTAACTTTTTGTGAATACTGAGGACATATTAAACTGATGCTGAGGTGTTTTGCATCATTTTCTGCATCATATGTGAGTGAGCAGCCTTCACATGAGGAGTGGTGCATTTGTAGTTCTAGGAGTGTTTGCACATCTGTACGTCAAAATGCACTTGATGACAGTTATGTGATGATGTGACACGTGATGATGGGCCTATGAATGATGTTGCCCAGGATACGGTGAAGCGTTAATCTGGCCCTGCTCGCACCATTGGTCAAACTAAACAGAAGAAATATTAATTTTAAAATCAAAAATGAGTTTTAAAGGGGGGAGTTATAGAGGTCTCATGTAGTTTCTGGGTTAGGGTTAGGTGCATTTAGAGGGCAGACATTGCACACCCTTCAACATGGTGTCAGGAGTTGTCATAGATTTTGTGATTTCTCGACTGGAACGTCTTTTTTTCGACTCCTGAAGGACATAGTGGTGTAGCCTACAACCTGGGAATGTAGTTCATCCGACTCATACGTGGTATACAATGTAAAAAGTATACTACATATGCAAATAAGTGTGACAAGATAGTCTCAATTCTTTATGTGTACATTGAATGTGATTTCCTACGTTGGTGTCGGTGCACATGTTAGTATGTTGCAGGAAATGATAGGAAACAATGGTGATCTCTCATAATCAATGATGTTCTAATGTTTATTGTGATTATGGGTGATTATGGGTTCAATCAAACCTGAACACGTTTTATATTCAGTTACATTGAGCCACTTTCTAGTTAATCACTCACAAAACTAAGAAAAAGGTGATATTTAATTGTGCTTTCATAGTTGATCAGGACTGTTCATATTTTTGTGTTGAATCAATGTAATAAGTGAGTCCAGAGTGACTCGATAATAATGATTTTTGCAAACCAGTATCACTGCAGTGTTATACTGAGTGTGACTGCAACAATAAAGTTTCATGTTTCAAAATGTATTTTGGTGGTTTATTTGCAGGTGAGAGAGAGGGTTCATAGTGGTTACATCACAGGGATGCTGCTCAGTCCAGAACAGAGGCCTCTTCAATGTGGGTTAATAAAGAGGAGCTACATTAACCCTGCAGTTGCCAGTACCCCGATGGACCCACTCACAGCTTCTTGCAGCTTCAATTAATACTTGAAACCTTAAATAAAGCTGAATTCAATTGAACTGAATACACATATTGAATATACATGAATATAAAGGATCTGTTCTGAGTTGTGATATAATTTTCATTGCAGTTCTGGTTCATGAGATGCTTCAACCCAGAACCAGCCGTGAGGGTTTTACACAGAACACAGTTACCTCTGTAAAGTGTTGGCACAGGTATCTGAAGGCGCAGTCGGCCAGGGCCGCGGCCCCCAGGGCTCTGGCCCAGTGGTACAGGCCCACACAGTTGGAGGGCTCCATGCAGGCCTCCATGTGGCTCTGACACAGCCTGGAGCAGAAACACAGTCATAACAAACAAACAAACAAACAAACAAACTAACTAACTAACTAACTAACTAACTAACTAACCCACTACAGACCCTGCAGCTTCCTGACCTGAAGGCTCCGTCCACATGGAGCAGGAAGGCTGCGGCTGCCACTCCCTGGATGTTGTCGTTGGACAGGGGAAGCTGAGCTCGGTACATGTAGTCCAGGAGCAGCTGCAGGCTCTGGGCGGGGGTGTCCCTGAGAGGCACCGCACCCCCCCGGCTCTCCTTCAGACCACACGTGAACATGGCCTGGACTCAGCAGAACCACACAACATCAGCGAGGAGAGCAATAGACTGAGTAGGTAGCAATATTTAGTTTACAGTATGGCCCTCAATCTATTTATCTATCTATCTATCTATCTATCTATCTATCTATCTATCTATCTATCTATCTATCTATCTATCTATCTATCTATCTATCTATCTATCTATCTATCTATCTATCTATCTATCTATCTATCTATCTATCTATCTATCTATCTATCTATCTATCTATCTATCCATAGCTTTGAGATATTCCTGATAAAAGAGAAAATGCACATGATGACGCGTCACCTGGAAGTAGGGGCTGAATGCAGACAGCACCACCTTGTGGCAGGGGAAGGGAACGCCCTCCGCCAGCAGCACCACGTCCGTCAGCTCCTCAGCTGCTCTCATCCTGTCCAGCTGCCGCAGCAGCAGGCAGCCGTGCTCCGCATCCATAGGCCTCTGCTTTGCCCTGGGTGTGTGAGGGGAGCACACACACACACACACACACACACACACACACACACACACACACACACACACACACACACACACACACACAAACGCACAGACACGAAGAGGAGGGTGCAGCTCCGCTTTAGTGTAGTGAAGTAGCAGACATGGTGAAGCAGCATTTAGCTGTTACGCTAACACAACTGGAACAAACTACCAGCAGACCTGAGATCAGTCCCAACTGTGAGCACCTTTAAAACCAGGTTAAAAACATTTCTCTTCTCATGCGCTCATAGCTGAGATCTTTTTAAGAACTTTAAACCTTTGAAACTTTTTTATTTTATTTTTTACTTTTATTTGCCCTTGCTTTTACCTTTGTTCCACGCTTGTTTGTTTTTATTCTCTTTTATTTCATTTCATGTATTTTCTTTTAACTGTTCTGTCTTTATGTAAAGCACATTGAGTTGCCTTGTATGAATACAGTTGCCTTGCCTTACATCAATATTTGCAGCAGCTTGAACAGGTTGCACGTCTCCTGACCCGTTACTCCACCCAGAGGAGTTTTTGCAGGTCTTTGCTCGCTGTCCGGGCCCATCACTGATCCAGTCCTCACACCCGTCCCTCAAACACACACACCTGCACTGTGTCAGCGCGTAAAGCAGCTGTGCTGGCTCGTTTTCATGTCTGTGTTGCCCAACATAAATCCAGTTACACGCATTCACATTCAAACTGTCTTCATATTTCACAGTTAGAAACCTCTCTTCTATTTTTAGTGCATGTACATGTTATTTATTGTGTTTTCACAGATGCTCTTCTTCTGTTGCCATCTTGTTACACGTGGTTACAACAATAATGCACTTCCTGATGAGATAAGATAAAGCTTTATCTTATCTTCTCTTATCTTTCAATTACCAGTCATCAAATCCGATGTGATCTTGTGGGATGATAAACTATGCCAGAAACAAGAAGAAGGAAAAGCGCTCTATTAGTATATTGTTCAATATGTTTCCCATCATATTGAGGATGTTTTTGGAATCATATTCCTTAGCCATCTTTCGCCTTGTTTCTGACAGATGTGGGAAGGAATCTAACCTTTTTGTGGCTTCTCCGAGTTATTTAAGGTAAACCACGTGAGAAGTTCAGAGTTTACATCCTCCTTTGGTGAAATTTTAACAATCGACAGAGGGATGAATCACGTTAATGTTTCACTCCCTTTGATCCATTTTATTCCATTCATTCACGTTATCGTCCGACCGTATCAAAGAAACAGAAGCATAGCAGAGCCACGGCCACTCTCTGGGGTTCCCTCTCACATTAGCTCGCTGTGATTAGCGACGTGATTAGCTCAAACGCAGCTGCACCTTTAATTAAAGTGTGAATGTGTGGCCTGGTTGACGTTTCTCCTCAGAGAACACAAACAAAGTTTCTGTGTCATTATTAAGTTCAGTGAACTCGACCCATGATTGGCCACGATTATGAATCAATAGATGATTTCACAGAAATACATTTAGTGGAAGTTATTGTCACTATGTGCATAATGTTTGGGGCATGTGATTATTTTCCCTGAAGTGAGTTTCCACTCGGATGTGTAACCTATATAAATCAAACTTGCTTGATATGTTAAGGAAAAGAGCAGTAAAGAGGATTCTAATATTTTGCATTATTAACTAATGAGTTCCCTTTTTTGCCTCTGAGCAGAAGGCGTCTGGTTGGTTAGGAGAAGCTGCATGATTCTGACCTGTGTCCTGAACCTCTAAGCAGATAATAATGAGACGGTCAGTGCTGAAGCACTCAGCTAACCAGGCAGACATGCACAACGTTCACACTGTGAGCAATAGCATGTTAGTGTGAGCCTCCAGCAGAGAGCTACGATACCCACGGTGTCCTGGGGCTTTCGGGGCCTGGATGCAGCAGATTCTGAATCGAGGTGACGTCAGCGTCTGAAACTAGGCTACACTCGGCTCGGGGTGGTTGTGTGTGCGTTAGCTGGCTGATCTGGCTGGAGTCCTGTGCTCCTGGCTGTGGCTGAGAGCTCGCTGCTGCACAGGTTTAAAATAGACCAGCGAGAGCTGCCGGCGCTGCTGGCCTGTTCAGGTTTCCAGAGACAGACGCGTGAGAACGTCTCCTCCGGCTCTGCTCGGACCAGCAGCCACAACAACAGGCTGAGGCATCGTAGTCCTGCAACGTCACATGTTGCACTTGTCACAAAGGCTGCTTTTATTTATTTTCAACTTAAGTTTCGATGACCAACTAATCTTACTTGATTTTGTTTGAACATTGTTGTGAAAGAATGTCAATATGCTCAGTGCTCCTGCATGCACCTGTGGATCCACATGTGAGGAGTGAATTACATCTTATGTAAATGCACAATTTACAGTTTGTATTTGGCATTTGTGTTTAGTGACTTAATTCCACATTAGTGAAATAAAGACTCAGAGAAACATTAAAAGATGTGCAGATGACATTGAGATCCACTATGGAGTGGATCGTATAATGAAGAAATATTGTCAACATAATGTATTATCACAGAAAGCAAAGATGCAGAAATCCTAAATCAAACAATTTCCACCAACAATCCAAAAACATGCAGGTTTACCCCCAGTGAGGCTCTAAATGAGCCCCTGGACTCAGAGAGAGAGTGAGAGTGGAGCCAGGTTCACATGTAGTGACTCTGCACGTCTCTGCACGTGTCAAACATTCACACAAAGCATCAGTCTACCCAGTAGTGTGTGTGTGTGTGTGTGTGTGTGTGTGTGTGTGTTGCTTCAGCTAGCACACACAGCTGAGTGCAGTATATTACACAACAGCATGAGCAGAACAATACAGCAATTTATGACTAGCGTAGATGAATCAGTGACTCCTGGGGTGATGTCCATATGTCTCTCTCTGGTCCCACACAACCTCAGAGTCTAGATATACTGAGACATGGAAACTGATGGGAACCATTCATAAGGGATATTTTTAAGCATGTGTGTGTCTTTTCATACATCAAATTAATCATGCTTTTATTTTTTTATCAGTCTGTTTGTTGCTTCAACCATTCATGAATCCCCCTGACTATTCTTCTCGTGCTAGCATTAAGTTGTTATGTGTTTTCTCAGTTGGTAAGAGTTGTAATACATTTTAAAACACATTTGACACATAACAACAGATAGACTATGCCCTCCTCCTTGCTTTGCTCCTTCAGGGACACTGGATTGTTGTTTGGATCGCAGCAGCTACGAACATGATTCAAACAAGATGTTATGACCTCTTTATGGCGACCGGGCTGCTACACAGTTAGCCTCAATAGACTGTAGATAGGTGGAAACTTTACTGAGGGGAGGTTCCCACTGAGGAAGTCAATATGGACCTATAGCACAGGTGGAGGTGTGCTGCTGGGACAGGACTGGAGGAGTCTGGAGGACCTGCAGTCCTCAGTCCAACTTGGACCCCACCCATGGACCTTGTTGTGGAGGCGACATCCACGCATTACTGTGTCATCACTTTATGATGTAATAGTTCAAAGCATCCCTGTTCTGCTTATTCATTCAAACGGCACCAACTTAAAGTGTGTATGTCTTTGTCTATTGGTTACTTTTTCTGCATTTCTTTGCTGATAAAGCACAACTCAGGTTGGTGAAACTAGGTCAGGAAAGTCCATGAGAAAATCTACAACCTGCGACAGGTTATCAAATAGCTCACCTCTTCTTCTCTGCTGATAAATGATTTATCTCACTATTTACTCAGGAGTTAACACCAAAGGGCGACAATAAGCTCCGATATTGGGAAGTCTCGTTCAGAGTCAGTCACGAGATAACGGCCAGTTTGTTTTTCTTGTTCAGCACATTGTCAACATCAGCTTCAGCAGGTGGAGCAAGTCCAATACTGTGAGAGGATAAAAGTAGTCTTGTCTGAAATGAAAGCTAAAAACAAACATGGTTTCTGATCCCAGGGTTACCACCAACAATGAGAGGACAAACACATGCTCACCAACTCTGTTAATATGTGCTAGGGCACTATTCTTAATTCTTTATAATTAGTAAATCCATGGTAGATTTTGAGATGATACAGAGAACATATGAGACTGTGAACCAGAGGAGCAGAGGATGGAGGGGAGGCTGGAGACAAACCCAGCGGTGTGTGTACCATCTATGACTCCTTCACCCATGACTCAGTCATGATTCAGAGTTTGGGAGGTTGTTGAGCCAAGAAGGAAACCGTTAGCGCTACGCTAACCTGCGCGTGATCAGTCAGTGATGCAGGAAATCTGAGCCAGAACACAGGAAGCTGCACGCCAGCCACAGGTGCTGTTCCACTGTTGGCCAATCCTCAACAGGCCTGAGCTATTTACAGCTTGTGCAGCATCTACAAAACTTCCCTGTGTGTTCATACACACACCTTGAAAAAACACAGTTATTATATTTAACGGAGCATTAATAAAGCACATCAAAGCAAGCCAAACATGACAACTGTTACTCAACTGTTATACTGAGGCCATACTGGCGTACTGCATCACCTTCTTCCTCCTTCTTTTATTAGCATTATTTTATTTTTTATTAGCAACATTTATCAGCATAAACTAGCATGTTTTCAGAGTGTGAGGGAAACTGGAGGTAACCCAGTCACACACAGGGAAAACACTCGAAGCAGGGAGAGCTGACACGTTTACCCTCTGATCCACCTCCGCCTCATTAAAAAACAACATATTTGTGGCACATTTTCCAATTAAAGGCTTCAGACTGCGATTAAGTGCTTTGACTTTTGGAAAAAATCAATGAACAGTGAGTTGCATAGGGAGGGACAGGTCGTACCTCAACAACATGGATCAGATGTAACACATTAACATCACGCTGGGAATACATGGAAATGAGAAGGGGTAGCGTCAAAACAAGAAGACTGCCGTTTGTTAAAAATTAAACACGTGGTTGTATTTCACATATGCGATGTGAGCCTGACAATAAAGTGTCGTCCCTCTGTTTCTGTTTTTGTTCTGAGTCATCAAAGAGTTTCCGAGCCTGATCAGCACACGTTGGGAGCGCGGTTAATATGTGCAGGAATGCTTCCTGCTCGTTCTGACGCTGATCTATTGCTGTTAGTCATTCCAGGCGGAGCCGGGAAATCTTCTGCTGTGCAAACAAGATGTTCTTTTCCATAAAGCGTCTGTTTTGTCCACAGAAAATCGCAGGAAACAAACACGTGAAGCACACACAGAAAGCAAAAAGACAAAGCTGAACCTCCAACCACACGCACAGCTGCTCCACTCCAGCTGGAGCTGAGACGAGATGACTTTCAGCTTTATGGCTGGATTGTGCAACGACAGGAACATAGCGCCTTTGATTTCAACCACTCCATGTCAATCAGTAAGAAATGAAACATTACGGAGCACAAACATGTTCTGCCAAGTACCGTATAATGATAATGAAGCACTATGAATAAAGATGCACAAAGAGGAAAACTATAAAGCTTTGGAGAGAAGATCTATGTTCTGTTCGCGTGTTTCTAAGGTACTCCAGGATTTCCCTACGGTCGGTAACGTTTGCCTCTATCTCTGTTAGAAAACAGAGGCAGACTCATCATATGAGGCTAATTTAAGCCCCTTGAACCAGTCCCTATCAGAGAGAACAACAGAGTAAACCTCAATCGATTGAGGTCGTCATTAGGACAAAGACCACATTAAACGTTAACTAGCTTAACGTAAACATCAAAAAGATAGAGTGTGACTGATGATTTTGTGTTAAAAGGTTACCTGGTTCAAAGGTACTCTGGCTTTTATTTAACAGGTTTTCGGCTTGAAGTGAGACATCTACACAGAATAACTCTGATGAAATAAAAGCTAAATGAATCAGCCTTTACAATGTTTACAGGGAATATTTTTGAAAAACTGGAAGAAATGTTCCCGTATAGGTTGAGAAAAAACGCCTTCTTCTAAAGTTAAATATTGAAAAATTAAGAAAAACAAACCCGGATGAGCTGCAAAGTGCATCGTCCCAGGACTGAACAGGGATGTGGCTCGTGGAAGGCGTTCCCATAAAACACAACCATGAAGTGGATGATATGGAGTTTCATCATTTATCTAAAGAATTCAAGAGACGAGAAAAGAATTCAGAAGTGTTGTGTTTTTCCTGTCGAGCAGTGTCAGATAAACACCTCACTCGCTGCTTGAGTGAAAGATTAGAGAGATAAAGAGCGAGATACAAACAGAGTGCATCAAGTGATCATGAACACTGGTACGTAAGTCGAGTCTGTGCGGTCAGAGCTGAGACGTGTCTCCGCATTCAAGGAAAATACTCTGAAAGTTTCCGAGACACTGATATACGAGTGTGTGTGACTCTTTATTGGTAAAGGTAAAAACAAGTTATGACATTTAATAACTCTATCTCAGGAGAAGAGTTCATTTTGGGGCAGTGGGGGGGGTGTCCAGGTGTGTACTGTGTGTTCGTGGGTGTGTACTCCAAAAACCATGTTGCGCAATATCAGTAACTACAGGCACTACGGTGTCACAACTGTTTTTGCTGACAGTGAAAATAGCTTTGTACTATATTGTCATAAAGATAAGACGTTTCCGTCAATCAACCGATCCAGTGTGCTGTGGCTGCCAGAATGAACTGAGCAGTGTTGTAAAATAAAGAACAAGACGAACGCTTTATCTTGAGACATGTCTGGTTCTCCTCTACCAATGAGGCTGTTACTCTCAGCTGGGACCCGTTCAGAAAGTGTGCCATAGTCTTTGATTTTTCAACTATTTTCATTCAGTCGCAATAAAGTGATGTTCAGAAACACTGCCACTCTCTCTCTCTCACACACACACCCTCAGGTGTGTGTGTGTGTGTACATGCAGAACATGTGCGAGGTGGTGGCTGTCCTCTTATAAGGGCAGGAAACGAGCAGTCACTCCCACAGTCCAAAACAAAGCACGCCAATCAGTACATAACAGCGAGGAGGCTTCACTTGCACCTCATCCCGTCTGGCATTTGTTCTGCACCCGACACGTTCCTCTCTGGTCCAGAGGACCCTCCAGGAGGAGGGGAGGAGCTTGTTTAGACAAACTTCAAGAAAGGCCTGCAGCTTTGGTCCAGCAGACGTGGAGACGTGGACATGGAGGAGAAGGACGATGCAGCAGTGGAGTATTTTGTACAGAGGAAGGTTCTCGATGAATTACATCTGGATGAAGTGGCGCAAAAAGGGATGTGGTCCACCAAACCCACCCTGGGGGACCAGGTGAAAGAGTCCATGAGGTAAAACAGAGAGGAGGAACGGAGCGGTGCAGTGGTGAGATACACATTGATGCAAACAGACAAAATGGATCTGTGTCGCAGGTGGATGAGTCTGCTGAACTGAACTGAACCACGAGTGAAGGAGTCATAGATGGTACACACACCGACAATGATGACAATAAAAGAGCAAAGTTGAGAGTCTCAGTTAGTTGGAAACTAATAACCTGAGACACTGTGAGATATATTATATAGCAATATTTTTATTTCGACTGATCAAGTGACATTACTTTGCACAATGCAACATTTATCTAGTACAAGAGGTTCAGTTCATCGGTGAGGGCAACCTGCTTTCCACAGTTTCTGCACAGAGAACAGTAGCATAGCGACGTGCTGGTGTTATCAAGCAGGCTGATAAAACTGAAGCAGGTGACACAATTCTCAAGTCCCGTTTGGGATGTTTGAGTTTGTCTTCGCAGCAGTTGTTTTTCAGTGAGTGTTTCTCTGTGAACTTGTGAAGCAGACAGATCAGAGATGAGAGACGCTCGGTGTGTAACCCTGACTGTGCTGCAGGTGTTCAGGCTCCAGACTGAAGCACGTTCTGCTGAGCTGCATCCCCGTCCTCAGCTGGTTGCCTCGCTACTCGTTCAGAGACAACGCTGTGGGCGACCTGGTCTCCGGCTGCAGCGTGGGCATCATGCACCTGCCTCAGGGTCTGTATGTGTGAATGAAAACAGACACGTTGTTCAGAGCTTATAATCTAATCAGGAAGGGATTGTCCTGGTTTAGTGTGAAGATAAGACAAGATGAGAGGATGAGATAACCAACTCATCAACATAGTGTAGCATCCTCAGTGTTGGATTATCACTGGCTTGGTGGCTAGCACTGTCATAGAAAGAAGGATCCAGGTTCAACTCCCAGGTCCGGTCAGACGCTCCAGTTTTCTGCTACAGTCCAAAAACTTGGACGTCTATCAGAGGCTCTAAGTAGGTGTAACTAGTGTGTGTGTGGACTGCTCACCTGCCCAGGGTGTATTACCTGGCTCCTCCCTGTGTGCGATGACATGATCCAGGAGACCTTTGCAACACCATTCAGGCACAAAACAGGTCAAGAACATGAATGAAATGATTACACTGAATCCAAGAGGGCTATGAACCTCCTCGCTACACTCAAGAAAGACCAGGAAGGAAATAAATAAACATAAACATGCACGACCCATAAACATCCTTCAGACAAGCGATGAACTTTCTGTTTTTCTCTGCAGGTATGGCGTACGCTCTCCTGGCTGCCTTACCCCCAGTCTACGGGCTTTACTCCTCCTTCTACCCAGTACTGGTTTACTTCATCTTTGGTACCTCCAGACATATCTCCATAGGTGAGTGACAGAACGTGTGTGTGTGTGTGTGTGTAGAGTGTGAAGCAGCCCTGTCCTGACTCTGTGTGTGTGTGTGTGTGTGTGTGTGTGTGTGATGCTGTGCAGGGACGTTTGCTGTGATCAGCGTGATGATTGGGACGGTGACTCAGCGGCTGGCTCCAAGCTTGGACCCCAGCAGGAACGACACCAACGCCACAGGAAGTGAGGCTGAGGCAGCCCTGGACGCTCAGAGGGTGGAGATCGCCTGCTCGCTCACTCTCCTGGCCGGGATCTTCCAGGTGCCATATCAACCAGAGCAACGCTCAGCGTGCCTGTGGTCATGGGGCTCCCTCTCACTCGCTCTCTCCGGCTCCTGTCCTGCAGGTGCTGCTGGGAGTGGTGAAGTTCGGCTTCGTGGTCACCTACCTCTCTGAGCCGCTGGTGCGGGGCTACACCACCGCCGCTGCCTGCCACGTGTGCGTCTCCCAGCTCAAGTACCTGTTTGGAGTCAAGTCGGGTCGCTTCTCCGGCCCCTTCGCTCTGATCTATGTGAGCACGTCATCACGCATTACATAGCTCACAGCAGCCAGGTTAACTGTGAAATGAGACGTGTTGCTAACCGAGCTTTAGAGAGGCCGGCAGCCAGGTTTGGTTGCTGCTGGTGGTCTTTAAGGAAATCAAAGAAAAATAACTAGTTTCTGTTTATGTAGCTTTAGTGGCTGAGTACAGCCCACACTAGCAGCACTGTGAGAAAGGTGGTGTCTGCACATGGTTCATGATGTTCACACATGAAGGTGTCATTTAATAGTCTGACCTGAAACATATGACAACATTGAAGATCTGCTCTGCTCCCGTCCTAGATGTTTAGTAATAACCAAACTGATCTCTGGATTTCCCTAGTTAATCAACTAATGTGCCAAGAGCCTCTATGTGTGGATTCTGCATGTCCTCCCCGTGTCTGCCAAGGGTTTTCTCTGGTTTCCTCCCACTCTCCAAAAACAAGTTTAAGTCAGATGGAGACTTTAGATTGCCCCTAGTGTGTGTGTCCTGTGCTGGACTAGCTGGATATAATGATTCAGTGATTCTAATAATGACTCTCTGGCCTGCTCTTCTCCTCACAGACTCTGGTGGATATTTGCCGTCAGCTGCCTCAGACTGAGCTGCCAGAGCTGGTGGTCAGCGTCGTGGCGCTGGCTGTTCTCATAGTGGCCAAGGAGCTCAACGGCTACTACCGAGCAAAGCTGCCCATCCCCATCCCCATAGAGATCATAGTGGTCAGTCCTCCACCTCGCCTTCAGCTGGCACTGATGTGTTACCAGCAGGGGGCATCTTGACCTCAGACATCGCTGTGTTTTCTCTAACAGGTTATAATAGGAACAGTTATTTCCCACTTCTGTGCACTTCCAAGCAAATACTACATTGATGTTGTTGGAGAGATTCCCACTGGGTAAGTTCAGTTTTCTGTCTGAAAGGTGTCTGTGTGTGTGTGTGTGTGTGTATGTGTGTGTGTGTGTGTGTGCATGGTGAGATTCAGGACTACTGTTTGGGCAAGACCTCTTACAAGGTCACACAGGCATAAAAAAGGCCACACTTCTCAGCCTGAAGATATGTGCAGCTGTTGATAAGACAAACCAACACGCCCTGTAAGAAAAGAGGGTCACAGTATGTGTTTGTGTGAGTGAATGAGTCTCTAAACACATAGTCTTCCTTGAAAAGCCCCGGACTAAGGAAAAGCCTCAGGTATTAGAGGTTTTCGTCAAGGAGGCACAAGATGTGTAAACATGGAATAGGAGATAATAACCAGGGGGATCACTTGATATTTACCTATAATATTTTAATAAAAACTCACCAGAATAATGACAATATCCCTCTTAAAATGACTAGCAGCAAACCCTAGTGTGGGAAAAAGTGAAGTTGCAGAGATACTGTAGTACAGTACAGTGCAGTACAGTCCAGTCCAGTCCAGTACAGTTGGTGCTCTGTACAAACCTGAGTTTGCTCGCATCCAGGCTGAAGGCTCCTCGGGTTCCGGAAGCTTCGTTGTTCAGCAGTGTGGTGGGCGACGCGTTTGCCGTGGCCATCGTCGGCTTCGCCATCAACATTTCTCTGGGCAAAACCTTCGGCCTGAAACACGGCTACAAGGTGGATAGCAACCAGGTGAGGAATGCTCAGACACAGCAGGTCTGGCTGCCCCTGCCAGAGACGCGTCAAATGGGCCTAATATTAGATTTCAGTGTGTGCACGTCGTTGGCAAAGCTACTCAGCTTGTCCTGATGGTCCTGCCAACAGCAGAGTCATGAATAATTCCACAGTGCTGTGTTTTTATGCCTCCATGCAGAAAGCTGTCCCTACATCCACCTCGCTCACAGTTCACACGTCTAATGAGGGATATTTCTCACTCGATTTGCATGTCCATCAGACATCAGAGACATCAGAGTTTTTATCATACTCCATCCTGAGCTGAAATCGCACAGTGGAGTTGGATTGCCCAAAGGTCTCGGCAAGTTGGCCAAAGATGCTTTAAAACGAGCTGTTACACAAGCCAATTTTCAACTGTTATACAGCCCCAAACTACTACTAGCAAAGCCATTTGGCAGCCGCCCACTGTGTAATGCAGACAAGATTTACTTTGCACTTTGTCTGTACAAGAGAGCAATCAAGGTTTATCTTGAATATAGAGAGAGCGAAAGAGATTAAACAAGTGAGCGAGGTGCAGATCTGTCTGTCATGGATCTATTTTCATTTTACTGCTTTGCTTCATTCTTTAGCTGTGTCACCACTTTGAGAAATTCTGAGGATTATGTTATCTGGTTGCTTTCTCCACAGTTCTGCTTTTCACATGCATGTGCAGCTACTCTACATGTTCACATGTGCACGCTCACTTGCAGAGACATGTGACGGGATCATTTTGCTGTGGAGCGAGAGCGGCCGGGAGTGCCCGCTGCCCCTGAGAGCTGGCTTGCTAAATCATTAATGCCCAACTTGCTTTATGTAATCGAGTGCGGCTTCAGTGTGCTTGGCACAGCTCTCACCATGGCAGTGTTGACATGGCCATAAAGTTAATGAGCAGCGCATTATGTGAGCGGGTCGATGGTTACAGACTCCAGACGTACACAAAATAATGGCCAAGATATTAAACTGACTGAGATTTGTTTCTCAGTCTGCTTGTGCATGTTTTGGCTGTGTTGTATCTCTGACTGCTCTCACTGTCTGTCCAGGAGCTGGTGGCTCTGGGTCTCAGTAACGGCATCAGCAGCTTTTTTCAGTGCTACTCTGTGACTTCCTCCCTGTCCCGCAGCCTCGTCCAGGAGAGCACAGGGTGCAAGACACAAGTAAACACACACACACATTTACATTTACATTCCATAGATCTGAGCTTAGAGTGTTCACTAAACATGAAACGTGTGTGTTTGTGTGTGTTGTCAGGTTGCAGGGTTGGTTTCCTCTGTCATTGTGCTGATCACGATTTTAGAAATAGGGTCTCTCTTTCAAAATCTTCCCAAGGTAACAGATAACTCGATACAGACTGGCATTTAATAAACACCAACACTGTTGACCCCCTACTAGTAAATCTGTGTGTGTTTGCAGGCCGTCCTGTCTGCAATAATCTTAGTGAATCTGAAAGGAATGTTCAGGCAGTTCACGGACGTGCCCATGCTCTGGAGGAGCAACAAGGTCGATTTGGTACGGCTCAAGATTCTGCTTTGTGAAACAGTGTGTGAACCTCAGTGCACCTTGACCCTGCTGACTGCCAGGTGTCTCTACCGCCCTCTAGCTGGTGTGGCTGGGAACACTCGTCAGCACCATCCTGCTCAACCTGGACATCGGCCTGGCCATCTCCATCGCCTTCTCCATGCTCACAGTCATCTGCAGAACGCAGTTGTAATGACACACCTTTTACTATCAGTATATAACAATATATATCAGTATATAGAATGAGTATATAGAATGAGTTTGTGTGTGTGTGTGTGCGCAGTGCAACCCTGCTGTAATGTTTTAATACATTTCAGACCCCACTACTCAATCCTGGGCAATGTGTCCGGCACTGACCTATACCTGGACAAAGATGCATACAAAGAGGTAAAAGATTTTTTTCCACTTCCACTGGATGTTTAGATTTTCTTTTTGGATTTATTCGTTTATTTGTATTGTATTTGACTTTGTATTTATACTATCCCATAAACTCGGCTGTGAATGGCAATGCCAAGCAGTCAGGCCAGCACCTTGCATCAGTCTTAGTTGTCTTAGCTGTCTTTGAAGACAGACTCTACCTAGCTCCTCAGCCAAGCCAGCCACGAGATATAGGGGATGTTCTATGTTCTGTGCTCTACAGTATGCATCTGTATATCTCAATAACTGGCCTGGTGCGTGTGCTGCAGCAGTGTGCTAATCCAGATGTGGCCACCTGCACGTGGAACTGGAATTAATCTCTCCAGGATGTCTTGCCAGTTGCCCCAAGGTCTCCTCCTAGATGGACGTGCTCCAGATATTTAAGGGAAATACCTGGGGCACGTCCCCGGCTGGTTCCTATCAGTATGGAAGAGCAGCAGCTCTACTTTGAGTCTGTCCTGGATGTCTGAGCTCCTCCCTCTCTCTATGGCTGAGCCCAGCAAGCCTGTCGCTAAAACTGATTTCAGTTGCTTACATGCATGCCTGGTCATTCCCCTCACCTCAGACTGTGACTTATGGTTGGACAGAAGACAGACGTCTCTCTCTTCACTACAATGGTCCAGTCCATTGTCCACATCACTGCAGATGCTTCACTCTCCGCCTCCTGCTCTCAGACTACTGGATGTGGTGCCAACATTCATGACTCTTCAAGTCATGAATGTTCTTCAGGTGTTGATAGTTTGGTGTTAAACCAGCAGCAAAACAACAGTGTCTCTCAGTCGGCTGCTTCTTAGTGAAAGCCAAAACGCATTCTGGAGAACCTGATACTGGAATCTCCCCGGACAGAGGATGTAAATGAATCCAAATGCGATTAGCGTTCAGCTCAATCATCTCTGTGTGTAAGTGAAGCCTCCCAGAGCCTGCAGGCATGGCTGGAGACATTTAGTCTCCTTTAACTGATCAGCGATGTACAAACATCATCAAAACTGTGTTTACAAGAGACAGCAAAACTGGGGATTCATCCCAGTGTAGGAACACTCTTCAGCTCTGAGTTATTAGGGTATAGAGGAATCCCAACAATGATTCCTGTGGGAGGAAGGAAGTGCAAGCGAGTGCACAACAGGGTGCGAGTTTCTGAACTCTTCTGCTTCCTGATGTTCCCCTACAGGCTAAAGAGATCCCAGGAATTAAAATCTTCCATTCATCTGCAACTATCTACTACACAAATGCTGAGATGTACTTGGAGGCCCTGCAAGAGAAGGTGTGTGTGTGTGTGTGTGTGTGTGTGTGTGTGTGTGTGTGAGTGTGTGTGTGTCCGTAACCATGGACGTGTCTTTGATTACAAGATGAAATCCCTGCCTGCTGCCTTCAACACCCTTAACTGCTTTCATTATCTGTCTCTCTGGTCTCACTTTCTGCTCTCCCTCTTTATTAATGTGATGCTGGGCTTATTCATGCAGACTGATATTGATGTTGGGAGGCTGCTAATGGCCAAGAAGAAAAAAGAAGCAAAGCTGAAGCGCAAACAAGAGAAAGAGAAAAAGAAAGCCAAAAAGGAAGCCAAGAGACAAGTATGACAACATGAGTGAAACATGAGTAAGACATGTCTAGATTCATGAGCTGTGTCTTATAACTGACCATTCCCATGATCTTCAATCCGTTCAGCGGAAAGTCACCTCCAACTTGAAGGAGTCAGAGACGAATGAAGCTAAAATCTCTACAGGGCTGAACGGACAGGCGCCGTCCAGCCTCGGCCAGATAAACTGGGCTTTCCAACACGACAAGACCACGGCAGAGACAGACTCTGACACGTGTTGCCACGGTGACGACAGCATCACCCAGGTATCGCAGCACGGAGACGAGGAGAAGGGACGGACCTGCAGACCAGAAACACACAGCATCATCTTGGACCTCTCCACAACCAGCTTTGTGGACACAGTCACTGTGAAGACCTTGAAAAATGTATGCGTGTGTGTGTAGGATCCGTGTGTGCACAGTCATCTAATCAGCGTTTTTTAATCAGTAAATGCAGGATAGTGGAGGGCATGTGTGTCTGTCAAAGGAAACAAAGGCTAAAGTCATATCTGTGTCTTGACCCGTCCAGATATTCAGGGACTTCGGAGTGATTGATTTGGACATCTATCTAGCAGGCTGCCAAGGTAAGAGCTCAGCCAGACAGAACAAAGTTAATGTCCTTAATGCAGCAGCAGGGCCCTGACGCTCCACATAACGAATGCATCAAGGTCTCAGCCTCAGAGGCGCCACGTTGTTCCATCAGATGCCTCAGCCAAACATAAATATTTATTTATACAATCACAAATTGCTTTTCAGCTTGTGCGTTCATAAGGTCACTTATCGCCATGTATGCTCTGCATGTGTGTGTGTGTGTGTGTGTGTGTATGTGTGTGTGTGTGGACGAATGGCAGCATGTGTGGTGAAGCAGCTGGAGGATGCAGGCTTCTTCTCGGAGTCGATCCCAAAGAGCAGGCTGTTTGTGACGGTGCACGATGCCGTGCTTCACATTCTGCACAAACTGGAACAGAAGAACTTTGTTCTCGTGAGTTCATAGAAATACTAAAGCAGTAAAGTAAAGCGAGTGAGTAGAGAGTGAAGCTGTTCTGTGCAGTGGTGAGCAGCCAGTGGTTTGGAGTCTGATTACCTGAGGGAGGAAACTGTAAATCTCTTTGTTCAGTACAGAAAAAAAGTAGGAATCTTTTTCATCTGCTATAATTTTACAGCTGCTTCTTTTTTTCTGTTGTCTCTACATTTCTGTCTCTCAGACCGCTCAAGGGTTAAAATCCCTTTCTCTGTTTTTTATTTTTCCAGGACGAGGTATCCTGCACTACTCAAATGTGACCAGGAGGGGTCAGACTGTTCCAACTCTCCTCCTCCTTCTCCACCTCCTTCTCCTCCTCCTCCCTTAGCTCCTCTTCTGTGGCAGCTCCATTGCTCTCCATTGGTGGTCATTGTCTCCTCCTCCTCCTCCTCCTCTTTCAGCAGGAGGAGAACGCACCACCTTGACATGGCGGGCGGTTGCCGTGGAAACACAGGGAGGCGTTGCCATGGCAACAGCCTTTTTATGATATTGTCTAATGAGATGGCCAGCAGTACGTCACCGCAGCTCTCTCTGTCTGTGGTGTGTGTGTGTGTGTGTGTGTGTGTGTGTGTGTGTGTGTGGCGGGGGGGGTAGTGGGGGGGTAGAGGAGGGGCTGAGTGAGAGAATGTAACACTCGCAGTAATAGCAGTCTGTATTTATAGCCTGTGAGAGAGCAGGGTGAGTGAAAGGTTGACTGTAAGGGGGAAGTCTCATATTCAAGGTGTTATACTATATGAACAGGTGGGCTCGTGATGTGTGTGTGTGTGTGTGTGTGTGTGTGTGTATGTGTGTGCATATATTTTATCTACCAGTCTTCATTCTCTGGAGCCCAAACGAGTCAACAAAATGTAAATATTTGATAAATGACCGGGTCAAGTCCTCTGGGAGGGGTTCTCAACCCTTCACCTTATCACTCATTGACTCACTAAGCCTGCAGCCATGAGCTGAATAGCAAATGTGATGTGATGGGTGTTACCTCTGGAAAGAGCAGCTTTCATACACAACCTGGGTATATTTATAGTCAGTATTCACATGTGATTGCTCTGACATGCTTCTATTTTGGGGATCCAGAGTCATGTTTTCATCTGCTGTCAGAGCTGCTTCTCATAACAGTGTTTATAGCAAGGTTACGACCTAAGTCGCTCGCTGTCATTACATCTGATTATATGTTCATTCACTAAAGTTTCAGAAACAGGTGATGATCCATAATAATGAAATCAGCCATACTTACAGTTTATTCAAATCCTATGTGATGATCAGGTTTTGACCTTTAGACTAAGATACTGACACTTAACAGGTACATAACTCTCAGGCTACAAACAAGCAGCAGCTCCAATGAATGATTGAGTATTCTGATGTTTTGCTGATACTGAAGTTTTTTAGCTCTTGTCTCGCAGTTCAAATCACAGTCTGATCGACTTTCTGTGAGAAGAACCACGTTTTCCATGTACAGTCAAAAACACGAAACCCAGAGGGGCCACTCCCATTTGTCCATGATATTTTGGGCCTATCTGATGAGTTCATTTTTTTTATACATGTGTAAAGCTATATAAATATATAAAGTAACATATTTCAGTGTGAATGAAAAAAAACTACTGAAGATACATATGTGGGGTGTGTTGTTTTCTGAATGAGACGAAATGAAGAGCCATGAACACAAACCGTATCCTTTGTCATCTGGTCTTTTATTGCTTCTTTCCTAACATGGCATCAAGTCTCTTTCCCCTCCCCAAATAACTCAATGTCCGACTCTTTGCACAATTCAAAAGTTTCTCTCCTCTTCTAAGCTGGAAATACTGATCATCATCCCCTCCAAATATTGTTAACATTGATTCACAGACCCTACAATACACTGGATACTTAAGTTAGTTTGTAACAAGCAGTAGGAGGAGGTGATACATTGTCGCTTTTTGATTATTATCATTATTTTTTCTTTTTTCTTTTTTACAAACAGAGGATGTTTTGTACAGTTAATTAGGAGAATACAGGAAACAATGGCCAAAGGCAATGTCACATGTAAATGAAGATACCACTGCCACGGTCCGAGACACAAAGCTTTTAAGAGACGCATGCGCATGCCCACACACGCACGCACGCACGCACGCACGCACGCACGCACGCACGCACGCACGCACGCACGCACGCACGCACGCACGCACGCACACGCATCCACACATTTAGGACATATCAGCAGCAGATATGAGGTCTTTCATTTAGAGTTTTATCTTTTCTTTTTTACGTTTCTGCTCCTCGAACACAACGACGTGTTGGGACGGATGGAGGCACAGAGCGGGAGGACGTCACAACAATACTGGACACATCACATTCACAGAACGAGACGGGACAGCTCGGGGGGGGGGGGGGGGGGGCAGGGAGGGGACAGGTGGCGAGGTAGAGTCAGAAAACAGAGCAGAGGATGGATCAGCATGTGATGATGTGGCTGTGTTCAGTTCTCCTCCCGTCTAATCTTTGGTCCATTTGTCCAGGGCCTTTTTTTCCTGCGCAGCTTTGAATCTGCGAGGTGTGCAACCAATCTGCGCTTTGCTCTTACTGGGTGTGTGTGTGGACGAGTGGATGTATGTTGTGTAGTCTGTGAGTGTGTGTGCCGATGTCAAGGACGACCTTGTCTCTGGCTCAGCTTGTCAGATAACACTTTCAAAGAGCAGCGTGCTCTTGGTTCCTGCAGGGGGCAGCAGCTTGGCCTCACTCTCTGGAGCCAGGTATTCCAGGTGGTGTCGGCCCCAGACTGGAGTGGTGAGGTGCTGCCACCTCTACATGGAGGCAGAAAGAGGGGAAGAACAGGTGATCCATCTTTCTCTAATGAGTGAAAGAATCAGCTGACCGTATAACTGATGAGGGCCGTATCTTAGGAAACACTTTCTACTGTTTGCAAACAAAACATAAGGGAGTGTGACTGACCTCCCGCAGAGATCCTTTGCAGCGCAGTAACTTGTAGAGGACGGTGAGCGGGATGCAAAGCATGGAGGACAGGGCCAGGGCCCAGCCCAGCACTTCACCCCACAGGGGGTACGTGTACACTGTGTTGTATGTCAGGGGCTTGTAGTTCACAACGTGGAACAGGAACACTCCCTGCAAGCACAGAAGAGGCGCCAGTCACTGCATGTCTGTTCAGACTTCACAGAAGCCGGGACCTGATCCTCACTTCATTATCATGGCATTTACCTACTCTATATGTGTGTGCAGTCTCCTCAACCCAGAGTGAGAGTGTGTTCCTCCACAATTGGCCCAGAAAGATCATATTTACTACCAGAAAAGGCAGACAAGCTGCTCTTTCTCACTGGGATACTTAATGTGCATTAATCTGGAGCCTCAGTTGTTGGGCAGGTGCTGCACGGCACTGAATACAGTTTTATAGTTTTATATTTTACTTCCTCTGAATGTTCTGAATAAACTTATCTTTTGTTACCTAAACATTTGTTTCACCTTTTTTCACTTTATTTAAGCCTATTTACCACGCAGACGAAGGGCGTCACGTACGACCAGCACCACTTCATGTAGGGCAGAGGCTGGTAGCCGATCATCCGCGCCACGTCGTCCATGAAGCGGTCTGCACCTGCCGGGGACAGAAGCACACCACATCGTTGTAGAGACGCTCCACACCCTGCGACCTGTCTGTGCTGGGCGGCTGCTCACCATACACCCAGGCGATCACCACACACTCCCAGAAGGCCTGCCACAGCAGGGTGATGCCGCTGGCAGAGTAGTAGTCGAACAGCTGGAACACATACATCCCCCCCTGGAAACAGAGAGCAGTCAGCAACGAGACCACCCGCTTAATACTTTATGTGTGACCTATTTCTAGCCTCGTCTTCGTAGCTCAGGCTTTCACCCCAGTATGTTCCTGGGCCTGGTTTGCTGTGTCTGGTTATGCATTAGGAGCACAATCCATCTAATTTAAAGAAACATTACAATAATCACCACTTCACATCTAACACAGGTTCCCTCTTTACAGTAAGCACAGCGTATCCCAGCTAACGCCAGGAGACTGCGGTTAGATGGGACAGACTTCAGGGGAAGCTCAGGGTACCTCGGTGACCATGGACATGTCGATGAGGAAACAGATGACGCAGCAAATGGCTGCGACCACCTCTCGCCGTAGGGAGCCAAGAGCTGATTTAGGGGGCAGCATGTCCATGATTCCTGTGATCAAACCCTCGACCCCTACAAACTGAAGGGACAATGAGAGAGAGGAAGACACAGAGACAAGGAGAGCTTAACATGAAACATGCTCAACTCTGAAAAACAGAAAATATCCAGTTTAGGAATCAAGCTGCGTAGTTGTTTCCTTTTGTTCAGGTGCTGATCCTGGGCACAAGAGCCGGACCCTGCTGCCACTTGATAAGTCAGATGCAGATGTGTGTGACATGTCATTGAGATTTCACAGGTGGTTTAGACCCAGACGGCTCGCTTCAGCCTCCCTATGTGACTAGGTTGACGTGCTTTTCTGCAGATATCTAACCTCCAGAGTGAGTCAGGAGGACCAAAGCTGCGCAGCTATTTTTACATCATTTACAAGAAATGGCAGCGTACGCACTGCTTAATGTGGCTGTGGCAGGAAAAAGAGAGAGATGGATGAGGAAGAAATGAGGGAGAGAATGGAAAGTGAGAGTAAATGAATGGATTGGAGAGCAGACAAACGCTCTCTGTGTGAATCAGACAGAAGCTCATTGACAAATCCCCCGGCTGCAAAACAATGGATGTAGGCACTGGCTCAAACAGACACACAACAAACAGGCTGCTAAGAAATGCAATGCTAAAACGAGACGTGGTGCCTCTCCCCTGTTTGAGGGAGAGGGAGTGAGAGTCGAAGAGTGAAAGGCATGTGGATTAACGATCTGTCTAAAATATGACTAATGGGGCATGACAAATATGACGTGATGCTTTCTCCGATGCTTTTTTTAACATACGGAGCAAACAGACTGATGTGTTTCAGCAATACCTGACTGTCCAGGCCCAAAATGAGCAGCATAAAGAAGAAAAGCGCAGCCCAGAGCGGAGCCAGCGGCATCAGAGTCACAGCCTTGGGATAGGCGATGAAGGCCAAGCCTGGACCTGCACATCGAGGAAACTGAGTCAGAGGCAGAGCCTCCAGGGAACACAGCTCTTACTGTCAATACTCAGCTCATTGCACGGCGGTGGTGGTGGAGGGGTGTTAGGCAGCGTTCTTACCACTCTCAGCTACCTTACTGATGTCCACGCCTTGCTCTGCAGCCATAAAGCCCAGCACAGAGAACACCACAAAGCCTGCAAAGAAGCTGGTTCCACTGTTGATGATAGCCAGCAAGAATGCGTCCCTGTAGAGAAATACAGACAGACAGAGAGAGAGACAACAATAAGAGGGGACACTGAGGGAGAAGATGTGTTATAACAGGCTGTAACATGACGCTCTCATGTGATACTCCAGGCAAACACTGGCAGCAGATCAGACGGACCATGATGGCAGGCAGGGATCAATAGCAATTTCTCTGAAAGCCACTGTTGTCTTTCTAGTTGGCAGGTGGAGAGCCAAGGTCAAATAAGTCAATAGAAAGTTTGTCTCATGGACTGGGAGTGAGGAGAGTTGAAGAGGAGCCCCAATTACCTGTATGGCTAAAACTATGGCAGCAAATTCTAAAGATCCAATCCTGATAATCAGGTCAATATGGTGGTAAGTCAGGCGACATCAGGTTCTGATGTGAAGAAATGTATAAACTATAGTTGAACCCAGCTCATTTTACAATATTGTTGCAGCTGTGTTCAGATAAAAGCCTCCACTCAGTCTAAGATCCACCTGAATCCGATCTTAGTGGAAGGAATGCTTATGAATATATGTATAAATATATATGTATATATAATCAAAACAAGCCAGAGAGAGTCAGGCCAGGTTCAGACGTTCAGCCTAGAGGTCTACAGCTGCACCAGGAGCTTTTTCCATTTGCAGTGCAAAAATGCTGGATTATATGATAGAGCAGTGGAGACATTAAATAAATCAAAAGCATTCATTTACCATAGGGAGGTAATTCAAGGAGATCGGCCAGACCTGGCTCAGTCTTCATTTATTTTAATGGCCTGAGTTATACGAGATAAGCAGCGGTTCGCACAACATGTCGACTGACTGAATTAAGAGTGAATTGAAGAGTGTTTGGGGGCAGTGAAATGTCAGCCAACAGAGGCTGAATGGAAAAGACAGCTGGAGAGAACGTCTGAGGCCCTGGCTCCTCTCTCACCTCCACACAGCTGGCCACAAGTGGGAATGTGGAGCTGACGGGTTCTACTGCTCCTCTACTCGGAGTGCTGCTCTACTGTCATGCTACTGCTCAGAGCTGAACAGTCGGTGACTTTAGAAGCAGGGAGAGAGGTGATGCTGGAGGAGTTATACATGCTCTAGATAATGATAGTGGATCATGGATCCATGCATCCATAATCCAGACATTTTTCCAAAGTCAGGCAAGCATCATGGGGGAAGCATCTTGAGTTATGATGAATATTTATTGATGTTACTTCTGATGAATTTTTTTTTAGAGTCACTGTTTCATCATATTCAGCCAGGCACCTTTACAGTTACTCTGCTGATATTGAGCTAAGAGTCTGACTCCAGGGTTGGAGCCTCTCTGTGTGGAATTACCATCTTCTTCTGATTTCTTGGTGAATTTTGTGCGTGTTTAGGCCAGCTACCCCTAGGTGTGTGTGTGTGTGTGTATGTGTGTGTGTGCCTTGTGATGGACTGGGACTTATTTCTGTCTCTGTCTTTGCTCCAAGTTAGCTGTGTCCCAGGAGGAAATGGGTCAAAGAGGTAAGAAAATGAACGAACAAATGAATTTATTTACTCTGTATTTCCTTTTATAACTTTTTTAACCCCATGGAAGGGTAATTGAAGGCTATTGATTAGTGACTGTTCAACTACTGCACTGCTGTAATGTGAGGTGTCCTGACATATGGAGTTACATGAACAAGACCCAAAAATGGGGTCCTGAGCAGCATGTTGCCATTTGTGAGTAGATTACATGTGCATCTCCACAGCTATCACAGCTATTCCTGGCCTGCTGGGCCTAAGTGTGTGTGAGAAACAGAGCTGAGCTAACATACCTCAGAATCTCATCTTTCAACTTCCAATTAAGGTCAAGGCAGTGAAAATGTCAGATGGCAGGATATTCACAAGGCTCCTCCTATTATGGGCATTCCACATATGCAAGCAACTTTGGGGATTCATAAAACAAACAAAATATCTGTATTATTGCTGCAGAGATAACTACCTCGTAAAGGTCTTAATCTGTTTACATATCTGTCCTTTTTGAGTAAACCCATGCATGATTGTTGACCAACCTGCAAAAACAGCAAAACTGAGGAAAGCTGTTGCAACAGACCTGTGATTCAGGTCTACAGCTCAGCGTGTTCATTCACATCCTATTGCCTGAATTCATTTCTATGCGATTAAAATGATTGTAAAGAAACAAAATGGAGCTTTTTGGATGGTAAGGGCATGAAGCTCTTCCTGGCAGGCAGTCCCATTGGTTCTATTTTGATAAGGGAGGGAAATACTTTGCTACAGAAATGTGAGTGCAAAATCTTTGGGCTCTCGATCATAATTACTAGCCGCTCTTGGAGTGCATTTCTATCTAATGGCTGTTCCGGTGGAACAGCACAGGTCTCAGAAAACCAGAGTAATCCAGTGCATTTCAAGGGAAAGAGGAGAAAGGAGTAAGGGGACGATAGGTTGTTCCTGTCCATGCTGAGGAAACATAGACAAACATACAGAATATTTCAGCACTGACAGCTGTACAAGCATGACAATCCAGACTTTTCTCACTTCTAGATGGTGAAATGAACACCATCATAGCAGGAAAATTATCACTTTTTACAAGACAGATAATCCGTAAAATCTACTACTCCAGGACAAAAGAGTCAGCAGGAGTGATTCAGTCATGCCAACCCCCATCATGTCATCAGGTTTCATTCATTTTTTTGTATTTAACCACCAAGATCATAGTAGCCACAGTAAGTAGCTCCACCTATTTCACTTTGATATTGTTGATCAACGATGCTAGCTTGTTGCTAAGTCTAGCTTGTTAGCTTGTAAACTAGCACCACTGTTTACAGTAGTCTTACTGTTTAGATTTGCTTGTATGCTAGCCCCACTGTTTAGTGTTGACTTATTGGCTAGTTTTTAGTTTAGCTTGCATGCTAGCACCACTGTTTAGTGTTGTCTTATTGGCTAGTTTTTAGTTTAGCTTGTATGCTAGCACCACTGTTTGGTGTTGTCTTATTGGCTAGTTTTTAGTTTAGCTTGTATGCTAGTACCACTGTTTGGTGTTGTCTTATTGGTTAGTTTTTAGTTTAGCTTGTATGCTAGCACCACTGTTTGGTGTTGTCTTTTGCCTCGTCCCCACTATGTGGTATCGGCCCGACTCTACTTGACTTGACTCTACTCGACTCGGCTTGAATGCATTCCATTACAAAGCAGTGCCGCCTTGAGAGTACCCGATTGACGTCATCTTCAACGTGAAACTGCTGACTGCGTGTTAAACAAAGTACATGAATAAAAACACCAACAACGATATGCACACAATGGAGAAAATCATGGGGAAAATTTTGATCCTGGGTATAAAAGCGTTGTTCAGAAGAAGCTGGAGGCAGCGAAATGAAATGCTACAGAAAAACAAGGGTAGTTTGGGAAATACTGCTGAGATCAGAGGACGAGTCGCATTGCACCACGACGCAAGTTACTTTTCTGTATCCGGTCCAACACTGTGGGATGCACTGATGCGCTGGTGTTTCTGATGCCCTACTCAGGCTGACTTGGCCCGGCAGGCGAGCACTTACTAGAAAAACAGTACTGGGTTACACATTCCAGGTAATGGAAACGCACAAAGGGCCGAGCTGAGTAGAGCTGAGCCGGTACCCTCTGGTGGAAACGGAGCATTAACAGCTACTTTTTACTTTAGCTTGTATGCTAGCACCACTGCTTGTCTTTATGGTTACTGTTTAGCGTAGATGTTTTTGGAGTTGTAATGTTTATTTTTACCGTTCAATATAAGACAGTTTCATCCAGTTTCATACACTTAGAAATAGGTAACCTCCAGCAAAAAAAACAAACTAAAACAAATAATACAATTAATTTTTAGTTGTATTGATACAAATTGTAAATCATATATGTTTCCGACTTTTTGTTATGAGTGAATGTGTCATGTCGCTTATCTGGTTTCCTGTTGCTGTGTTTAATAGCCTATGACAGGCTCTGCACTCACTGTGTAAGTCGTTTTGGATAAACGCAGCTGTTAAATGACTAAATGTGAACATTTATGTATAAACTTACTGGTAACAGTTGTTGTGGAAGCGGTTGTAGCTGCCCAGCGCAGTCAGGGCGCCCAATCCGATGGCATAAGAGAAGAAAATCTGTGTGCCGGCATCAATCCACACCTAGCAAACACAGAAAAGTCCTGAGAAAGTGTTTCACAACGTGTTGCTATATTTTCTAGCCACTTGAGAGCAATACCTGTGCCTCTCCGAGTTTGGACCAGTCTGGTTTCAGGTAGTAAACAATCCCATCTAAAGCTCCTGGCAGAGTGACTCCATGGGCCAAAAGAACGACCAGAACCAGGTAGGGAAACAGAGCTGTGAAGTACACAACCTAGAAAAAAGAGCCAAAAAGAGGGCTGTGAAGTGCACTTCTAGAGACAGTGGAAACAATTCAGTACAGTACACTTGAGGGTGGGGAGTTGAAGCTGCAGTGCTAAGCATTATGACTTGCATAAAAGTGCTAGAAAAGTCCACACTATGCAGCCCTTAAAACATCTCATAACATGAAGTAATACAGTGTAGTTACATAATGAATTTAACAAGTTAGCTTCTTATCATCAACATGGTCCATCAGCTATGTTACTGCACCCAAATATATCTTTAGCACTTTGATTAAGAAATTACCTGCTTTGAAAATACTCAAGTCTTAAGCAGAAGCCCATTAGGTCCTTCCTGTAGTGGATGTGTAATGGGCCCTGTCATGTTACTTTGAAGAAAAGGTAGCCTGTAAAATGGAAAGCCAGACAATTTGTAAACCTCCTGCAATAGCAGGGGTTTTTGGCAGACCTTTTCAGAACGTGGTCTTCGTCAAGTTATGCTGAGAAAGCCACCCACTGCTACCTAGCAGAAGCATCAAGTCCCCGCTTAATCAGCACGGTAAGAGCAAAGCAGTGAGAAAGCACATATTTTCCTTGATCTAGGACGAACATGGGAAGAAAAGCCCCTTTCCTGCTCTCAAACATCTACACGGTGGAAAGTTACTAATCGGCTTAAAGCTGGCTGGCTCAATCTCCTTCATTATTTTTTCCCCCCATCGTTCTGTGAGCTTTGGCAACTCTGGAGACGCGAGAATACAAACACAGACAATGCCATGTGTTGCAAAATACAGATGCATTCATTACTCCAGGTATGAAAGAGCACAGTGACGTAGCACAAGAGAATGAGGTGTGGTCACCCTTTAACAAGCCACTCAATGTGTACAGATAAACATAAAAGGGATCTATGGATCTCAGGATTATTGCCTTATGGAAATGTTAAGCTGATCATATACACAAACACGTGAGAAATCAAAATTGGCAAACACAAATTCCTCAAACGGAGCATATGTGTGCCTACTTCTATTTGTGTTCCTATGTTTGAGTCTAGACACTGATCCTCTCCTATACTTAAGCCGATTTTGGGGTGAAAAGGGCAAAACGTTGCAATAATTTAAAGTTTTGCATGAAGCCATGCGAATATTAGTCTGCACTCAGTAACCCCTGACACAGAAAAATCCTTTTAAATATTTATCTTCCTTCATAAACCCAAACAGTGAGAAGCAACACAAGCAAATCATGAACTGTACAGCCGGGAAACACTTTACCTTGCCAGTAGATTTCACTCCTTTCCACATGCAGAAGTAAACAATGATCCAGACGACTATGAGACACAGAACCATCTCATAGCTGATGTTGCCAGGCTCGTGCAGCCCGCCAGACAGACGCAGCACTTTACGCCTAGGAGGAAGACGACAAAAGAGGTGCTTATTTATCAATACAATAGAATACAGAATAGAACATAATATGCCTTTACAAATTACACATAACTATTTTTTATGCCTTGTGCCTTTTAAAACTGGCTGCAATTCCAATTATATTTCGGACTTTTCTATGTGGCGTTCTTACTATGTCTCCTCAAACATCATCTCCTCCAGAAGTCGTGATCAGAGACTCTGAATTGTCCCGAGTGTGTGTGTGTAAAATTGGGTCCCGAAACACTGTTACGCACGTAGCAGGTAATATAATGGATAGATGATGTCAGCTTGGGCTTTTCTAGGTCTTCTAAAGGACCGATGGAAGCTGGAAAATATAAATATATTTTGCAACTGTGAAATGTGCAAGACTGGAAACTCTGTGAAGCCATAAACTTTAGACTTCACTGTGTCAGAATCCCGTAAATTCAATTTGGCCATGGATGAGTGTGTTATGAGTGTGTTCAAATCTTTACGGCTTGGAGTTTACACGATTAAAAGCACTTAGTGAGACTGTGTAGGACCTACTCCCAGAACTCGATGACCGGAGAGCGCATGCCCTCAGCCTCCGCACAGCTGCTGTTGAGGAAGAGCTGCACTGAAGACAGGTTCACCAGGGGCGCGGATGAGGCCGAGGCAGAGGAGGAGGAGGAGGAGGAGGAGAGGAGGTTGGATGGGGTGACGGCAGATGACGCCTGGGTGGCGCTGCGGTTGTGGCAGGCGCGGCGGAAGTCCTGCGTACAGTTGGGGGTGTTCCAGGGGTGTCCGCAGGTGGCCCAGGGCAGCGGGTTGGTGAAGGAGTGGAAGAGAAAGTAGAGGCCCCACACCAGGATCATGATGTAGTAGGTGTTACAGAAGAACACGATCACCATTGAGGCCAAACCCAGACCTGACAGGGAGGGAGGAAGAGGAGGCACGTCAGGACAAATGAAACAAATCAGAGCTGATGAACAGGACATCATTGGTCAAGGTCACTGTAATCCAGGGAGTTGTAGAATTCTGGCAAGATGATGAATCACCCGAGAGACAATTGTTTAGGATGGAAATCTACAACTCCTTGAATCACAAAGACGACAGTTGTGAATGTGCCTTTGATGTGTCAGACACGATAAGATCCACAGGGATGCGCACCTTTGAAGAGGGGGGCGATGTTCCAGGCAGACACCCCTCCTTGCTTCATGAACTGTCCAAGTGCTATCTCCAGGAAGAAGACTGGGATGCCCCCGATGAACACAATCAGCAGGTAGGGGATCAGGAAAACCCCTGCAACACACATGTTCACCACAGGGTTCAGCACAGGGGCTTCTGACGTCATAGACTGGCTCTGGAACAACCACTGATCCATAGTCAAAGTTTGGCGAGCTAAGGATGTTACAACACAGGCTTGTTTGAGTGGTTTACCGCCATATGACATTCATAATAATGGTATCCAATCAATAAATTCCTTGGAATCAGACTAAGTAACATATTGTGGCATGCTTTGGGCCAAACCAGAGGAACTATGATTACATGGAGAGATGTAATTGCAGCTTGGCCTCCAAAACACACAGTCATTTGTGTATGAATCACTTAGGAAAATCTGCATCGAATTATCATCATGTTTGATTAAAAAAAGAAATCATACCATAAGTTGGATCATTCTCTTAATTTCCACTCTTGGCAACAGAAAATATGTTTGCACGACATCATTCTTCAACACACTTTAAGTGGGGCAACATGGTGCCTCAGTGGTTAGCTCTGATACCGAACAGCAGGAAGCTCCCAGGTTTGAATCCCAGCGGACACGAAGGCCTTTCTGTCAGGATGTCAGGATGTTTGCTAAACAGGGTTTTCTCCACATCCAATGAAAGTGTATGTTTAGGTCGACTGGACTCTTAAATTGTATGTAAGAGTGAATGGTGTGTGTGTGTGTGTGTCTGTGTGTGTGCCTGCAATGGACTGGAAACCTGCCCAGTCTGTACAAAGGGGGTAAGATGATAGATGGATAGATGCTTGTGAAAAGATGAGCAGGAGACAGGTTTACACATTCAAGAAGAAATTTCTTAAAAATAAAGAGAAATTTAAATAAGTACTGAGCTCAATGAAGAGCTCCTGCTCTTGGACAACTGGCAAAATTCAGATGTGAGCAGATGACCTGAGGTAAAAGCTGCAGCTATCAGGTTTTTAAGGACATGAACTGCTCACATATCAGCACAGCTCTCGCTTATCAACACTCAACGAGACAAGAAACCGGTGAAAGGCGAAGATGGAGACAGTGACGGACAGACAAGGCCACGCATTGAAGCCACATGTGGGAGATAACCGCAACGTCTCTCATTCCACAGGAATTCAGACAGTTTTGGTGAGTACTGTCCTTGAACCTGAGCTGCAGAGACCAAAGACAGACAAAGGATGATCACATGGAGAGAGAGGGAGGAAAAAAGAGACTCAAAGCAGTGACTAATGCTGCTTGTTTGCTTTTGATTAGTAGTAGTTTGTCCTTGAGCAGCTGAATGTCGTGCCAAGTGCTTTTCTATAAATACATCTATAAATCTACAAAACCCTCCATGGAGGAGAAAGATGGTCATGACCAGGAATACAAAGCCGTTTAACCAACTCGCTAAATCTAATTGCACAATTCTGGTCAGAATAATAATAACAGAGCTGAGTGATGCCACCGTAGTGCGCAGATGGGAGGGAGTCACATGACTAGCTCTGACGCAGAGCGGAGCGAGGCTGAGAAGAAAGGAGGGAAAGATGGATTCATCACAGAGAAGCAAGGCTGCAAAAAAACTGGGACAGAGCTGTGGTGGATGGGGTTCAGCAAATACATCAAAAAAGACACGCAGAAGAAGCGACCTGGTTGGCTCCGGAGCTGTGCTATTGACGACTGACGACTTGTATCTTATTCTTTGTGTCATTGTGGGAGAGCAGAGGGCTGCAGCCTTATAAGGAGACGCTGAGAGCGAGAGTCCGAGAGAGAAAGGGGTGGGAGAGCAGGAGACACAGACAGAGGCAGGAGAGAGAGAGATGCAATAGGAGGCGTGAATGGAATGAATGGAGGAAATGCTGGTGACATAGCCCCCGACATATTGGCCAAATCATCCAGGAACCTGCATAGGCTTAAGTAAATCCTCTAATCAAAACTGGACCAGACACATCAGGGTTAGCGGCTGAGTAACAAATAAATAAATAAACAAACAAGATTTGCAGAGCATTAATAACACATATTTATAGCACATTCATCTAATCCAGTCTGCGGTGGAGTGTGTCCTCACAGCTCCAGCCCTTATCTGACACCGTGCTACAAGGTGCACCCGTCTGTCCCCGGCCAGAGACGAAAACGAAGCCCTGCTGCCGATGTGGCTGAGAGGAGGAGGAGAGGCCGGCCACGCTGACATTTATTGTTAGACGGTTATTGTGTGACATATCCATACGCCTCCTGATTGGGAGGCGCGTGGGAGAGAGAGCACCTTTGTATGCTACGTGAGTGCTGGGCAGGAGCTCGGGGGGGGGGGGGGGGGGGGGGGGACTGTGTGAGGCAGGCCATTGTTATACGATACCAGAAGGTGGGTATCAGAGCCATGGGTCACAAGACACAAATGCATGAGCAGGAGGGAGGGCTGGACTAACACACACACACACACACACACACACACACACACACACACACACACACACACACACACACACACACACACACACACACACACTCAACCCCGTTTCAATTTAACACCTCATAAAAGGCAAGCAGAGTGGGTAGGGCTGAGATAAGAGGGGCAGTTAGGTAGGTTACCATGTCCAGGTTGGCATATATTAGGGTATGACAACCTGAACAACTGTATTTCCCAATGTGAGAGAGAGAGAGAGAGAGAGAGAGGGCAGCAGGGCAGGAACACCGTAGGGCCACAAGTACCAAGCCTGTGTGTAAGCAGCGGGCGGCTACAATAAATAAAGTGAAATCACGTGGGTGGGCACGGCCTCTCAGCTACGTGCTCCCAGCCACGCAGGCACTGCTGCTCCCTCCACCTATGAGCTCGCTGCCCTCCACTGGCATCCTACCTGTCGGCAGTGAACGGGTTCATCCAAAACAACTTCAGGAAAAACAGGCTACAACACTGTGCTTCCCAGTGTTTGATTCCCCTTCATCAAAATGTGCATGCATGTAGAGTAGGTGAACCCCAGGGCGGAAGGCTCGGCCTCTGTTCGTTTACTCTGGAAGGCAATAACTTCCTTTGTTAGGGAAGATGATTTACAAAGTTTAAAAATGTTAATTTTGACAGAATAGGATCATTCTAGGAACAAGTTGGATAAAATCAACTGTGAATTTCATTCACTGGAACTTTCCTTTTCCACAGCAGAGATAATGGATGGATTGATGTGCTTTTGGGCGCTCACCTCCTCCGTTCTTGTAGCAGAGGTACGGGAACCTCCACACGTTGCCCAGTCCGACTGCAAACCCCACACAGGACATGATGAAGTCCATCTGTCTGGTCCAGGTCTCTCTCTCTGCTGCTGGTACTGCCACAGCCCCATTCCCAGTCCCTCCTCCTCCTCCTCCTCCACCTGCTGCTGCTGCCCCGTCCTGGGCGTGTGGTGGGCCAGCCCCCCCACCCTCTCCACAGCCCGGGCCCGCTCCGGGCACGGGTACGAGGGGGCGAGCAGATCCGCCCTCCTCCTCAGACAAGGTCCCGGCTTCTAACTGGGGGAGACTGATCTCACCTGGTCAGGACAGATGGACAAGGTAGATTAGAGACATAGGATAAAAGCAGGCGCCAGGTTCAGATGCCTGCTGCACTCCACTTTCAGGGACGTTAAGGTGGACTGGAGACTGTAAACTGTGGAAAGTGAATGGTGTGTGAATGGCGTGTGCTGGAGACAGGACGTTGAGTTTGACTACTACTTATCAAATATCTACATTCTTATCACAGTCGGTACAGATTAACAGTCCTATTTAATCTGAAATATCCACACTCGTGTGACGTGCGTGACACACGGTGAGATGTCCCACGTCAGCACTGGGGACAGACGAGCCAGCCTCTGAATGGGAGAGACTGCGCTCAGTCCATTCATTGCACTGCAGCAGTGTGGCCAGTTGCAATCCTCTGAGCTGTAAAACATGGCTAAAATGATTCATTCATTCAATGAACTGACTGAGAGGACAAAGAAGCCCCTACACAGTCAGTGGTTAGGCTTCAAAAATCATGTTGTGTCATCGATGATCCCCCTCCCCTTCATGCCTCTCAGACAGGCTTGATTAGTGTGCTGCGGTACGACACAGCCAGCCAGGCTGCATAACCTTATCTCATGCTTCTCTCCTCCTATTTTCCTTACACACACACACACACACACTCACACACACACACAGACACACACATACAGACACACACGCCAATGAGGAAATGAAAGCAACTTCATTACGTTGCCATTGCATGATATCTGCAGCAGTCAGCCGCTCAGTGCTGGATGCAAAGCGAGGCAGCTGAATCCAGATCAGAGCAGTTTGAGGAGGGAGTGTGAACACAGGAAGGGCAAGGTAAGTGATGTCAGGATCTATAAACACAACTCTACAAGAGGATACCCACGCTCCAGGATCATTTCACTGCACACCATGTGGAAAGTGTTGTCTTCTCTAGACTGTAAACCTACATATGAGTCACTCCATTTTACAAGCTGTGACATAAAAACCTGACAATGATTTGTCTGACTTCACCTGCAAAGAGACACCTGACATAGTAAGCTTTAAAATGTGTGTAGGTCAGTCACAGGATCTGGCTTGGGGTGTAAACACTCATCTCATCCTTGCTATAGATAGACAGATAGATAGATCGATAAATAGATAGAAACTTACACTGTTTACAAAACAATGGGACCAAATATCCTCAAGAGATACAAATATAAATCCAGGAGTGCTATTACAAGGTGTATGTGATCTAAGTGTGAGACAGTGTGTGTCTCAGTGAGTGTATGTGCCTGAGGCAGATGTGTTTGCTCTCATAGTGAATACATGGATGTCAGGGATGGAGCTCATATTAAACACTTTCACAACTTACCTTGGCTGTTCTCTTCCAACTCGGGTGACATGTTGTAAAACTATTCTTTTCACACCAAAAAAAGAGGTTGAAGCTTGGCCTCTGGGTTGGTTGAGCCCAAAAAGGGGGGGTGTGAAGTTTGATTGACGTGCCCGGCACGCAGAGGCAAAGAGACAGGGAGGTGTAGCCACCCGTAAAGCACAGCTCCAGTTATAGGTATACTCTCTCTCTCTCTCTCTTTTTGAAATGATTTTCTGAGTTTGTGATCTCGCCTTCTTGAGATTTGAAAAAGAGGAAAAAAATCGCAGTCTCAGATTTTTTTTTTATCTCAGCCGAGAAGGTCGGAGGAAAAAGGGAGAGAGAGAAAAAAAATCTCACAAGGCGCAGCAAAAAGCAGTCAGTTCAGTTCAGCCGTTAACAAAGGGGATTCAAAAGCAGTCGACGAAGCACTTGAAGGTAAGCCTGAAGAATCTCATGGATGACAGTTAGATGAAAATGACTCTGCGCCTCGGGATGAAGATGTGTTGTCTGGATCGAACACCCCCAGCCCCCAGTCAGAAGTCCAGGAACCTGCACGGACGGAGAGGATGCGGCGGCTGCTGCTCAGATGGAGCCTCGACCGAGGAAGAATGCGATCTAAGCTCCGTCCTCCCCGGGCCGTTAGCCCGGACGGCCCCCCTCCTCCTCCCCCGGATACTCGACGCTGATTGGCTGGAGCCCGCTTCCCCCCTCCTCTCTCCCCCCTCTGCTCGACGCTGATTGGCCGGAGGCAGGTCAGTGCGGTGTGCACAGCAGCATCAGCAGCAGTAGTCAAAATAATAGATAGATAGATAGATAGATAGATAGATAGATAGATAGATAGATAGATAGATAGATAGATAGATAGATAGATAGATAGATAGATAGATAGATAGATAGATAGATAGATAGATAGATAGATAGATAGATAGATAGATAACCCATTCAGTACGTGTGAAGAGTCGGAGAAACTCCCGGATCGTACTCGTATTATCCTTGAAAAGAATAATTTTTGAGCAGATTTTAAGTTGGTCAATAGGTTTTTTGACCGTGCTGTGATGCAGTAAAGCATGATGCTCCAAATCACTGACATAAAAAATAGTAATGTAGTTATTGTTCTTTGTTACTTACAAAATACCATGTAGATAAATTAAGATTCTCCAATCATAATCTACCCTTTTCTGTCTTTTACAACTCTCTAAAACAATGTGTCAGAATCAAAACAACTGACTTATGTGCTCTATATAACAAGTTAACTAATTTCTTTACTTACGTATCTTTACCCACTGTGAGATACCCTGGCATTGTTCTATGTTCTAATGTTTTCTGTTTTTGATGAGTTATGAATAAAAAATAAAGAGAGAGGCAGTGGGAAGGGAGCCACGAGGATGGTCTTTAAAGCATGCTACACGTCCTTGACCTGGAAAATACAGTAATAACTGCGGAGAAGTGGCCCTCACAGCGCCCCCTGCTGGTGATGGAGCGTTCTCGACGTGGTGGGTTTCCTCAAATAAAACAGTGGTTACGAGCGTGACTCTTAACTTTTGTTCCATGTGTTCCATATGTATCATATTGCTCTGTGAAATGACGGTTTAGTGTCTCACAAAAGTGAGCACACCAGTATTATATTTTATTATTACTATTTATGGGATAACGCTATAGAAATGAAGCACTGATATAACTTCAAATAGTCGATGTACAGCTTGTAGAGCAGTTGAGATTTACTGTCCCCTCTAAATAAGTCAACAGAGATCTGAAGAATTCTGGAGAAAGATTCTCATTGTTGTGAGACTGGATGAGCATACTGGCATGGAGTGACTGCACAGTGTCGGCCTGTCTGTTGTACCGGGGCGACATCTAGTGGACGTCGTGGATCGACCCGTTAGCATGAATGACTGCACTTGGAACATCAGTAATAAAACATTTCTTTATATATTTCATAACAGAGAACAAATACAGTAAAATACAGGGACAGGTTCAGTGCAACACCAAGCTGTAATAAATATGCATTCCTTTAAATAAATTATACTGATAATAAATAACACTCAAATAAATACTCTGACAGTTAAATATGTTTATGAATTGTGAGAATAAGAAACAAAGATGTTGTAATAAATTACACCTGAAGGACTGAGCTGCCACTGTGAGCAAGACAAGCAAACATTTGGGAAACAGTGCTGAAAGCCCTGTATTAGATAAGGTGTCACTCTGGAACCAAATGGAATATAAATGATCTCAACAATGTTCCCTCAGGGACACATTCACTGTGGAATATTATAATATGGCTTTTGCAAAAACAAAGTCTGCGATAAATAACACTGACTAACACTACAAACTGGAGCACATGTCAAGTAAACCCAAATGGAAGACAGGTAAGCAGGTTTGTCTCTGGATCACGTGGCTGCATGTTTTCCAACGTACATGTATCCGTTCTTTAAGCCGCATCCGCTCTATTCACGCTTTTGTTATTTATGGAAGATAAATGAAGCAGGAGGAAACTAATGCACTTGCCCACCATCATTCTAAACCTGCCAAAATCTTACCTGACCAAAGTGACTTATCTGTATAGTAAATGTGCATACTGGAGCTTGAGAGACATGATGAATCACAGGACGGAATTGGGATGATTTTTTTGTGCAATTTCTTTTCCACTTACAGCACCTAACATCGCAAAGAGAGTCTGTGATGCTGAGCGGCTCTTTGACTATAGGTCCTGGTGGAGGTCGCTGTGTGGGAGTGGGTGGTAATGCTCCTCCATGCCTGGTCTGGTTTGATGTCTCTGAGCAACTAGTCTCTGGTAGCGGGCCTGCCGCTGGTGATCTGGGTCCACGTCCACCCAGCTGTGGGCCACCCACTTCACCCCACGCCTGACCGGACACTCACCGTGCAGGGAGTACTCATCCAGCTCACCCATCCAGCCTGGGGCAAGGGTCAGAGGCAGAGCACAAGAGGAGTTCATTTGGATTAACAGCAGATGCATGCCCTCACTGACATGTACATACACAGCTGATTTCATGTTTTCATTTCATTTAATCAAAGCGTCTTCCTCATATACTGAATCTCTCAGGCTTGTTTAGAGCTGGCCTACTATCCCTGAAACCAATCAGACAGGCATTTTAGTCCAAGAAGTCTACAAAGAAGGACAGAAAACTAGTTACAGATGGCACATGAAAATAGACTTGGGGGGAAATATGGAAAACGTATACAAAGCAGGACAAACTGTGTCCAAACTAAACACTTCCACTGAGCGACTCCATTATCACAGACTCATCTGCCTATCAGCTGACACGGCAAACAGCTTTTTATTCTGAAAGAGGTACTTGTTCGGCTTGTTTGTGGGATGTAATGTATGTGGCTGTGGGACCCAATGGAGAACAGAACATAAAGAGATGACTAAATCAAGTTAACAAAAATGCACAAAATATGTTGGTTTCTGCTTGCTGCCAGAATCCTTTCGTCACATGGTGTGCATCAAATCCATGTAGTGGAGATGTGTGCCCCAGAGTGTCTTCTTCTTTGTGCCAGATTAGACACACTACAGGGTAGTTTTGAGATCTTGGTGCCAGGGGAGAAATATGACACTTCATGATCACACATTCCACTGCATCTTGGGCGAAGCGACAACTTAGCTGTAGTAAACAAATGTAGACGGCTCAAAGAGTCTGGAAGAAAACAGGCTTTAGTGTTTTCCATCCACTCATCATCCCACCTCCAACCTCTGCACCTGCCTGGAAAGTACTGACAGAATCATCCAGATTGAACTCTTCAGGTCTGAAATGATTCCAGCAGCACAGGAGAGTCTGCAGGCACTTTGGGATAGTTGAGGACAGATTTGAAAGCAGCAAACATGACCAGAGCCCAGGTCTGAGCAGGGATCAGACCTCAGGCCTGTACTATGGAGCAGGCTCTGGGCTGGGTGAGGTAGCTTCAGGGTGAACTCTGGGCTGGAGCTGGTTCACATCTCCATGGTCACTGATAAGAACCACTAACCTTGTCCCTCTCTGGAGTCGTGCTCACTGTCCCATAAACAGTCTCACTGCTCTCTCCATCCTTTCTTTACGCTACAAGCACTGCCAGATCCATTTACTTGTGTCTTTACATATACATTGTCTAACAGACTGATTTGAGGTCTACGGACTCATGCTTTTAAGAGAAGACAGTAACCCAACTTGGTGCTCTGCATTATGTTTTTGCATTTGTGTTTAACTTACTTAGATCTGGATAACAGGTCATGATGATGGAGCGTTCTAGCCTATCATTATCTACTATTATCTGCAAAGCTCCTTTCTGCCCTTTGCTGCAGCAGCTGTGTCTACTTTTGCTTTACTTTTGTCTTTAAGCTCTTCATATCTCTGTACACACATCGCCGGCTCTGCTCTGCTGGTGCAGACGTGTCGCCCTTTTGATTGGTCAGATGCTGTTAACGGCACCCCCTATATGCGAGCGTACCCCTTACACACTTTAACTGGGTTAACAAGGTGACACCACCGCTGTGAGACTGTTCAGCTGTTCAGTGATTGTTAAGTTATGGTGATGCTGAACTAGCTTCAGAGCACGGGCCTCACATTCAGGCCTCACTGATGAACTAGCCAGGAGCCCGCCCTACTCTTACCTCTGCCATCAGAGAGATGGTTGTACCAGAGGAGAGCTGTCCCAACAGAGGGTTTCAGTCTCAGGTTCCCCCTGCCACATGTCTCCTGGGTGTCTGTCAGATCAACTCCATCCTGGACCAGTGCCTGGAACACACAAACATGTAAACAGCCTGCGTGTTATCGCTTACTTTGGCACACGCTGTGCTCATTTGGGTGTCAGATTCCTTGTCACAGTTCAGCAAAGCCTGCGTATTATCAGCAGCACTCATGTCACATCCAGTCATCATCGTTTGTACGAATGTGTGGCGCCATGTATCTGGCTTATGAGGAGAGCAGTCACCTGCTCGTCGTAGGTGCGGTTGTCCGCCACAGGAAACGTGGTCTCGCCACCTTCGTCTACAGAGCTGAGGTAGAACAACATGGTCAGGTACCTGGGAGGAAACAGAACAGTAAGACACACACTCAGACTGCTGTGAAAAACTTCCCCACATTCCTAGACAAGACTTGATTTATTTTTAGGCACTGGGTTTTAGACTAATGCCTAAAAGCATTGGTGATAAAAATTAGATTTTGGGAGAAAAAACAAAGAATCTATTGCTGAAGTTGTCCCCGTTGTGGGACTAATAAAGGAATATCTAATCTTATTATCTGTGTTTTCTTGACGTTTAAAACTGGGAAACTCTCAAATGAAAAGGTTCAGGTTGTCTGTGAACATGCACAGTTTCCACTGCATCTCTAGATCCAGACAGAGAGTTGTGTTCACCTGCAGGAGACTTCAGGGAGTGCAGATGTGTTTCCAGCCAGGCGTGTGTGTGCACAGCTGCTCTCCGACAGGGACGGGCTGCTGTCGTGGTGAGCGTCGCTGAAGTCTCCTTGTTCGTAGCGAATGACCTGCAGTGGCTCGCTGAGCTCCACCAGCGAGGAGGGGAGGCGGCTCAGGCTGCTCAGCCTGAGCAGGAAGCAGCACAGACCAGAGCCATGGGCAGCCGGCCTCACACTCACTCAATGCATTTCTAGGACTTCTTCAAGACTTCCTGAAAAGAGCTCCTGCCACACATCTCTCACTCTTTAAGTTTGTAATTAAATCAATAGAGTACAACCAGACAACAGACCTCAGATCAGCTGGGAAGGAACAAAGCTCATAAGAATAAATTAAACCAAAGGAAAATTTTAAAAAGGATGTTAAAATAGACCTTGGTCACAATTAGTCCCAATTCTCTTTTGTCCACCAATAATAGCCCAGACTGTTTTTGACTACTTGAGTACTAACAAAGTATAATACTTCTTGGAATCATGATTAAGACTAAATAAGACTTATTCTAAATAAGTCAAAATTTTCCCAAATTGATTTGTCAACGTTTAATACTTTTGGAGAGCCCAGGTCCAGTCGTGGGCGTTGAGCTGCAGTGGGGTGAAGCTACCTGTTCCTGAGTGTGTGCAGCACGTGGTGCGACCCCGGGCCCTGGGACAGCCACGTATGTCTGCTCCTCTGTCTGAAGCCACCGTGCAGCGTCCTGCTCTGCTGCTGCTCCGGCCCCTGGGACACGTCGTAAACACGTCTGAAGTCATCCAGGCTCAGCATTCCTGCCAGGAACACACACACACAAAATCCTTTAGTAGGTCATTCACTCCTTCATTTAGCCGACAGCCTGGGATGTAAAGTACAGCTATGAGGCATTAAACAACACTACGGGTGTAATAAAAGAAGCCTTGCAAAATGACTCAGTCATAAAGATACATAGCATGACAGGACGTCCTGTTCAGATTATATTTCCTCTTCATTTCTGGAGCAGGAGGAGGTACCAGCCTGGCTCCTCTGCTCCGTCTGCTCCTTCCCTCTGTTACTCTCAGCTGAATGAATGCCTGGCCCCCACCGTCCCCTGGGGGGCCGCGCCCCAGCCGCAACAATAGCTCTGGGGTGCCAGAGCAGAAGTAGCCAGGGATGGTGGTGGTGAGGGAGGAGGGAGGAGGGGGGGGGGGGGGGGGGGCGGGGGTGGATACAGGGGATCCGGGCTTGGAATATAATCAGCTTTTAATGAGATAGGATGAGGCACATCCGGACCGGGTCGTGTAGCACGCCTGGCACAATGGCACCGGGTCAAAACGGTGTCACCCCTCTTCCGGCCGTGCCACGTTCACGCAGGACTGGCACGCAATTAGTCTTAACAGAGACTAATTACCAGCACTATTGACACACCAACACCCTCACACACACACACACACACACACACACACACACACACACACACACACACACACACACACACACACACACACACACACACACACACACACACACACACACACACACACACACACACACACACACACACACGAGGACTCAGGTCCATCAGGTTTATATTTTTTCTCAACAAAAGTTCATCTATTCTGTTTTCTGAGAACATTCAGCCACAATATTCCAAAACCTGCATTCATTTCCTTTAATGATGTGGCAGCTACCAACATACATAAGTATGTAATTACTGATGTTCTCTACAGGTATGCAACCCTGGGAACATTGAACATATGAACACAGAGGAAGAAACCAGGAAATGTTCACATTTAGACAGTTAAGACCAGAGAACAGATGAGATTTCTTGACTTTATTGATGTATTTATTTTTCTGGGTTTCACTGGACACATTCCTGCTGCTGGTCAGTAGTGTGGGGATGGGAGGAGCTGAGTCGTGGTTGTTATGTCTGTTTCTTACATGTGGATCTGTACTGTTAGTTCCACTTGTAAAATGAAAATAATACAAAAGGCTTAAATAAAATCTCACACACACACACACACACACACACACACAGACAGGCTCTAACCTGTGGGGCAGGCTTCCAGACCAGCCAGTATCTGCCGTAAATTGTCTGGGTTGAGCCAGGTTCCGTCCTGAGAGTGTGAATGACTGACAATCTGGAGGAGAGACCACAACATTTTTCTTATTTCTACACACAACATTCCTTGGAATGGGTTTTCTGGGAATGTATTTGCTCCCCTCAGATTGAACACAGTGACTGGATGTGATGCATCTCTGCTGTCACCTCCTGCTTCTGAAGCAGCCCGTCCTGGTTTAGATCCAGCAGGCTGAAGACCTCGTCGGTGCTGAGAGACAGCAGTGGGTGGCTGGAGTCCTGGCGGCCCAGGCTGGGTGCTGGGCTCTGGCTCTCCATCAGACCCTTGAGCTGGGCCAGCTGCACCACCACACGGCTCTCCTCCTCTGACAGGAAGCCCGGGATCTCTGACCAGGACGGAGAGCAACAACGTTAGGACAGGCTGCTCTTTCTGAGTGGATCTCTTCCATCTGAGGAGCAAATACTGGGATCTGCAGGAAGCATGTTCATTTCAACACCTTTTTAAAATCTAAAAAAAACCTTGAATACTTTATCACCATTTCAAGATGAAATAAGCAACACATCTTTAACTTCCTCAACAGTCGTAGTCTGTAATAGAGTCTGAGAGAACAACCACACAACAGACCTCAGATCAGCTGGGAAGGAACAAAGCTCTAAATAATGAATGAAACCAAAAGAAAAGGTTTGCTAAAGTAAGTCTCAATGACTCTGACTTAGTTATTCACCACAAATACACTTTTTACAGTCAAACTATTTGGAAAGAGCTTGAATACCAACAAAATGTAATAATCCATAAAATCACGATGGAGATGTTTTTTAAGGGCCTTAAAGTTCTCCAAATTGGTGTATCAACTTATAAAACTCTGCAAACACACTGAATTCAAAATAAATCAAGTTATTCTGACCAAGATATCAATTAGAACAGCCAGACCACAGTCAGGAACACCAGGTCATCAATGACGAGGCAGCCGCAGATCAAACACACACTTCAATCAAAGACAATGGTTCTGTACTGCGAATCAAACACAGTCAAGACTTTAACTTGGTTTAAAAACTGAAACTCTACAAATATTGTAGTTGACATCTTTACCTTGACTTTACAACGCATTTACCAAATGTGAAAACTGTGGTGCACACATAGAGAGATGTCGGGCGGGTCGCTGGCGAGGAACCTTTGAATGGATTAGAAACGCTCGGCTGACGAGTTTGATCTGTCGGACTGAATGGATTACCAAATGGAGATCGACTGACAAGCATTTTGGTTGTGAAGACGGCTTGATCAGTCTGTTAATTAGGATGATGAGGGTGTCTGACACCTCGAAGATCAAGACACATCTCAGGAATTCACTGAAACTAATTTTTTTACAATAAATACATTTGCATGTAGTAATAACCCAGAGAGCTAAATGCTTGTTTTCTTGTTCTTTTCATCACTCTACACTTGGTGATAATTAAAATCAGTCTTGTGTGTTTTCTTAGCACTTTGACTGTGTGTATGTATAATGAGTGTGAGTTATTCCCTCCTGTTACTCCCAGAGGAGCTGTGTGTGGTATACAGATCTCATGGGCTCATCTAATGTGTGATGACACTGGACTCTGGAGGAAGATGGAAACGGTACGGTCCTCAGGGAGTTGGTGATCGGCAACATTAATAAGTGCAGAATAAACAGAATCATATCCATCAACTACACTTTCTCATGTAACGTCTTTTCTCCATCATTTGCTGGACTTTAGCAGAAATCTACCTACATCACTGGAAGGATTGTTATTTTTTCACATTAATTTGAACTCATCCGGATGTAAGAGTCAGACCCCCCCCCTCCCCACTCCACTCCCTTCTTTCGTCAGTCACTTCCCCACACAGTGAAAGGCTTCCGGCAGGTCGGCTGTGGTACAGTACAGACCTTGTTTGTCACCCGTGTCTTTTACACTGTACCCACTTGGATAATTCCCATTGTCCAGTCAAGCCTCATTAATGTGGACAGCTGATATGAATGAAGGGGGACTGCGCCTTCCTCTTCTCCCTCCCACCACTGTCTCTTTCTCCCCCGGAAAGGAAGTGACCTGCTTGTCTGAGCAGGAATCAGGCCACGGCTACGCAGCAGGACCACACCAATATTGTTTGTGTCTGACAGATATGTTCACGCACAATCACACAAGTAATGTGGTCCAGAGATGCGAGTACTGATATTGATTAATCTTTAAAAAAGTATATACCTAGATACACCTAAATGGAGGACAATAAAATACAAATTAATTATTAAGGCTGCATTTGTCACTGTTGGGATTCTTTGTATATGTCAAATATTTGAAACCTATAAAATAGTATCAACTGTTTTCTCTTAGCAGTAATAGCTACAGAAGTGCAAAAGAGTTACAAGGTCAGGATGGGACGGGACACTTAGGTGTGGGTTGTGAGAGAATGCGTGACGAAAGGCACGGAGGAGTTCCACTAAATAAAAGCTGGTCTGTGTGGATCCGAGCTGTGGGGATGGAAACGTCAGAAAAACCAAAAGTATCCAAAGTCTGAATCATCCATTTCTCTAATTATGAGCTCTGTCAAAAAGACTTAAAGCTGCTCATGAATGCGTACAACTCATCATTAATGACACTTAGCAATGTGTCCCCCATCCTTTCTCAATGCCGCTGACTACGCCTCCTCTTCTCCTATGCAAATGTAATCACCGCCCACTATAAATGCACCTATCCTGCCCATCTCTCCTGCACTATCACAAAGAGACCTGCATCCACGCCAGAGACACGCTGGGATTATTCCTCCTCTCCAGCCTCTGCTCCAGGATGACTGCAGCACTCTGCCCCCAGTTCATCTCAAAGACGTGGTGTCCCTCAGCCTCGGTGCTGCTCCTGCTGCTGCTGGCTGGGCCCGGCAGCTCGCTGCTGCTGGGTCCTGGGAGGTTGAGGACAGGGCTGGAGGGACGAGACGGTGGCGAGGGCCGGGTCGGACCTGGACTTAAGCAGCAGGGCGGGGCCAGGACCGGCACCAGCACCGAGAGGAACACTGAAACTGGATTTACAGAGGTTTCTGTGGCGGGAGAGGACGCTGAGGTGTGGGGAGACCCTGATACCACCACTGGCTACAGATCCGTGCTTCCTCTAGGTGAAGGTGGACTGTGGGAGCCTCGCAGTTCCTCTCGCTGCGTGCCTGTCCCGCCGGGCATGGCTCTGTGCCAGAACATCGGTTATGACACCATGAGGATGCCCAACCTGCTGGGCCACGAGTCTCCGGCCGAGGCCGTGCAGCAGAGCGCCAGCTGGTTGCCGCTGCTCGCCCGAGAGTGTCACCCCGACGCCCGGATCTTCCTCTGCTCTCTATTTGCACCCATCTGCCTCGACAGGTACGTTGACACACAAGCTCTGGCCTTTTGAGGGAATAGATAGATTTTGCTAGTGCCCCAGAATTAAACAAACCACATTGCAGAATTACAAGCTTTAACAACAAAAAACCCACTACGATTTCAGATTAAAAGCACTGTTTAATAGGATCAGGCTTGGCCTCTTCTGATTGCTATGCAAATTGGTGCAGGTCTCACTGGAACAGGCCCTGGTTTCACACAGAAACCAAGCCATCAAAGCTCTGTAATGGCCTCTTTGTCACATTAGCATCTCTGAGTTTAGAGACAGATAAAAACAAGCCCCCAAATGTATTCTAATCAACCCGTTTGTTCTCAGACACAACCCTCTGGTCTAGTGGCTGCCCAGCAGGTTCCCTCACCATCTCTTGGGTGTCAGGTTTATTTCTCCCTGCAGGAGTCTGTGTGAATCGGTGCGAGACAGCTGTGCACCAATCATGCGTTGTTATGGCTATCCCTGGCCAGAGATCCTGCGCTGTGACCAGTATCCTGAGGACCACCTCATGTGCATCTCCTCCATCACCAACAGCAGTGTTCCCACAGGGGGACGCAGAGGTGAGAAACGGATCACTCAAACACATAAACCGGCCTCAGTTTGACCCATCAGACGATTTGATCATTGCTCTGACTGTCCTAGTGCCTCAAGCCAGCTGTCGGGACTGTGAGCTGGAGGAGGCCTCCTCCTCCAAAGATACGCTGGAGACATTTTGTCGGAGTGATTTTGGTGAGACTCGTAATCCTCCCCATTTTCTCTTCTAACTATCCCGTTCTTTAGAAATGCTTTGATTGATATGTTTGATTCTAACTTCTCTGTGTCATTCCCAGTTGTGAAACTGCGTCTAACGCGGCTGAAGTACAGCCCGGTTACGCTGTCTCAGTTCTCGCTGGCTGCCAGACTGGACGTGGTGAAGCACGGGCCCCTGCTGGGAGGACAGATCCGCTCCCGCATCGAGCTGTGGCTGGAGCGGGACGCCACCTGCGTCCGCAACATGACGCGCCAACACCCGCGGGGTGGCACCTTCCTGGTGACGGGCACGGTGCAGGGCGAGCGCCTGGTGGTCAACAAGGCTTTCGCCTGGCAGAGACGGGACAGGAGTCTGGTAGCAGCGGTGCGGAAATGGAAGCATCACAGATGCAGGAGTTAAGATTGCGCTATGGTAGAAAATTCAAAACAAAGCGAGACATCATACCACGTAGAGAAAGAATAGCATTTAGGATTTACCTGAAAACCAATGACTGTAAATTATGCCTGGTCTAGTCTTTTATAATCATGTTCAAACCTCGACACGAGATATGCAGACACAAAGGAGCTCATAGGGAACCCACACTGTGCATCTCTCTAGCAGTGATGGTCGAAAGAATAAAGATGTTTAATAAAAGAATGTACATATCTGTGAATTTTAAGTATATATCCCTCATCTATATTTGTATGTGTAATCTTTCTTTCATTAAATTCTGTGATCCAAATCCTGATGAAATGCCATTCATTCCTGCTCAAAGATAAAGAGGCAGAGTAGCTAGTGCTCCAAGCTCCTCTCTATGAAGTTTGCATGTTGTCCCCAAGTGTGCCATGAATTTCACACCAGTCATAATAAACATTGGTTTCCTCCCACAGTCTGGAAAACATGCATTACAATTGTTTGGAGACTCTAAATTGCCTCTAGATATGAGGAAGTCAAATGGACTGGAAACCTGTCCAGGGTGCAGGTAAGATAAGGGAGAAATTAAATGCTTCCTTCTCAAAGTCTATAAGTGCATTTACCAAACAGCAGAGGTTTCAGACTGAGCGTCCTCATTTCATGCATCTTGTCCGGCACCAGGGACACACGCTGGACATGTCCCACCTGCAGATGACAAAGACACAAGATACACACACAGTATTTACAACATTGTCAATTCAGCCATGGTCTAGTGGTTTAGGACCTGGATTTGTAGAACTTAAGTCACAGTTTGTCTCCCTGAGCAACACACCTCACCCATATTGCTCCCAGATTGCGGGATTAGAATTTCTTTCTGTTTTTGATTTGGAAATTTCCTCATTGGGGGAAAATGAAGGCCTGTTCTGATCTGTTCTCCTTAGTCATTTAATATAAGATTGTATCCAAAGCTACTTACTTGAGAGAAAACGCATTCAAGCTACACCACCCAAAATATCAATCAGGTGTATGAATGGGTGAATGTGATTTGGGACAGTCTGTAAAGAGCTCTGAGAGATCATGGTGATGAGAAAATCGCTATTTCATAACCTAATAATAATAATAATAATAATCGTTGTAAATGAAAATGCAGCAGACAGCATAAAAACAAAAAAAAGACACAAATCTTCTTGAATGCAAACTTTTAACTTCCTTAGCCTTAATGCGGTACTAGTGTTTGATTCCTTACTCGGATCCCCTCGATGCGAGGCAGGGTGAAGCTCTGGCTGCTCTCCTGCACCTGCAGCTCCCTGGATGCGGGAGCGGGATGGGGGAGGGACGAGCCGCTGTCCCCTCCGGAGGAAGGAGAGGTGGTGGCCCCGTCCCTGCTCACCAGGTCCCCGGGGCCGTTGTTGTAGTGCACGTAGAGCAACAAGCCAATGACATTCAGGATGTAAACATGGAAGAAGACCATGACGACCACGAAGTAAGCCCGGGAGCAGATGCTGCTCCGCTGGATGTGCAGCCGGGTCGGTCTGAACGGAGGGTGGAAGGAGGACAGCGGCTTGTCCTCGCTGTATTCCTCCTCTTCCTCCTCTTCGCACTCCTGCCCCATGCAGTCCTCGGTGTCTTCCATATTTCCACTTAATCGCTGCAGGGTGAGGGGCTGAGAGGCTTTGATCTCTGTTTACCCTGTTAGCTGAGTTAGCTAGCAGCGAGCTGCAGGGCTGGACCGAGCACGACCTCTCTGCCGGTTCTGTCGGAGGAATAAACCGGGCAGCTCAGGGGCGAAACGTGAGACTGACGACGACGTTTTCGGCTGATGAATAAACTGTTCATCGTTTGTTGAGGTCCGTTAATTCCGAGTTGGCTGCCTGTCCAGTCTGCTGCCCCTGACAACCTGCCTAACAAAACGGCGGAAACACTTCCGGCTGGGTCTGCTCTCACTGGAAATAACGAGCGCCCCCGGTGGCCGCCACACACCCAGACACACAGTTAGACACACAGCCCAGACATGCCCTGAAATGTCTGGGCATGTCCAGACACGCTCTGGCGTGTTCAGACGGGCTGTATTATGAAAAAATTGTGCTTTCTCAAAATCGTCCTTCTAGGACCTATTTAGGAGCGCGTTTCAGACCATTTGGAGTCGATTGGTACCCACTTTCAAGGGACACTTTTTTGGATCCCATACATTGACATGTCCAGACAGGCTCTGACAGGTCCAGAAACACACCCAGACACACAGTTAGACACAACTTCAACTTCAACTTTTATTTGTTTTAAGTGCCATATCATAACAGCTGTTATCTCAGAGCACTTTACAAGGAGAGCAACAATGTGTACATAGTGAAAAACCCCCTGTCCTTAGACCCTCGCAAAGGCTGAGGAACAACTCCCAAGAAAAACCCTGACAGGGAAAAAAGGGGAGAAACCTCAGGGTGAGAGACAGAGGAGGGGATCCTCACCCAGGACGGACAGGCGGGCACAAACAAAACATTATTGATGGCTAACAGTTCAGGATATAAATCAATGAATTGAATTGAATCAGTCCATAGTAGCGGGCAGGAGGAACCGCAGTGAGATGAGCCGGGTAGAGGTGGTCCTGGATCCAGCTCAGCGTTGATGGAAGTCGGGAGGGAAAAATAAAAATAATAAAAATAAAATGAAAAATGAAAAATAAAAGTAAGAATAAAAAGAAAATTAAGAATTAAAAAATAAAATATTAATAAAAATGTAAATAAGAATAAATAAATAAATAAATAAATAAATAATAGAAAATATATATATATATATAAAAATAAAAATAAAAATAAATTGAGAGATAACAAAGGAGAGGGGGAGGAGAGGGAGGAAGAGGAGGAGATGGAAAACGGACGGGGAGAGGCCAAGAGGAAAGAGAGAAGCTAGAGGGAACGTGAACCTGATTCACACTCACAGGGAAGGCAGAGAAGATAGAGCTCAATGTGCCGGGGACCCCCAGCAGACTCAACCTATAGCAGCTTATCTTGGAATTATCTGTAGGCTCTGTCAAAAAGGAGGGTTTTTAACCTACTCTTAAAGGTAGAGAGGGTGTCTGCCTCCCGGACTGAAACTGGTAGATGGTTCCATAACAGAGGGCCTTGGTAGCTGAAGGCTCTGGCTCCCCATCTAGACTTAGAGATTCGTGGAACCACCAGTAGGCCTGTATTCAGAGAACGAAGTGTCCTAGTGGGGCAATAGGGTTTTATCAGGTCTGAGATATAAGAGGGTGCCAGACCATGAAGACCTTTATAGACAAGGAGGAGGATTTTGAACTGGATCCTGAAAGGTACAGGAAGCCAGTGTAATGAGGCCAGAACAGGAGAGATGTGATCTCTCTTTCTAGTTTTAGTCAGGACACGAGCTGCCGCGTTCTGAATGAGCTGCAGAGTTCTCAGTGACCTATTGGAGCATCCAGCCAGTAGAGAGTTGCAGTAGCCCAGCCTGGAGGTAACAAAGGCATGGACCAGCTGTTCTGCTGAATGGGGAGGGAGGAGGTGTCTTATTTTTGAAATATTGCGGAGGTGGAAGTAGGCAGTCCGTGAGATCGATTTTATGTGGGAGCTAAAAGACAGGTCTGGATCAAAACTAACACCTAGGTTCTTTACAGTGGTGGCAGAAGAAGTCGCAAAACTACCTTGTAGTGCTATGGCATCAGATATAGAATCACGTAGGTGTTTAGGACCTATGAGCAGCAACTCTGTTTTTTCAGAGTTCAGAAGGAGGAAATTATTAGTCATTCAGGCCTTAATGTCATCAAGGCAGGACTGAAGCTGCTGTAGACGGCTGAGCTCGCCCGGCTTGATAGATAGATATAATTGAGTGTCGTCAGCATAACAGTGGAAATCTATAGAGTGACTCCTGATGATATCACCTAGAGGGAGCATATATACAGAGAAATGAACTGGACCAAGCACAGATCCTTGCGGAGCCCCGTGGCTGACTTTAGTACGTGGCGATTGGTTATCGTTAACACAAACAAACTGATATCGGTCTGAAAGATAGGACCGGAACCAGTCTAAAGCAGTGCCTCTGATTCCGAGTTGATATTCCAGTCTCCTTAGTAAGATCTGGTGGTCAACCGTGTCAAAAGCAGCACTGAGATCTAACAAGACAAGCACTGAAATGAGACCCTGGTCAGATGCCATTAAGAGGTCATTGGTGACTTTAACCACCGCAGTCTCAGTGCAATGATTTATTCTAAAACCAGACTGGAAGGATTCAAATAAACTATTGTTATTGAGGTGTTCACAGAGCTGGTTGGCAATGATTTTTGAGATGAAGATGAGATTAGAGATCGATCTGTAATTTGCTAAAGTTCCTGGATCAAGGGACGGTTTCTTGAGGAGGGGTTTGATTATTCCGACTTTGAACGTAAGAGGAAAGTAACCTGTTGTTATGGACATGTTGATGAGGTCAAGTAAGGAGGTGGCGATTAAAGGCAGCACTTCCTTTAACAACTTGGTCGGAATTGGGTCAAGGAGGCAGGTCGAAGATTTAGAGGAGGAGATGATAGTGGTCAGCTGATGCAGGTCAATAGGGTCAAATGAAGATAGTGACCTGGTTATATCCACATCTGTGATCTGAAAGGCTGCAACAGGGGGTAGGTTAGTCGCCATGCATGCTGAGTGGGTCGTAATTGTTTGTCTAATATTTGTAATTTTGTTGTTAAAGTAGTCCATAAATTCACCACTGCTGAGATGGGTAGGGACACACTGCTCAGTGGAGTTATGACTCTGAGTCAGCCTGGCTACAGTGCTGAACAGAAACCTAGGGTTATGCTTATTTTCCTCAATTAGAGAGGAGTAGTATCTCGCTCTGGCATTACACAGAGCCAGCCTGTAAGTCTTCAGACTATCTTTCCAAGTAAGAAAAATACTGGTGTTTTTGGTTGAACGCCATTTCCTCTCTAACTTACGTGCTAGCTGCTTTAGGTGGCGAGTTTCTGGAGTAAACCAGGGGGCGGATCGTGGTCTAGAGATAGTCTTTCTTGTTAGGGGTGCAGCCGAGTCGAGAGTCTTGCGAAGGGAGGCAACAAAGCTATCAGTGAGGTGATCGATGAGGGAGGGACTCAAGCTTTCATAACAGAGAGGGGGGGGTGCAGTTCCAAGAGACAGGGGGATAGCTTCTTTAAAGTTAGATAAGACACTGTCAGTTAAGTGCCGTGTATATATATTGCTCTTCTTTCGCACACAACCGGCTAGAAGGAAGTTGAAAGTAATTAAAGAATGGTCGGAAATAAGTGGGTTAGGGGGGGAAACGGTCAGGTGTTTAATTTCAACACCATAAGATAGAACAAGGTCCAGGGTGTGGTTGAAGCAGTGCGTGGGTTCATGCACATACTGGCAGAAGCCAATGGACTCGACTATAGAAGTGAATGCTGTACTGCAGCTATCACTGACCACATCTACATGAATATTGAAGTCACCGATGATAATGATTTTGTCAGTTTTGAGAACTAGGTTTGAAAGAAATTCTGGAAATTCAGCCAAAAAATCTGAATAGGGGCCTGGGGTTAGGGTTAGGGTTAGGGTTAACCCTAACCCTAACCCCTAACCCTAACCCTAACCCTAACACTACGACAAGTAGGAGGGGCTGTGCCTTCCAGCTTTGGTGACACAGGCTGATGATAAGGCTTTCAAATGAATTATAATCAATATTAGGTTTCGGAGTAATCAACAGACTACGATCAAATACGGCTGCCACCCCACCTCCACGGCCAGAACATCGAGGGACATGATAGTTAACATGGCTGGGAGGAGAAGCCTCATTTAGGCTAACATAGTCACCCTCACAAAGCCAAGTTTCAGTAAGACACAACACATCAATGTTGTTGTCAGAGATTAATTCATTTACAAGAATGGCTTTGGATGACAGGGAGCGGATATTAAGTAATCCACATTTAATGCTCCTGTCCTGAGAAGTGACTGAGGAACTCCTGATTTTTATAAGATTGTTAAGGGTCGCTCCTCTGCTGCTAAATCTGGACAGTCGGGGGACAGACACAGTCTCTATGGGGTTCTGTGTGGGTGACTGAAAAGAGGGAAGCACAGAGGAGTGTGCTAGACTGCTCCTCTGCCTTCTGGTCTCAACTCTGAGTCAGGGTGGGGGAGGACTAATGCTCTTTGCCAGGTTACTAGAGAGTTGGGCTGCTCCTTCCAACGTGGGATGGATGCAGTCCCTCCTAATGAGACCAGGTCTACCCCAGAAAGTTTGCCAATTATGTACAAAGCCCACGTCATTTGCGGGACACCACCTCGATAACCAACGGTTAAATGATGATGTACGGCTAAACATGTCATCACTTGCCAAGTTGGGGAGGGGGCCGGAGAAAACTACGGTGTCCGACATCGTTTTAGCCATTGTACACACCGATTCAACATTAATTTTTGTGACCTCCGATTGACGTAAACGCAGGTTTTTTTTTTTGATTTTTTGGATCCCATACATTGACATGTCCAGACAGGCTCTGACAGGTCCAGAAACACACCCAGACACACAGTTAGACACA
>CM055193.1:0-7500 GCA_029224185.1 Karalla daura | reverse complement strand
GGTTAGGGTTAGGGTTAGGGTTAGGGTTAGGGTTAGGGTTAGGGTTAGGGTTAGGGTTAGGGTTAGGGTTAGGGTTAGGGTTAGGGTTAGGGTTAGGGTTAGGGTTAGGGTTAGGGTTAGGGTTAGGGTTAGGGTTAGGGTTAGGGTTAGGGTTAGGGTTAGGGTTAGGGTTAGGGTTAGGGTTAGGGTTAGGGTTAGGGTTAGGGTTAGGGTTAGGGTTAGGGTTAGGGTTAGGGTTAGGGTTAGGGTTAGGGTTAGGGTTAGGGTTAGGGTTAGGGTTAGGGTTAGGGTTAGGGTTAGGGTTAGGGTTAGGGTTAGGGTTAGGGTTAGGGTTAGGGTTAGGGTTAGGGTTAGGGTTAGGGTTAGGGTTAGGGTTAGGGTTAGGGTTAGGGTTAGGGTTAGGGTTAGGGTTAGGGTTAGGGTTAGGGTTAGGGTTAGGGTTAGGGTTAGGGTTAGGGTTAGGGTTAGGGTTAGGGTTAGGGTTAGGGTTAGGGTTAGGGTTAGGGTTAGGGTTAGGGTTAGGGTTAGGGTTAGGGTTAGGGTTAGGGTTAGGGTTAGGGTTAGGGTTAGGGTTAGGGTTAGGGTTAGGGTTAGGGTTAGGGTTAGGGTTAGGGTTAGGGTTAGGGTTAGGGTTAGGGTTAGGGTTAGGGTTAGGGTTAGGGTTAGGGTTAGGGTTAGGGTTAGGGTTAGGGTTAGGGTTAGGGTTAGGGTTAGGGTTAGGGTTAGGGTTAGGGTTAGGGTTAGGGTTAGGGTTAGGGTTAGGGTTAGGGTTAGGGTTAGGGTTAGGGTTAGGGTTAGGGTTAGGGTTAGGGTTAGGGTTAGGGTTAGGGTTAGGGTTAGGGTTAGGGTTAGGGTTAGGGTTAGGGTTAGGGTTAGGGTTAGGGTTAGGGTTAGGGTTAGGGTTAGGGTTAGGGTTAGGGTTAGGGTTAGGGTTAGGGTTAGGGTTAGGGTTAGGGTTAGGGTTAGGGTTAGGGTTAGGGTTAGGGTTAGGGTTAGGGTTAGGGTTAGGGTTAGGGTTAGGGTTAGGGTTAGGGTTAGGGTTAGGGTTAGGGTTAGGGTTAGGGTTAGGGTTAGGGTTAGGGTTAGGGTTAGGGTTAGGGTTAGGGTTAGGGTTAGGGTTAGGGTTAGGGTTAGGGTTAGGGTTAGGGTTAGGGTTAGGGTTAGGGTTAGGGTTAGGGTTAGGGTTAGGGTTAGGGTTAGGGTTAGGGTTAGGGTTAGGGTTAGGGTTAGGGTTAGGGTTAGGGTTAGGGTTAGGGTTAGGGTTAGGGTTAGGGTTAGGGTTAGGGTTAGGGTTAGGGTTAGGGTTAGGGTTAGGGTTAGGGTTAGGGTTAGGGTTAGGGTTAGGGTTAGGGTTAGGGTTAGGGTTAGGGTTAGGGTTAGGGTTAGGGTTAGGGTTAGGGTTAGGGTTAGGGTTAGGGTTAGGGTTAGGGTTAGGGTTAGGGTTAGGGTTAGGGTTAGGGTTAGGGTTAGGGTTAGGGTTAGGGTTAGGGTTAGGGTTAGGGTTAGGGTTAGGGTTAGGGTTAGGGTTAGGGTTAGGGTTAGGGTTAGGGTTAGGGTTAGGGTTAGGGTTAGGGTTAGGGTTAGGGTTAGGGTTAGGGTTAGGGTTAGGGTTAGGGTTAGGGTTAGGGTTAGGGTTAGGGTTAGGGTTAGGGTTAGGGTTAGGGTTAGGGTTAGGGTTAGGGTTAGGGTTAGGGTTAGGGTTAGGGTTAGGGTTAGGGTTAGGGTTAGGGTTAGGGTTAGGGTTAGGGTTAGGGTTAGGGTTAGGGTTAGGGTTAGGGTTAGGGTTAGGGTTAGGGTTAGGGTTAGGGTTAGGGTTAGGGTTAGGGTTAGGGTTAGGGTTAGGGTTAGGGTTAGGGTTAGGGTTAGGGTTAGGGTTAGGGTTAGGGTTAGGGTTAGGGTTAGGGTTAGGGTTAGGGTTAGGGTTAGGGTTAGGGTTAGGGTTAGGGTTAGGGTTAGGGTTAGGGTTAGGGTTAGGGTTAGGGTTAGGGTTAGGGTTAGGGTTAGGGTTAGGGTTAGGGTTAGGGTTAGGGTTAGGGTTAGGGTTAGGGTTAGGGTTAGGGTTAGGGTTAGGGTTAGGGTTAGGGTTAGGGTTAGGGTTAGGGTTAGGGTTAGGGTTAGGGTTAGGGTTAGGGTTAGGGTTAGGGTTAGGGTTAGGGTTAGGGTTAGGGTTAGGGTTAGGGTTAGGGTTAGGGTTAGGGTTAGGGTTAGGGTTAGGGTTAGGGTTAGGGTTAGGGTTAGGGTTAGGGTTAGGGTTAGGGTTAGGGTTAGGGTTAGGGTTAGGGTTAGGGTTAGGGTTAGGGTTAGGGTTAGGGTTAGGGTTAGGGTTAGGGTTAGGGTTAGGGTTAGGGTTAGGGTTAGGGTTAGGGTTAGGGTTAGGGTTAGGGTTAGGGTTAGGGTTAGGGTTAGGGTTAGGGTTAGGGTTAGGGTTAGGGTTAGGGTTAGGGTTAGGGTTAGGGTTAGGGTTAGGGTTAGGGTTAGGGTTAGGGTTAGGGTTAGGGTTAGGGTTAGGGTTAGGGTTAGGGTTAGGGTTAGGGTTAGGGTTAGGGTTAGGGTTAGGGTTAGGGTTAGGGTTAGGGTTAGGGTTAGGGTTAGGGTTAGGGTTAGGGTTAGGGTTAGGGTTAGGGTTAGGGTTAGGGTTAGGGTTAGGGTTAGGGTTAGGGTTAGGGTTAGGGTTAGGGTTAGGGTTAGGGTTAGGGTTAGGGTTAGGGTTAGGGTTAGGGTTAGGGTTAGGGTTAGGGTTAGGGTTAGGGTTAGGGTTAGGGTTAGGGTTAGGGTTAGGGTTAGGGTTAGGGTTAGGGTTAGGGTTAGGGTTAGGGTTAGGGTTAGGGTTAGGGTTAGGGTTAGGGTTAGGGTTAGGGTTAGGGTTAGGGTTAGGGTTAGGGTTAGGGTTAGGGTTAGGGTTAGGGTTAGGGTTAGGGTTAGGGTTAGGGTTAGGGTTAGGGTTAGGGTTAGGGTTAGGGTTAGGGTTAGGGTTAGGGTTAGGGTTAGGGTTAGGGTTAGGGTTAGGGTTAGGGTTAGGGTTAGGGTTAGGGTTAGGGTTAGGGTTAGGGTTAGGGTTAGGGTTAGGGTTAGGGTTAGGGTTAGGGTTAGGGTTAGGGTTAGGGTTAGGGTTAGGGTTAGGGTTAGGGTTAGGGTTAGGGTTAGGGTTAGGGTTAGGGTTAGGGTTAGGGTTAGGGTTAGGGTTAGGGTTAGGGTTAGGGTTAGGGTTAGGGTTAGGGTTAGGGTTAGGGTTAGGGTTAGGGTTAGGGTTAGGGTTAGGGTTAGGGTTAGGGTTAGGGTTAGGGTTAGGGTTAGGGTTAGGGTTAGGGTTAGGGTTAGGGTTAGGGTTAGGGTTAGGGTTAGGGTTAGGGTTAGGGTTAGGGTTAGGGTTAGGGTTAGGGTTAGGGTTAGGGTTAGGGTTAGGGTTAGGGTTAGGGTTAGGGTTAGGGTTAGGGTTAGGGTTAGGGTTAGGGTTAGGGTTAGGGTTAGGGTTAGGGTTAGGGTTAGGGTTAGGGTTAGGGTTAGGGTTAGGGTTAGGGTTAGGGTTAGGGTTAGGGTTAGGGTTAGGGTTAGGGTTAGGGTTAGGGTTAGGGTTAGGGTTAGGGTTAGGGTTAGGGTTAGGGTTAGGGTTAGGGTTAGGGTTAGGGTTAGGGTTAGGGTTAGGGTTAGGGTTAGGGTTAGGGTTAGGGTTAGGGTTAGGGTTAGGGTTAGGGTTAGGGTTAGGGTTAGGGTTAGGGTTAGGGTTAGGGTTAGGGTTAGGGTTAGGGTTAGGGTTAGGGTTAGGGTTAGGGTTAGGGTTAGGGTTAGGGTTAGGGTTAGGGTTAGGGTTAGGGTTAGGGTTAGGGTTAGGGTTAGGGTTAGGGTTAGGGTTAGGGTTAGGGTTAGGGTTAGGGTTAGGGTTAGGGTTAGGGTTAGGGTTAGGGTTAGGGTTAGGGTTAGGGTTAGGGTTAGGGTTAGGGTTAGGGTTAGGGTTAGGGTTAGGGTTAGGGTTAGGGTTAGGGTTAGGGTTAGGGTTAGGGTTAGGGTTAGGGTTAGGGTTAGGGTTAGGGTTAGGGTTAGGGTTAGGGTTAGGGTTAGGGTTAGGGTTAGGGTTAGGGTTAGGGTTAGGGTTAGGGTTAGGGTTAGGGTTAGGGTTAGGGTTAGGGTTAGGGTTAGGGTTAGGGTTAGGGTTAGGGTTAGGGTTAGGGTTAGGGTTAGGGTTAGGGTTAGGGTTAGGGTTAGGGTTAGGGTTAGGGTTAGGGTTAGGGTTAGGGTTAGGGTTAGGGTTAGGGTTAGGGTTAGGGTTAGGGTTAGGGTTAGGGTTAGGGTTAGGGTTAGGGTTAGGGTTAGGGTTAGGGTTAGGGTTAGGGTTAGGGTTAGGGTTAGGGTTAGGGTTAGGGTTAGGGTTAGGGTTAGGGTTAGGGTTAGGGTTAGGGTTAGGGTTAGGGTTAGGGTTAGGGTTAGGGTTAGGGTTAGGGTTAGGGTTAGGGTTAGGGTTAGGGTTAGGGTTAGGGTTAGGGTTAGGGTTAGGGTTAGGGTTAGGGTTAGGGTTAGGGTTAGGGTTAGGGTTAGGGTTAGGGTTAGGGTTAGGGTTAGGGTTAGGGTTAGGGTTAGGGTTAGGGTTAGGGTTAGGGTTAGGGTTAGGGTTAGGGTTAGGGTTAGGGTTAGGGTTAGGGTTAGGGTTAGGGTTAGGGTTAGGGTTAGGGTTAGGGTTAGGGTTAGGGTTAGGGTTAGGGTTAGGGTTAGGGTTAGGGTTAGGGTTAGGGTTAGGGTTAGGGTTAGGGTTAGGGTTAGGGTTAGGGTTAGGGTTAGGGTTAGGGTTAGGGTTAGGGTTAGGGTTAGGGTTAGGGTTAGGGTTAGGGTTAGGGTTAGGGTTAGGGTTAGGGTTAGGGTTAGGGTTAGGGTTAGGGTTAGGGTTAGGGTTAGGGTTAGGGTTAGGGTTAGGGTTAGGGTTAGGGTTAGGGTTAGGGTTAGGGTTAGGGTTAGGGTTAGGGTTAGGGTTAGGGTTAGGGTTAGGGTTAGGGTTAGGGTTAGGGTTAGGGTTAGGGTTAGGGTTAGGGTTAGGGTTAGGGTTAGGGTTAGGGTTAGGGTTAGGGTTAGGGTTAGGGTTAGGGTTAGGGTTAGGGTTAGGGTTAGGGTTAGGGTTAGGGTTAGGGTTAGGGTTAGGGTTAGGGTTAGGGTTAGGGTTAGGGTTAGGGTTAGGGTTAGGGTTAGGGTTAGGGTTAGGGTTAGGGTTAGGGTTAGGGTTAGGGTTAGGGTTAGGGTTAGGGTTAGGGTTAGGGTTAGGGTTAGGGTTAGGGTTAGGGTTAGGGTTAGGGTTAGGGTTAGGGTTAGGGTTAGGGTTAGGGTTAGGGTTAGGGTTAGGGTTAGGGTTAGGGTTAGGGTTAGGGTTAGGGTTAGGGTTAGGGTTAGGGTTAGGGTTAGGGTTAGGGTTAGGGTTAGGGTTAGGGTTAGGGTTAGGGTTAGGGTTAGGGTTAGGGTTAGGGTTAGGGTTAGGGTTAGGGTTAGGGTTAGGGTTAGGGTTAGGGTTAGGGTTAGGGTTAGGGTTAGGGTTAGGGTTAGGGTTAGGGTTAGGGTTAGGGTTAGGGTTAGGGTTAGGGTTAGGGTTAGGGTTAGGGTTAGGGTTAGGGTTAGGGTTAGGGTTAGGGTTAGGGTTAGGGTTAGGGTTAGGGTTAGGGTTAGGGTTAGGGTTAGGGTTAGGGTTAGGGTTAGGGTTAGGGTTAGGGTTAGGGTTAGGGTTAGGGTTAGGGTTAGGGTTAGGGTTAGGGTTAGGGTTAGGGTTAGGGTTAGGGTTAGGGTTAGGGTTAGGGTTAGGGTTAGGGTTAGGGTTAGGGTTAGGGTTAGGGTTAGGGTTAGGGTTAGGGTTAGGGTTAGGGTTAGGGTTAGGGTTAGGGTTAGGGTTAGGGTTAGGGTTAGGGTTAGGGTTAGGGTTAGGGTTAGGGTTAGGGTTAGGGTTAGGGTTAGGGTTAGGGTTAGGGTTAGGGTTAGGGTTAGGGTTAGGGTTAGGGTTAGGGTTAGGGTTAGGGTTAGGGTTAGGGTTAGGGTTAGGGTTAGGGTTAGGGTTAGGGTTAGGGTTAGGGTTAGGGTTAGGGTTAGGGTTAGGGTTAGGGTTAGGGTTAGGGTTAGGGTTAGGGTTAGGGTTAGGGTTAGGGTTAGGGTTAGGGTTAGGGTTAGGGTTAGGGTTAGGGTTAGGGTTAGGGTTAGGGTTAGGGTTAGGGTTAGGGTTAGGGTTAGGGTTAGGGTTAGGGTTAGGGTTAGGGTTAGGGTTAGGGTTAGGGTTAGGGTTAGGGTTAGGGTTAGGGTTAGGGTTAGGGTTAGGGTTAGGGTTAGGGTTAGGGTTAGGGTTAGGGTTAGGGTTAGGGTTAGGGTTAGGGTTAGGGTTAGGGTTAGGGTTAGGGTTAGGGTTAGGGTTAGGGTTAGGGTTAGGGTTAGGGTTAGGGTTAGGGTTAGGGTTAGGGTTAGGGTTAGGGTTAGGGTTAGGGTTAGGGTTAGGGTTAGGGTTAGGGTTAGGGTTAGGGTTAGGGTTAGGGTTAGGGTTAGGGTTAGGGTTAGGGTTAGGGTTAGGGTTAGGGTTAGGGTTAGGGTTAGGGTTAGGGTTAGGGTTAGGGTTAGGGTTAGGGTTAGGGTTAGGGTTAGGGTTAGGGTTAGGGTTAGGGTTAGGGTTAGGGTTAGGGTTAGGGTTAGGGTTAGGGTTAGGGTTAGGGTTAGGGTTAGGGTTAGGGTTAGGGTTAGGGTTAGGGTTAGGGTTAGGGTTAGGGTTAGGGTTAGGGTTAGGGTTAGGGTTAGGGTTAGGGTTAGGGTTAGGGTTAGGGTTAGGGTTAGGGTTAGGGTTAGGGTTAGGGTTAGGGTTAGGGTTAGGGTTAGGGTTAGGGTTAGGGTTAGGGTTAGGGTTAGGGTTAGGGTTAGGGTTAGGGTTAGGGTTAGGGTTAGGGTTAGGGTTAGGGTTAGGGTTAGGGTTAGGGTTAGGGTTAGGGTTAGGGTTAGGGTTAGGTAGGTTAGGGTTAGGGTTAGGGTTAGGGTTAGGGTTAGGGTTAGGGTTAGGGTTAGGGTTAGGGTTAGGGTTAGGGTTAGGGTTAGGGTTAGGGTTAGGGTTAGGGTTAGGGTTAGGGTTAGGGTTAGGTTAGGGTTAGGGTTAGGGTTAGGGTTAGGGTTAGGGTTAGGGTTAGGGTTAGGGTTAGGGTTAGGGTTAGGGTTAGGGTTAGGGTTAGGGTTAGGGTTAGGGTTAGGGTTAGGGTTAGGGGTTAGGGTTAGGGTTAGGGTAGGGTTAGGGTTAGGGTTAGGGTTAGGGTTAGGGTTAGGGTTAGGGTTAGGGTTAGGGTTAGGGTTAGGTTAGGGTTAGGGTTAGGGTTAGGGTTAGGGTTAGGGTTAGGGTTAGGGTTAGGGTTAGGGTTAGGGTTAGGGTTAGGGTTAGGGTTAGGTTAGGGTTAGGGTTAGGGTTAGGGTTAGGGTTAGGGTTAGGGTTAGGGTTAGGGTTAGGGTTAGGGTTAGGGTTAGGGTTAGGGTTAGGGTTAGGGTTAGGGTTAGGGTTGGGTTAGGTTAGTT
>CM055192.1:27714514-27817014 GCA_029224185.1 Karalla daura | reverse complement strand
AAGAAACTTGCTTTAGTAAGAATGCTTTTGTTGACAATGTGATTAAAGCTGATCCCAGTTCTGAGAAGATTTTATAATTTGTGGTCCCAGGGCTAAGAAAACATTTAGAGCAACAGGTGTATCACACAAGACATTTTCTCCCAAATAGCCTACACGGAGGCAGTGTGCCAGAAAAATGTGCAAACAGTGTTTACTAGTTCACTAAAACCTTATTACAGATTCACTCGTCGCACAACTAGATTCCTGATATGTACTGTGTCTCTACACAGGCAGCTGTCAATAAAGAAAAATGCATTATAGAACATGTGATAACTGTTGTCGCAAAAAGCCTGATCCCCCATTGTACAGAGTTTAGTTCTTGGGGTTTTAAGAAGGAAGGTGGTAGAGGAGCAGAGGGAACATGTGGCTGTCTGAGTAGAAGGTCTCCCTTCTCACCCACCAATGTCTCCACAGAACTGTCCCTCTGTACATCAAGGATGTCCTCACTCCTCAATGTAGTTCACTTTATGCCCCATTCTGATAGTATGGCTCTTGTGTTGCTATCAAATACCAAAACATTTCATGTCATCAGTTATGCACCTCTGCCACAAGGGGGCACTGGTTCAACATTTATAGGTGTGACTAAATGGCCTTTCTTGAACATAACATAACTGATATTTTTTCATTGAGATTTTTTTCATTTTCTCACAGTGCACAAATTGTGTTTTTATGTTTTTGGGTGTAAGAAAGTGTTGGGACTGCTGCAGGACCACACAGGCTGCAGATGAGTGGATCAAGCAGACAAACAACACAATGAGTAAATCAAAGAAACAAACAAAACACAGAGGCACAAAGACCTCTGTCCTGGACAAAGGAGAAGCCACGTGTTCCGTGTCGACCCCCACCCCGCAGAACAAAGGAGCACGCTGCCCTGACGACTCTGCGGGGCAGGGACCTGTAAGCCGACACCGGACCCCAGCACTCCTCCCCGGATATGTGCGCGCGCAGCCGACCGCTGGCTCGCTGCCAAAAGCAGCCAGCTGATTCGTCCCTCGGGACGCAGAGCGGGGACCCCACACCCGCAGGCATGGGGACCCCGGGGAATAAAAGGACGCGAACCGGGTCACTCAGTCTCTCTCTCGCCCACCTTTCTGCAACGACACTTCGAGCCGAGGACTTCGTGGAGACTCCAGCCGCCGGACGAGAAGAAGACTCGCCGCCGCCGCTACTCCAGATCCCGCTCTACAACCGCTGTTTCAGCGCTCCGTTGTGGTGACTATCGCGTCCTTTTCAGGACGAAAGCACCACGGGCTCCGAGCCCAAAATAAGTAAAGAGTGGTTTCCTTGAGACGAGCATAAGTTTCCGTGCCGCAGCTTCGCTGCTGAAGGTCTACTACAGACCTCATCTCTATAGCGACCGCTTCACCCGAAGCCGCTATCCAGGACACCCGGTCCTGAACGGGAGAGACCGACCCAGGTTCCCGTCATCCCCAGGGGAAACCCAGCCGCCGCACCCTCTCCAGCAGCCCAGCCGGGCACGTCGAACCAGGACCCCCGCGGACAACGCTGCGACACCCGGAGACTGAGCGGACCCCCAATCCAGCCGACGCACACCACATCACGTGGTCACGTAAGAGGCAAAAGTTGGACTCAGTAAACTAACGCAAAGTGCTTAGGAGCCTACACGTTGGAACGTAGATTTTGTCGTTGAATCACGTTATCACGTGTATGAATATACGAGGACGCAGACTGTGACCGTGTCTGAACGTCTCTCTGTTTTTATTTATAACCCTTTGTTCCGAGATCGGCCCTCGCGCCGATCACGTGACTCTTCTCGTCGCGCGCACCCCCCACTCGGGAGCACGGGCACGCGCCGACACACGCACGCGTATACACGCACACACATACACGCACACGCATACACGCACGCGCTCGCACACGTGCGCGCACACACATACACGCACGCGCATACACGCACGCGCACGCATACGTGCGCGTACACGCATTTCTCACACACACAACTGTTTGTTCCTTGTTTTATGTTATGTGTATGTAGGTTAGTCTTTATCTCAGGGATTGTATGTTAGTTAGTTATAGTTAGTCACAAATGTATGTAATTTAATTTCGTTTGTTATTAAAGTGTCATTATTTGTACTAACCGAACCCTGTCGTTATTGATGCAAATGATTATTGCTACATCTTGCCAGTGCTCGGATCTCACCTCCTTCAGAGAGACTAGAGGTAATTTAAGATTTAGACTGATTTACTAGGCAAATTGACGAACCAGATTATTGGTCCCTGTTCGCAGGGTGGTGCCCCGAAATTCTCAAATAATAATAAGCTAATAATCTAGGTTCACCATATTTGGTCGACGTAAAGTCCCAACAAATGGTGCCCCGTGTGAGGCAAGAAATATAGCAATATCATATGTGTCAATAACTGCACGCATTTATGAAAATTGATTTGCTGGAGTAAAATCCAAAATTCATATTTTCATAAATTAACACTAACAACCTTCCCTCTGTAACGTGTCTAACCAGAGGCACGACCCTGTCTCTAACCCACACAGTTTCTGAGCGTGAGTTTTAGGAATAAACTCCAAAACCACGACTCACTCGCCGAGACCCCTAGTGGCTAACATTGTTACTGCATGCAAGTGACTAACCACTAAAACGAGCAGTACAGAAGTTAGAATAGGGACCCTCTGAAAACTGGTGAAGCGTCTCCTCTTGAGTGCCCAGGTCAAACGCTCCATCAAGATGAGCGACACCGACAGCCGGAAACCAGGAGCCAAGAGAGCAGGCCGCAGGTCCCCACCAATGCCGGCGACAGGCGATCTGCAAAGACTGGTCGTACGGATCGGCAAGCTGAGTGCAGACGATGCGGAGAATATCCGTACACTGTCATCCTCCGACTGCGACGACCAGATCCGGGAATGGCTACAGCGTGGCACCAACCCCACAGAGGCCACCTCATCACTCCACGTACTGGGCCACCTGACGCTTCTCCACCACCGTAAATCGGAAGATTTACAGAGTGGTCTGCGGATCTTGGAAGGCAACAGCCAAGATCAAAAAGAACTAATTGTACGCCTGGAGATGGAGGTACGGGAGCAGAGAGATGCTCGCTCCCGCCTTCTGGCTGATCTTCAGGAGCAGAAGGAGCGGTCCCTCTTCCTCGAGAAGGAAGCTGACCAGCTTCAGAGAGAACTCAAAGGACTGCGAAAGGCGCAGAAGGCAGAGCAACGGCAGGTGGAATATCAGTCCGAGCAGGAACAAAGACGGGAGACGAAGCCGTCCCCGACAAGGCGGGGAGCGGCCAGACGAGACCCGTCGTCAAGTTCCTCCCACTCAGAGGAAGATTCGAGCTCTGACAGCTCGTACCCGAGTTTCCTCAAAACGGACACTGAGAGCAAGCCGTCTCCCAGAAAGACAGAGCCAAGGGCGAAAAGCCAGGCATCGTCGAAACCTGTAATACAGCCCAAGGTCCAGGAGTTTCGCCTGAAACCCATCGAGTCAATGGCAAGAGACCTTGAACGCTTCGATCCCGCCAATAAGCACTCTACTATTGATGACTACCTTAGGGAAATAGAACACTGCCTGCAGGACTTACCAGATGCGACGGAGAGAGAAAAGCTCAAGCTCATCTGGAAGACGACAAGCAGAGAAGTGCGCAGTTTCATCGAATCACAGCAGCTGTTGATCAGAGATGACTACGCCCAGCTATGCACAGCTCTACGGGAGGAGTATTCACCTTACTCCGACCCAGCGACTGCCATGACTGCTGCCCTATCAGTACTCCAGAAGAAGAGTGAACCTCCCAAAGACTACCTCAAGCGCCTAAAGACTGCTTACTTCCAGGGAAGAAACACTCCAGGCCAAGAGGAGGACAAAAACTTCCAGTCGTTGTTCCTCCACAACCTGCACGAGTCAATCCGCACAGAGGTTACAATGCACTGTTGGATTAATAAACCTAACACCCGGGACATGAAGAAATACGCTCAGATGTTCTGGGAAACAAAGCTGCAGGGATACGGGAGACAAGAAGAAGTACCCAGAGTGCTAGCATCACAAGCTCCAGAGGCACACCATCTGGCCCTTGAAGATGCCGAAACACCCCATTCCAGAAACTTTGGGGCAGCCACGTCACCGTACAACTCTCGGCAAGTGTACAAGCCCCAGATGGACAAAGACAGCCATTGGAGGGGGGATGCACGACATGCCTGGCAGCAAGACAGGCAAAGAAAGCACCTGCATCAAGGCCACAAAGAGCAGCCCAGGCATTACCAAGAGCAGCGAAGACACGCTGACGGACAAAGTCCCCCTCCGAAAGTACACGATCCCGAATACCAGAGATTCCTGGAATGGAAGCAAAAGGAAGGAAAGGGGGGAGAGGAGCCAACACAAGCATGACTAGGCCGAGGAGCTGCAGAAGAAGGATCACGGGAACCAGGACCAGAACCTGCTCCCGTGAATCAACTCCAGACTCCCAAGCCACCACCTGGTTCGTTGCCTGAGCACACGACGTACCACGTTCATGTGGTCAGAGCCACACAGCCGAGTGGATCGACAAGCCCAGACACCTCGGTTGCACTCCAGCCTGATAAGACAGCCACCGATCAGAGCCCTTGCAACAAGGTGTACCAGCAGAAACAGGCCTCCCAACTCTCCCTCACTTTCCCCGATCCTGACAAGAGCCAAACACTGCCACAGCCAAGGGGGGGCATCCTCACCCGACCAAGCTCCCTGGCAGATTCAGCTAAACCAGTCCCCAGACCTTCTGGAGAAGACAAGGACAGCAGCCTCACCACCGTCTACACCAACCACGGGTGCGACGTAGGGAACGAGATGCTCTGCCCCCGGTCTCTCCACCAAACAACCCTGCTGGGAACCGCAAAGAAACCCCCACAAGTGGCGTACAGAGCCCACAAGCCCAGGAAACCTCCTGACAAATGGCTCCCAACGAATCAGATCAAGCCCTTCAAGCCAGCTGACGCATCACTGGAGGAGACAAGCTCAACCAGTGATGAAGAGGGTCCAGCGTAGTCAGGGCAAACCAATACACCACTCACGATAACCTTCCACTAACTTCCACCACTAACCATATATGCATGACCAGTGCATTATACTAACGTACTGATTTTCCAGGTTATCAAATACCATAAGTAATTTAGTTAATGCGTTAGTACTGAACAACTGATGCCCTTGCCATGACCATGTGATTGTTGTTGTTGTCTCAGGCCCTTAACCATGTCAGTCTCCAAGTCTCCATCAGGTCAAGGCCACATGGACTGCAGCATCCTGAGGGTTGCCCCAAAGGACGGGGGTCGCCCCATCCTTCAGGCCAAAGGGGGGATGTTGGGACTGCTGCAGGACCACACAGGCTGCAGATGAGTGGATCAAGCAGACAAACAACACAATGAGTAAATCAAAGAAACAAACAAAACACAGAGGCACAAAGACCTCTGTCCTGGACAAAGGAGAAGCCACGTGTTCCGTGTCGACCCCCACCCCGCAGAACAAAGGAGCACGCTGCCCTGACGACTCTGCGGGGCAGGGACCTGTAAGCCGACACCGGACCCCAGCACTCCTCCCCGGATATGTGCGCGCGCAGCCGACCGCTGGCTCGCTGCCAAAAGCAGCCAGCTGATTCGTCCCTCGGGACGCAGAGCGGGGACCCCACACCCGCAGGCATGGGGACCCCGGGGAATAAAAGGACGCGAACCGGGTCACTCAGTCTCTCTCTCGCCCACCTTTCTGCAACGACACTTCGAGCCGAGGACTTCGTGGAGACTCCAGCCGCCGGACGAGAAGAAGACTCGCCGCCGCCGCTACTCCAGATCCCGCTCTACAACCGCTGTTTCAGCGCTCCGTTGTGGTGACTATCGCGTCCTTTTCAGGACGAAAGCACCACGGGCTCCGAGCCCAAAATAAGTAAAGAGTGGTTTCCTTGAGACGAGCATAAGTTTCCGTGCCGCAGCTTCGCTGCTGAAGGTCTACTACAGACCTCATCTCTATAGCGACCGCTTCACCCGAAGCCGCTATCCAGGACACCCGGTCCTGAACGGGAGAGACCGACCCAGGTTCCCGTCATCCCCAGGGGAAACCCAGCCGCCGCACCCTCTCCAGCAGCCCAGCCGGGCACGTCGAACCAGGACCCCCGCGGACAACGCTGCGACACCCGGAGACTGAGCGGACCCCCAATCCAGCCGACGCACACCACATCACGTGGTCACGTAAGAGGCAAAAGTTGGACTCAGTAAACTAACGCAAAGTGCTTAGGAGCCTACACGTTGGAACGTAGATTTTGTCGTTGAATCACGTTATCACGTGTATGAATATACGAGGACGCAGACTGTGACCGTGTCTGAACGTCTCTCTGTTTTTATTTATAACCCTTTGTTCCGAGATCGGCCCTCGCGCCGATCACGTGACTCTTCTCGTCGCGCGCACCCCCCACTCGGGAGCACGGGCACGCGCCGACACACGCACGCGTATACACGCACACACATACACGCACACGCATACACGCACGCGCTCGCACACGTGCGCGCACACACATACACGCACGCGCATACACGCACGCGCACGCATACGTGCGCGTACACGCATTTCTCACACACACAACTGTTTGTTCCTTGTTTTATGTTATGTGTATGTAGGTTAGTCTTTATCTCAGGGATTGTATGTTAGTTAGTTATAGTTAGTCACAAATGTATGTAATTTAATTTCGTTTGTTATTAAAGTGTCATTATTTGTACTAACCGAACCCTGTCGTTATTGATGCAAATGATTATTGCTACATCTTGCCAGTGCTCGGATCTCACCTCCTTCAGAGAGACTAGAGGTAATTTAAGATTTAGACTGATTTACTAGGCAAATTGACGAACCAGATTATTGGTCCCTGTTCGCAGGGTGGTGCCCCGAAATTCTCAAATAATAATAAGCTAATAATCTAGGTTCACCATATTTGGTCGACGTAAAGTCCCAACAAAAGTCTCAACTCTTTAATACTGAAGTCAAATAATGACTATTTAACACGTGCACTGGTATCCTGCTGTTTGTGTTCAGTTGTATTGGGCAGTTACTCAATTTTCATTCATTTAAAGTGCCAGTTAATGACCGTTATCCCAGTGATGTGTGGTAGTGTGTGTGTGTGTGTGTGTGTGGGGGGGGGGGGGGGGGGGGGGGGGGGGGGTGAAGAACCTGCTGTGATTCAGGAGAAGGCGGGATGTTTCTCACCTGCTACAAACACAAAGAGCTTGGTAGCAGGAAAGAGGAGCACAGGGAATCATGTAACACACACACATACACACACACACACACGGACAGGTCACATCTCTGCTGGTAAAAATAGCATGATGTGTCACAGTCAGACACAGAGTCAGTTCAGTAAACAGGCTGGGGAAAGAGCAGATCTCACAGGTACGAATTTAAAGAGACTGTTGTGTTTGTTAGTGTCTAAGAAACTGTCTGTTTATTAGCAACAGGAACTGTGACAGGGATATTAACGATTCCCTCACCCAATCTCTTTGTTCTGTTTTTCCTTCTTTTTCCTCTCTTCTTCCTCTTCCTTGCCTAACCCTGCAGCAGGAGCAGAGATGGGTTTGGGGAGGAAGCTAGAGGGTCCAGTCTATGACCTGTCCCTAGTGCGGGGGATCTGGGAGGTGCGAGTGAAGAGGCATCGACAGAGACAGAAGAAGGAGCAAGAGCGCGTTGAGAAGAGCGCCCTCGCCAGGTCAGCTACAGCCAGACAGCTGCTGCTTTTTTTTGGGGGGGGGGGGGGTGTTCCTCAGCCTTTGCAAGGGTCTTAGGACAGGGTTTTTTTTTACTATGTACATATGGTTGCTCTTACGAACTTATGAACTCTTATGAGCTGGCACTTGAAACAAAGTTGAAGTTGAAGTTTCTATGTGACTGGGGCTAGTTACTGGGAAGCTGCGTGACTAAAGTAGTCCAATACGTCACCAAAGAGTCATAAAGTAGTTGTTATCCATGTTGGAGAGCTGTATCACGCATCATCAATGGTAAACACATAACATCTGGTTAGAATCTCACTTAAATACACTGGTTGGATGTTCAAACTGTAGATGAGTTTTACTGGCAAAGACTGTCACCTCTGGAACAGCTGCTGAAACAAGCTGAGTCTAACCGGGGTAGGCAAATGGTGTCAGATGCAAACTGTTTCATGTTGTGTTGTGATGCGTTAATGTTGTTCAGAAACTCCTTGTTGCTCCTCAGTCAAAACCAAGTTTTATTTTTTGTTAGAACATCACAATGTCATTTGAGATCAATGATCTGAAACTGTGTAGCACACTGGGGAGAATAAAATGTGTAAATGTGATTATTTTCTCTGAACTTTTGTAAAATATAGAATGAATTAAAAATCAAATGAACTTATAGAATACTGAATCTATAGCACTAGAACAGATGGATTTAATTACTTAAAAAAAGGAAGAAATTAAAGTAACTACACAGCAGCCTGTCATTGGAGTCATGGCTGCTTCTGACAATAGAAACACACACATTTCTATATCAAGGCAATAATGCAGCATTAGCAGGACCGAATTAGCACATGAATATAAGCACACGGTATAACAGTTAGTACAGTGTCAGTACAGCAGTGTTAATGAATGTATTCCTGAACAAAGGATCAATCAGCAGTGGCAGTATCGTATCTACTGCAAGACACTGAAGGCCAAAGAGAGGAACCAGTTGCACTGCTACCTGGAGAGGTCTGCAGTGGGAACTCAGACAGACACAGGTAACACCTGCATGATTATTGATCCTCAAAGGATCAATATGTTTCTGTCAGTGTGTATACCGACTCTACCTCTGTATGTGTTGATAGAGACAGAGCAGCAGGATCAGGAGGACCTGAGGGGGAACGAGCCTATCTTTCAGCTGAGTGGAGAACAATGGATGGTGAGCAGAACACCCCTCAGAGCAATTTTACATATACATTTAGTCATTTGGCAGACGCTTTTATCCAAAGCAAGTTCCAGTTGAGGGGCAGTATAAGTGCTTACAGTGCAACAAGGCAATAGTTGAGGTAGATAAGACAGATAAGACAAACGTTCAATAGAAGGATAGGTTTTTTGTTTGTTTGCTTTATGTTTCTTTTTTTCATGCTAGAGTAGGTAGGGCAATGTTTAGTAAAGGAGATGCTCTTGGTAGAGGAAAGTCTTCAAGAGATTCTTAAAGATGGGTAGAGAGGTTCCCACTCTGGTGGTGTTTGGAAGTTTGTTCCACCACCTAGGGACCTAGGGAGGAGGAGGTGTGCCCTTGCCAGGAAACTTTGAAGGAACGCCCATTTAGATATGAGCTAAACCAGGAGAGTGCATTGCCGGAGATGCCCATTTCAGAGAGTATGGATAGCAGGATGTGATGGTTCAATGTGTCGAAAGCGGCTGAGAGGTCTATGAGGATGAGAACTGAGGATTGTCCTAGATTTGAATTGTTTATCTATAGAACCCACTGTTTAGTTTTTCTTCTAGGTAAATGCAGTATCGACTGATCTAGATTTCTATGCAAGTGTATGTTGTTCCAGAACTTTCCTCCAGAACTGCAGTGGATGACATATGTGAGGGAATGGCATGTCAGAGAAACAAAGATCTGCCAGCTGCCAGACTTCCTGTCTCTGTTCACTGAACTCACAGTTCTCAACATACCAAAGAACGCCATCTCAGAGCTGCCTGCAGCCATCGGTGAGGTTTCATTTATTGTGTTGCTTTGATCAGAGTATGAGACGTCACAAAAGGTCTCTGTGACCTCCTCTGTCCCCAGGTCAACTGCCAAATCTGAGGGAACTCAACGCCAGCTACAATCGACTGTCCAGAGTCCCTGCAGAGCTTGGCAACTGTGAGAACCTGAAGAGGTTGGAACTCACAGGGAACCACAACCTCTCTGAGCTGCCATTTGAGGTGAGAGGGTTAAATTAATACAGAGGGTTAAATTAATACAATTTAATAACAGTCACATTTCTCTGTGTGTTTCTCACTGTGTTGATGTCACTGTAACCATCAGCTGAGCAGCCTGAAGCAGCTGGTCCACCTGGACATCGCAGAGAACAGGTTCCTGTCAATCCCCATCTGCACTCTGAGGATGAGCAGTCTGCAACTGCTGGACCTGAGCAACAACTACCTGACAGACCTGCCGCAGGACATGGACAGGTAACTGATCACATGATCACCTCTGGCCCCTGCAGCTATGCAACAGCTGTTGAGTCCAGTCCACTCTTGTTATCCTGGGTTTCTTAATCTTCTTATTCATCTTGTCAGATTTCTGTCAGATTTCATTTTGGTGTTCCTCAAAGTTTTGCCAGCGCACAGACAAATGATGTCTCAAAATGTGCGACTCAGTCTGGAGATGTGTACTATTATTTCTCTCTACAGAATATCAATTTTTGGTCCCATCACAGGACAAAAATGTATCAAAAATTCTCACAAGAAATGAATGGGAAGCGTGAGCATCCTCAAAGCCATAACTTAAGCAGTATTCAGTATAACAGTAATTTGTGTTCTTTCTTACAATGTGCTTCAAAACTTTGAGTGCTTTACAAAATGTTTGCAATGATTTTCCATCTCCTGCAAACAAACTTGAACTTGAACTTTGAATATTGAAGCCAGTCGCAAATCATAGTAAAAACACTACATCTATGCATTCCTGAGGCTTTAACCTCTGGTTAAAGGTTTTTACCACTAATGCACTGAAGTTTTTTCCTATATGAATAAATAAACACCCGCACACAACCATCAGCTGTGGAGTCATACTTTGAGATAGATCTTCTTTGAGTTTTAGAACACAAGTTCATCTCCATTTTAAAGTTGAAATTCAGTTTCTATCTCCCCTAGTGCGATGCACACACACAAATATACAATTAAATGAGGATCCCTGCAAGACAAACAGCCTTAATTAAATTATTTTTTATTTAAAGAAGAAATTATGCTTTCCCATACTTCAGAACATCTTTACAGTGTTATAATATCTTATACCCATAGTGAACCTCTGCAGAGTTGCATAACATGAGCTATAGGGGTCCGACTGTAACCCACCAGCCCCATTTTACATGCTTTTAGTCTTCCCCAATGAGATGTAACGAGATCTCTGCAAGATCTGTAAATCAAGCTCTGTAACTCAACACAACCAAGTCTTGTAAGTCTTGTGTGACTTATAAGATGACTAAAACCCTAACCCTAACCCTAACCCTAACTACTACAATGGTTGGCAAAACGCAGCAAGAGTATTTATGTAGGAAAGAGGCAATACGAGTCTGTCGGGTCGACCACAGTATTCAAGCAGGTCCTGAAACGACACTTGTGGTTAACATATGAGAGACCTGTATTTTCTCTTAATGGACTGAGTCCTGTGTTAGACTGGTTCACCACATGACTGGTCCATGACCTCTGACTTTGTGTGTGCAGGTTGGAGCAGCTGGTCACACTGTTCATCCACAAGAACAATCTGCCATACCTCCCTCACTGTCTCACCAACATCTCCACTCTCAAGATGATTGTCGTCAGCGGAGACAACCTCAACTGCATCCCGACCCGACTGTGCAGCAACCCTGATATCAAGTACACACACACTCCAACTGTCAATCAGGAACAAGTTGCTTTGAAACTACCTTCAAAATATACAGGACAAACCTCATGAAAAATCTTGCCATCTGATGAATAATGTTTATGACAACAGAATTACAGCTTAGATGTCTGTCATTTTATCACAGCATTTTTTGTCATGATTTAAATGAAAATACTTAAACCAAAGTTTCAAAGCAGATCAATAATGTGATACACCAGTGTTTCCCAAACTTTTTTGGCCGAGCACCGCCTTCTATGCCCCAACCGGGTTGACGCACCCCCAGTTTCCCATCCTCAAAAAAACACAACAAACTCTCTTAGACAGCAGGTTTAATCATGCTCAAATGGGAACACACATTGAATAATCACATTAAATATTAATGTACTCTCATATTTGCTAGAAATTTTAGTTTTTACTGTGTAGCATTATTGTTACATTTCAATTTAATTCAAAGAGGCAGAAAATAGAAAAAGTTTGATTATCAGCCACCTTTAAAATTAGCAGCAACATAACACACATTACACAGTTATGGGAAAATAAAAGGAGGACTTACAGGTTGGTGGCAGGTTTGCAGATTAACTCACTAACGCAAGAATGTATCATTCTGAAATATTCACTGTATGTTGGTAAGCACCATGACTCAAGCTGAGTTTTCACCTGTTTTGGTGAAGATCTGTGGCAGAATATGCAAGAACGGGCAAATCACGATCGGCTTTGTGGCAATCTTATTTTAAAATGGGAAGTAGGGACAACGCTGCCTGCACTGTTATTTTGAAGGGGGAGTAGGAACTGAGCTACCTCTGTTGGGGTGTGCACTTTAGGAGCGCTTTTCTATTTGTTGCAGGGTTTTTCCTGCGTTCAAAATTGCATGGTGCCCCCTCCAGCTAATTCTGTGCTGCCTCCATCTGCCCCCAGCCACAGTGATAAATATCGCTCCGAAAAAATAATCCAGAACCCACCATTGGCGTGGCGTGGGAAAAATTTCTGAGGAAGAAGAAAATCATATGTTGCTCTTTCATGTAGTCGGATGAAATATTAGAGCGCCCAGCATAATTTTACCAGGACTGACACAGCTTGTTACCTAACAGACACTTTAAGCACAATTTTCTCTCTCTCTCTCTGTATCCCCATCTCTCTCTCTCTCTCTCTCTCTCTCTCTCTAAAGTCTAACAGCAGCCATCTGAGAGCACAGAGGCAAGTTTAGGCTCATTCACCGTGTCAACGTGGTACACACATACACTCCTCTTAAACATCTAATTAATTTATGCACAAAGAAAAAAATGCGTTTTGCTCACCCCATCTGAAGAATATCTGTGAATCCTGTGGTAACCCAGGGATTGTTCAGTGAGCATGATTCCTTGTCAAAAAAGAGACAGGGCCAGAATGAAAGCATTGAAGTTTAGTGCTTCCCGCTAGCCACTCAGTGGGACCTGCATGAAGCTGGCCCCCCACCCCGCACAAAATCTCGGAAAAATAGTCTGTTTCGTTTGTGCTTTGTTTGTGCCATAAGAATTTCTGTTTGTGCTGCAGCTGTTTTTGAATTATTAAATATTATTTTATAGGTCATCTAGAGTTCACCCAGCCCCCCATTTCCTGCAAGTGGACCTGGAATGGTACAGTTCGTTTGTGCTTCGTTTGTGCTGGTTTGTGCTGTGAAACTTTCGTTTGTGTAATATCTATAAAACCATAGCAGCACAATTTAATTTCGGATGATGATGTCACCACCAAAGACTCTCTTGTGCTGCTGCTACCCACGCCATTTGTTTTGGATGCTGTCAGACAATGATTGTGTCGTGCCAGCACAGTAAGTAAATCGCTCATTCTGTTTTTAATGCCATGTATGTTTCTGCCCATTAGTGTAGAGACGGAGAGAGAGTATGTTAGTGATATCTAACAAGTGTTTGATCAGAAAATCGAAAGATTTCAAAAACGGCCAAAATAGCAAAATTGGCTCAGGACTGCAAGAGCTACTTATATCGATAGATAATGTCCACTGTTTTGGTTTTGTAGCAGTAATTTTGCGAGGTGTAACCTGCTGTTACACTGCAGGATAGCATAACAAATTTATTAGACCACCACCTATGTTTTATGCTAAAACTGCCATAAATTAACATTGGTAATGACCAAAATGATTTTAAAATGAGGTTGATGACTGCAAGAAGAAGAAACTTAGGTTTGTAACAGTGATTTCATGTGCAAAATGCAACATCACAAAAAAATCAACGTGTAAAATTGAACATTACCAAAATCCATGGATTGCAACAATTAAGCAAACACTGCTTTGTGTAGAACACAGCATGGGGGCAAATCTTTGTCTTCTCTGATGCTGCTTTGACTGTGCTTCCAAGGTCATCATACATTTCCCACACACTTGCAGCCCTCCTGCAGTATGCCAGATAATGTCCAAGAGCATCCTGGGTCAAGCCTCTTTGGAATGCAATGACTGCCCTCAAAGTAAAGATTTTCTCTTGAAGCACCAGATTGGAGGGAAATTTGGGCAAGGCAACTTCTGCACAAGTGCTGCCAAGGTCAATGTCAATCCACACAACCTCGCCCAGACTGTAGCTGTCGGTCACATTCCCTGAACACAGAGCCTTTCCTGGAGATGGACTTTAGACTGGCCTGAGGCAGGGAGAGTCAGGAATGCTGAGTCCTTCTTCAGCTGCAGTCTCAAGATGGGCCATGCCACAGGTCTGCAGGACAGTGATGTTGGTACACACATGTGGAACTTCCCTTGTTACTTTTGTGCTTAGACTGCAGTACTGTGAGGAACAGTGTTTGCTCAAATAAACACTTGGAAGATTTTCTCAATCACAGTAGAGATGTGGCATTTTGCATCAATTAGGAGAGCACCAGAGGTCAGGTGGGCTGCCCTCTGTGAGTACACCTGTTGGGTCACACCCTGTGTAGTGATTGTTTTCACCAGCTGGAGAAATTGGTTGTCACATTTGGTGATGCTAACAACCTTTTCAAAAGAAGAGCTGTCGCAAAAAGAGCAACATAAACTCTGAAAACAGCATTAAATGCACAAGTGTTGAGCACAGAGACTTTTGATTTGCCAAGTTTAACAGTCAAGGTGCAACTGTTAAAAAATGGAAACCATCAACAGCCTTTCTTCCGGCCCACAGATGCATCTACGAGCAACCATTCAGGACAAGAGGAGAGGTAAGAAATCATCTTCTTTTTTTTGGGTGGAACTCCTAAGCCTCTCCAGTTTTCAACCGCCTTCTCATCTGTTGAAAGACTGTTTGCAGCTGCATCAGACTCCTTCATCAGAAAGGGTGAACATCATTTTTTATTTTTTTTTAACATCTTCACTCTGGAAAGTAGTGGAGACAGGATCGGACCCTAGGACAGTCGTGGCAGCAGCTACATTCTTTTCACTTTTTTGTTTTGCAGAACAAAGCAGCATGTTTCCCTCAATGAAGGAAAGATGACGAGCAACAAACCAGTCGACACGAATGGGTAGGTTTTCATGCTTGAAAAGTCAATTTTTTATGTTTTTGAACTCTGCTTCATCAGAACTTGCAGCGATGCTGGTGCTTCGGAGGAGAGGGAACATTACTCCTGTCCAGAGTGGCGAGTAACTTCCAAGTCTTACTATGTGGGGAATAATCTCAGGGAGGGAGTGGATGTTATCTTTATCCCCATCGGCCATGGCAAGTGACCTGCTCCTCTCACAAATTTCTGTCACCCACTGTCGAGCATTAGTTTGGATCTGCTGATCACTTGCATCCACTGGTTCTTGTCCCTCCACCTCTTCATCTGGAATGGTGACAAATTCCCCTGAAATTTGAGCTTTCAGGTATTTCTTGCACCTTTCTGATGGGATAGGGCCTCCAGAATTGTCATTCCCCTCTGATTCACTCAGTGCGACAATAGTGATGGCATGTAGCAGTTGTTTTGCATGTTCCACACATTGTGATTTGAGAAGCTGTGCTATTGACCTCACAAAGAAATGTTTAACACGATGTGTTTTACTTTTCAGGCAGTCCCACTGGCAGATCATCTTGATGCAGTGTGCAACATCTACCATGATAAAACACGGGGGCAGTTGTGCGTGTTCATTCCCAAGCAAGACTTGGAAGGATTCATTGATGTAGGTCTTCAGATCAGGACGGGGTAAAAGCCTTGACCAGAGCTCCAAGAATGGCCAGAGAAAAATCATTTACAGCTTCTTTTGGGGCAGGTGCACCTGCATGAATCCATTCTGTCAACCACTGTGTGATAGCATTAACGTCATGTTTCTCTGACAGCATTTCCACCACTGGAATATTGGAGCTGTTAGGCCCTGTCATTACACCCTGATATAAGAAGATGTGGCCAGATGAGCCATTTGGTCAAACCAGTCTTGAACCAGTTGCATCAAAACATACTGTTGGGTGAAATTTCTTGGATAAGGTCTTGTATACATGCATTTGTGTTTGACTCCAGTAGTGACAGAAAAACTTGTCCAGTCCAATGTTTGTAATGCTACCACTGTGTGGAGCACTGTACAAAATGGGATCTTTGCCACCGACTGCCACATCATTTCTCTTTTTTTTCATTTTGCGCTGGGTGGCCAAATTTGGTAAATGGCTTGGCTCAGGATCTCCAAAGTCCATCAGCTTTTCTGCCTGTGATGCCCGCCATACATGTGGTTTCATGCTGACCTTACAGAGTTTCTGGACACACAACTGTCCAGACATAAAACGCTTTGAGCTGCCAGTGTGTAATGATTCATCCCTGTTCTTAAGAGTTAAGAGAATAACAATAGTTTATTTGAATCCTTCCAGTCTGGTTTTAGAATGAATCATAGCACTGAGACTGCGCTGGTTAAAGTCACCAATGACCTCTTAATGGCATCTGACCAGGGTCTCATTTCTGTGCTTGTCTTGTTAGATCTCAGTGCTGCTTTTGATACGGTTGACCACCAGATCTTACTAAGGAGACTGGAATATCAGCTTGGAATCAGAGGCACTGCTTTAGACTGGTTCTGGTCCTATCTTTCAGACCGATATCAGTTTGTTTGTGTCAATAACCAATCTCCACCCACTAAAGTCAGCCACGGGGTTCCACAAGGATCTGTGCTTGGTCCAGTTCTTTTCTCTGTATATATGCTCCCTCTAGGTGATATCATCAGGAGTCACTCTATAGATTTCCACCGTTATGCTGACGACACTCAATTATATCTATCTATCAAGCCGAGCGAGCTCAACCGTCTACAGCAGTTTCAATCCTGCCTTGAGGCCTGGATGACCCATAATTTCCTCCTTCTGAACTCTGAAAAAACAGGGTTGCTGCTCATAGGTCCTAAACACCTACGTGACTCTATATCTGATGCCATAGCATTACAAGGTAGTTTTGCGACTCCTTCTGCCACCACTGTAAAGAACCTAGGTGTTAGTTTTGATCAAGACCTGTCTTTTAGCTCCCACATAAAATCGATCTCACGGACTGCCTACTTCCACCTCCGCAATACTTCAAAAATAAGACACCCCCTGCCTCCTCATGCAGCAGAACAGCTGGTCCATGCCTTTGTTACTTCCAGGCTGGACTACTGCAACTCTCTACTGGCTGGATGCTGCAATAGGTCGCTGAGAACTCTGCAGCTCATTCAGAACACGGCAGCTCGTGTCCTGACTAAAACTAGAAAGAGAGATCACATCTCTCCTGTTCTGGCCTCATTGCACTGGCTTCCTGTACCTTTCAGGATCCAGTTCAAAATCCTTCTCCTTGTCTATAAAGGTCTTCATGGTCTGGCACCCTCTTATATCTCAGACCTGATAAAACCCTATTGCCCCACTAGGACACTTCGTTCTCTGAATACAGGCCTACTGGTGGTTCCACGAATCTCTAAGTCTAGATGGGGAGCCAGAGCCTTCAGCTACAAAGGCCCTCTGTTATGGAACCATCTACCAGTTTCAGTCCGGGGGGCAGACACCCTCTCTACCTTTAAGAGTAGGTTAAAAACCCTCCTTTTTGACAGAGCCTACAGATAAATCCAAGATAAGCTGCTATAGGTTGAGTCTGCTGGGGGTCCCCGGCACATTGAGCTCTATCTTCTCTGCCTGTTCTGTGGGTGTGAATCAGGTTCACGCTCCCTCTAGCTTCTCTCTCTTCCTGGCCTCTCCCCGTCTGTTTTCCTTCTCCTCCCCTTCCTCCCTCTCCTCCCCCTCTCCTTTTTATCTTTCAATTTTTATTTATTTTTATTTTTTATTCTTATTTTAATTTTATTAATATTTTATTTTTTAATTCTTAATTTTTAATTTTCTTTTTATTCTTATTTTTATTTTTCATTTTATTTTTCATTGTATTTTATTATCTTTATTTTTTCCCTCCCGGCTTCCATCAACGCTGAGCTGGATCCAGGACCACCTCTACCCGGCTCATCTCACTGCGGTTCCTCCTGCCTGCTACTGTGGACTGATTCAACTCATTGATTTATTTATATCCTGAACTGTTAGCCATCAATAATGTTTTGCTTGTGCCCACCTGTCCATCCTGGGTGAGGATCCCCTCCTCTGTCTCTCACCCTGAGGTTTCTCCCCTTTTTTTCCCTGTCAGGGTTTTTCTTGGGAGTTGTTCCTCAGCCTTTGCGAGGGTCTAAGGACAGGGGTTTTTTCACTATGTACACATTGTTGCTCTCCTTGTAAAGTGCTCTGAGATAACAGCTGTTATGATATGGCACTGAAAACAAATAAAAGTTGAAGTTGAACACCATTGGGCTGTTGATTTACGTCAAGAAGGCCTTGACACTCCTTACAGCATCCTGTGATTTCAATAAAATTATTTGTGACTGATGGATAGACCTTGGCTTTTTTAAAAACAAATGTGCAAGGACTTTTAACGGCTTTCCAGATTTGCTCATTTATGATGTGGGTCTGGGTGCCAGGCTTCAAAATTGAATATTCCCTCTTTTGTGTTTTAGCAGACTTGTCTTTGTATTCAGCCTTTTCTGGAGTAAATTCTCTCCACTTGTCAAAAAGGAACTTGAAGCTGAAATTACTGTTCAGGGGAATGGGGACCAGATTCAGAGCCTGTGTCATCACTAGTTTCAGGACCAGTTTTATGATGACTGAATCCCAAACCTGACCAGATGTTGTCTCTGTTAGCTTTGACAAAGTTGTATAGAGTCTTTGCAGAGATCTTGTTTCCCAGGCGTTGACTCAGATCTGTCCACACACTGGCATTTGGAGTGGCTATTTTGCCATTTTGGACAATGGCCTCTTTTGATGAGCAGAGAACTGCAAAAATCACATCTCTGTCTACTGCTTGTTGTCTCGGCATCCTGCCTGAATGTTGGTTATGCACAAATGGCAAATAAAAACCTTGAACTTAAAGTATTATTTTTGTAATTAAAAAGTTTGGGTTTTTTGTAGAGTTGCTGAGTTACACTGGTAGAATGTGACAATGTTAGCTAGCTGGCTGGAGATGAAGGTCATTTTGCATTTTTGACACTGCTCATAGACTTTTGGTGATGCAGAAGGCAATGTCTTTCATTTTAAATTGTAATATCTGTTTTTTACACATTTACTTACATTGGCCAGAAGTTTGATTTTGAAGAACATTTGCGAAATCTGTGCTCTCAAAGGGGGCACTCAAAACGGCACGCCTTAATGGTTTTGAGAATCAAAGAATATCACCTGCATGTTTTATGAGATCTGTCTGATTTTGTTTCTGTCAGGACACTTTTATTTGTGGGACACAAAGCACATACAGAAAGATGAGGGTAACACCAGCATGAGAACTTTTGGGGATGACATCCTCATCCGAAATTAAATTGTGTAATATCTATAAAACTGTAGCAGCACAAACGAAAGTTCTTAAGGCAGAAACCAGCACAAATGAAGCACAAACAAACGGCACTGTTTTGAGACAATTTGGAGCAGATGGGGGGCTGGATGACATCATCACCTGGAATGAAATTGTGTAATATCTATAAAACCGTAGCAGCACAAACGAAAGTTTTTACGGCAAAAACCACCACAAACGAAGCACAAACAAACTGTACCATTTCAGGTCCAATTGGAGGAATTGGGGGGGCTGGGTGAACTCGAACTAGATGACCTAGAAAATAATATTCAAGAACTCAAAAACGGCTGCAGCACAAACAGAAATTCTTACAGCACAAACGAAGCACAAACGAAACAGACTATTTTCCCGAGATTTTGCGTGGGGTGAGGGGCCAGCCTCGTGCAGATCTCAGTTGGACGTAATTCTCTTCACTGAATGTCCAAAAACCGTTCTTCCTTTCAGTACGGAGATCTAGTTTTGGTGTTGGTATCGCATCAGATGTAATTTTGAGTTGCTGTTCAAGAAGCAGTTTAGTAAAATTATTTTTGACCAAATATTCCAAATCCCCACCCTCCATGCAGATGTCAACACAAATCTTTCGTGATTGGTATCAGTGACGTTGATGATGACGTACTGTGATACTGTGAAACAATAGTCTCATTTGATTGTTTAAAAAAAAAAAAATTCACTAAGGGAAGCCAACTCAGCTTGGCTGAGTGTGTAAAGGTGTGGACGCAGCTGTGGTACATAAGCGAGAGTCAGGGTTGAATAGAAGCCGTGATTTTTGTTGACCGCTACCCACACTACCCACGCTACCCATTCATTAATTCATCACCTTTTCATATGTTTAACCACTAGTTTTCATTGTTTCCCTTCATTCATTTTTTTCTTTGCTGTGGTGCTGTTTGCTTCTAATGAAAGCATCAGAAGCATTTTTTGGATCTCAGCGCATCAATTATCATAACCTTCTAGCGTGTCAGGGTTAGTTCAGTTCTTCCTTCTTCCTACTCTGGACTGATTCAACTTCTGATGTACCTTTATTCTAATCTGTGTAGCCATCAGTACTGTTTTGCTTGTGCTCGCCTGTTCATCCTGGGGGAGGACCTCCTCCTCTGTCTCTCACCCTGAGGTTTCTCCCCTTTTTTTCCCTGTCAGGGTTTTTTCTTTGGAGTTGTTCCTCAGCCTTTGTGAGGGTCTAAGGACAGGGGTTTTTCACTTTGTACATACTGTTGCTCTCTTTGTAAAGAGCCTTGAGATAATGGCTGTTATAAAATGGCACATAAAACAAATAAAGTTGAAGTTATCTTTGTCACAGATATGGGATAGCCACTTGCTGGGTAAAGCGAGGTGTATTCTGCATCTCATGAATGAATTTGTTCTTCTCCTATCTCACTCACCCTCAGGGGTGCAAGCACCACACTTATGATATAATATCTGTGAATATATATATACATATATATAATATATATGTGAATATTTGTGATACACTTTCAAAGAGTAGATTAAAAACAGCTTTTGATAGGACATGTAATTTGAACTACAGTTTTTGTAATTTACATCACTATCACACTATTAAGTGACATAATAAATAAGAATCTGGACACAGTATATAGCATCAGTCAAAATCAGACACAATTTTCATATGGCAAAAAATAATGTTTCAACCCCACCACTAGCAGAAAATAAAGTCTAATAGTATAAAACAAAGGACCTACTCAGGAACCTTTGGATGCCATCCATCCATTAAGTCTGTCTCCTGTTTGAAAGCTGTCACAGACACAGACAAAAGTCACAGACTCTCTTTTTTTTTACTATCAACAACAATGTACTGCATTTATCTTTGCTCTTCTAGGTTCATTCGACTGTACGAAAACCTGGAGAAGAAGAAGAAGGAATTAGAGGAACCTGAGGAGAAGCGGAGGAGGTGGAGAGAGCAGAGAGTGGAGGTGAAAGACAGCAGAGAGAAGGAGTTCATGGAGGCGTACGTCAGCTCGCTGCAGGACAGAGGTGACATTTTAACCCCACCTGTAACCCCAGCCCCTAAACCCTAACTCTAGCCCACTGCTAACTCTAACCCTAACCAATTTAACAGCTAACTCTAACTTTAAAGGCTGGGTTATACTTCAGCAAAAAATGGGAGTACCAGCCACATTTTGAGACCCCACAACAACCACACATAGGATTCACATAACAGAAGACAGAACATGGCCTCAGCAGGAGGTGGAGGAAAAACAGTTAAGGCCCGGGTATAAACATGTTGCATGCCGTTTACGCGGTAAGGAACTCATTTTTGAGAGAAGGACCATGGAAGAGAGGCTGTATGAGGAAGTACAACTGTACCCTCACCTGTACAATACCTCACTGTGGGAGTATAAGGACACCATTTGCTGTGCCAACTCCTGGAAGGAGATAGGACAGAAGCTTAGGATAGAGGAGCATATTTGTCTGCCACCTGTTAAATATTTGAATGTTGTGGATCTCCATTTGCAGATTACCACTTACCACTTTGTGGCCCTTTCCTACTGTCACAAGAATCATGTGAGAGTCACAAGAATCCCTGACTTAGACTAAACTTTATTGATCCCTTGGGATGACGCAGTCAGGGAAATTGACATTTCCTCACTCCACTCCTGGTCAGACAGCAAGAGGCAGCAGCACTGAGGCACACCACCTTTAAAACTGGGGATGGAAAAGACAATACTGCATTACATGATGGGAGGGGAGGAGGGGAAAAAGGCAGCTGTGCTCTTGAGAGGGAGCACAGTGTGTTAGCAAAAAAACACCTCAGCTCATAAGCACATACAGAAGAACAGAATTGCAACATTGAAGCAAGGGACACGGCAATCAGGGTCAGCCAGCGTGAGCAGGCAGCTATCCTGCAGCCATCTAGTCAGCGCTGCTCAGACTGCCTGTCACACTGGAGGCGTGGGGTAATGGGGAAAGATGGTGTTTGCATGTTAGTGTAAGTGTGTAGTGTCCACTGTTTGAGTTCAAGTGTGCAAACATGAGAATCATTCTGCTGTGTTCAAATCATGCGTCTCAGTCAGCAGGATGACATCATGATAACACGGCAGGTAGCCATGGAGACAGCCTTGGTCAGGTCCCAGACAGTCGACACTCCGCCAGTGTCTTTGGAAGTGATGCTGCCGTGTTCTCCAAGGAAGTTGTTATTCCCGTCCTGGCCTTGGCCAAGGACAGGTGGTTAGGGAGGGCAAAAGCAGACAAAATTAGAGAATGTTTGGGTTAGGGCGAATAGCTGCATTCCATTTTCACATCTCTCTATGCCCATTCTGGTCTCCAGTTTCGGTCCAGTTTCTTGTGTAGTGACACACTGTAACGTTTTTGTGATATTGGAGCTATTATATAAAACCAAGTGTAGCACAATGGACTGTGTTTATGCTCCTGCTTCTTCATCTTGTGGCCAGGGGTAGGACAGACCAACCCAGTTGAAAAACGTACTATGCGTAGAGGTGTTACAATAATGGCCCTTAAATTGTGTAACTGTTACGTTTTTTCTGCCTGATCTTTTCCTGCTGCTTTGCGTCCAAACCACAGCCCAACTCTGGGCTGTGAGAACAAAAGGGAAAAAAAGGGGAGAAACCTCAGGGTGAGAGACAGAGGAGGAGATCCTCCCCCAGGATGGACAGGCGGGCACAAGCAAAACAGTACTGATGGCTACACAGAGGAGGTGGAAGTAGGCAGTCCATGGGATAAATTGTACGTGGGAACTAAAAGACAGGTCTTGATCAAAGTTAGCACCTAGGTTTTTTATGGCAGTAGCGAATCTATTTTGTAGAGCTATGGCGTCAGATATAGAGTCACATAGGTGTTTTGGACTTATGAGCAGTAACTCTGTTTTTTCAGAGTTTAAAAGGAGGAAATTATTAGTCATCCAGGCCTCAAGGCATGATTGAAGCTGCTGTAGACAATTGAGCTCACCCGGCTTGATAGATAGACATAATTGAGTGTCGTCAGCATAACAGTGGAAATCTATAGAATGACTCCTGATGATATCACCTAGAGGGAGAATATATGAAGAGAAGAGAACTGGGCCAAGCACAGATCCTTGGCTGATTTTAGTGCGTGGAAGTCTGAAAGATAGGACCGGAACCAGTCTAAAGCAGTGCCTCTGCTCGGGAGAAGCGGAGGGGAGCTAAGGGGAGCTGAGATGGGGGAGGCTAATGCACGCTGGCTAACTACGGCTGTCGGTTTTGTTTCCACTGTGCAGAGCCGGGCTTTCAGATCGCTAAGCCTGGCCTCCAACCTGACCAATAAACTACAGTGCTTACACATATCACCCTCGCTAAAGGAGGCAGGGGAATAACTAAACATGTGGCACACTGAGCATGAGAGAGGGACAGGAGAAGCAGAAGGGGAAGCCATTGCTAGCCGGACTAATGCTAACAGAAATGCTACGGGAGCAAGGGTGATAGAAAGGCACTAGGAGTGGTATATGAAGCGGGTCGGGGGGAGAGCAAGACCCAAAAACAGGATAGAGTGTTTGAGTGGCACTCACAGGATATTTAATTTGTGGGAAATCAAAGAAAAGACACAAAGGATAGGAGTCAGTCAGCACTGAAGCAGTGCTGTGGGCAGTCAGCAGGAAGTGACGCTTACCGGACATGATGTGGCTGGGACAGGATCAGCTGAGGCCGGAGGAAGAGCAGCGGAGCAGGAGTGTTCCTTTTGGTCCCTGCTCCCCAAAAGGCCCTGCAGTACAACTGCTGTGTTTTTGGAGATGTGAATTAAATATCTGGATTGTAATTGTGATGTTTCAGCGCAGCAGTGAGTGTGTAATTGTGCACTACTTAAACATTCAGGCGGTCCAGCAATGCTTTGCCACACCTATCTCTTTTACCACCATGGCAACGTTTCTTTTCTTTTTAATTGTATCTTTCCCCTCCTCGTACGCCTCCATGAGGATTTTTGCCTCTGCCAGGGAAAAGTCTGCTCTACTGGTCATGGCGAATCAGTGACTCTGGATCGGTTGGCAGGGTCTGTCTGAGGGAGCCCTGAGGTAGAACTTGGTCTTGGTCTTTGTGCAGCCAGTGAAGCCTGGACTCTCTTGTTTAGGATTCATTGAGCCTGGCTCAGTCGCTTATCCTGGATGTCTTAATCCTACTTTTGTGCAACAGGCCCTTGCTATCTCTTCCTGACCCAGTCTTATAGTAGACAACACAATAATTATTTGCATATCTTCTTTTGTTTACTTCTGATTGGTACACGTCTCTTCCATGCTGTGTTTATGCCATCTATGCACTCTCTGATTGGTCAGCTCGCTGGTTGCCCTTTACCCCACATCTGGCTCCATTCTCCATCAGCATGGGCCTGATGGCACCTCAAGAAAACCTAAGAAAAGACAAGACATTTTATTAGATGTTTCACGTTTGTCCCTCTACCAGACACCGTCCCTTGCTCCACCACCAAGATCTCCATCTCCTGCCTGCTGTGAGAATGTGGTCGAGTGAAGAACAGAAACTAAACTCCTCGCCTCTGGTCTGAACGAGTGGGAGCAAAGCTGCAGCTCCACAGACAGCCACTAGATGTCTCTATTTTCCAGAGCCCTACAACGTCTTCATCTCCAAGTTTGGACTTTTCAGGATTTGTAATTTTGTTTTGTTTGTAATGATAATTTCAATTAACATTGATGATTTTTTTTTCTTCTTTTTAATTTAATTCCCATGTTTGAGCATTTGTATGTACGGAGCCCCTAAGGGGACATCAGTAATGAAAAGAAAAAAAAAGTTTCACGTGCACACGTCTTAATTTCACAGGCTCACGTATTAGTTGCATGTGCTCACGTATTATTTTCACATGAGCACGTCTTAGTTTCAGGTGCTCACATGATAGTATTTAGTGAGCACGTGTTAGTTTTTATGTACGTGATAGAGAGCGAGCAAAGCGTCAGTGTCCGATGTTCCAATAGAACTTAAATAAATTCTTCTATTGCCATTTCCAAACATGCGACGCACATTGAAACACGGCCACACTACACAGGAAGTGGATGCTAGCACATCTGAAACTATCATGAGAGCCCTTTAAACTAATGACATGCTCACTAGATACTATTACGTGATCACCTGAAACTAAGATGTGCTAACTAGATATTATCACATACTCACGTAAAAATAATATGTGAGCACATGAAACTAATAGGTGAGCCCGTGAAATTAAGATGTGAGCACATGAAACCTTTTTTTTTTTTTTTAATCTTTGACGTCCTCTTAGGGGCTCCGTATGTATTAGGTCACTAGCTGCTCAAACTAAGTTTTCATTCCAAAGCCATTTAAAGCAAATTCAGCAGTTTATGATTCCACCCATCTCTAGTACACAGAGGTGGGTGGATTAGCCAAAAATTCTACTCAAGATTATTGTTACTTTAGAAAAATATGACTCAAGTAAAAGCAAAAAATAGTTTCCCAATTCATTAAGGCTGAATATGTAGAATTTTTATCAAAAACTAGATTAAAAAAAATAATACATCCACAGGGCATTTCAAGGGGTGCAGAGTAACAGTATAGTGTTTCCTTGATAAACTGTTTTTAGTCTGAATAAACTTTGATCTTAACAAAAGATGGTGGTAGGGAGGCTCATTTCACCTTTACTTGATAGACTACCCATCACTAACCCATCACTTATCGTGGTGGAAAAGTTTGTGTGCCCCAATGAGCCTGAGAGCTATGTTGTCAGGAGTCATATACTCATGGAAGTTTCGCCCATGACAAACTGGTCTCAGGCGAGGGGCCAGACTAAGTATGGTTCAGAAGACCTCATGAAGACAAACAAAATGAGAAATGAGACCCTGTCTGAAGGAAGCCCGGGGCCCACACCTGGAGCCAGACCTGGACAGAGGGCCCATCAGTGAGTGCCTGGTAGCCAGGTCTGCCACAGGGCCTGACTGGGCACAGCCCGAATCCTCTATGTGGAACATTCTCAACTGTCCCATGGACCCACCATCTGCAGGACGAATCACTGGGGTCGGGTGCACTGCGAGCTGGGTGGCAGTCGTGGGCGGTGGCCCCAACAGACCAATCCCAGGACAACAACCCTGGCTACGGGGACATAGAACGTCACCTCACTGGGGGGGGGGGGTGGAGCGGTACTGACTAGAAATAGTCGGGCTCACCTCCACACACAGTCTGGGCTCTGGAACCCAACTCCTTGAGAGAGGCTGAGCTCTCTACTACTCTGGAGTTGGCCATGGTGAGAAGTGGTGAGCTGGTGTTGACTTGCTTATAGCCCCCCAGCTCAGCCACCCTACGGATAGGTCTCTAACTGTTGTTTCGGCTTACGGGCAGAGCTACAGTGCAGAGCACCCAGACTTCTTGGAGTCTGTGGGAGGAGGACTGAAAGGTGCTCCAACCAGAGACTCCATCGTTCTTCTAGGAGACATCAATGCTCATGTGGGTGACGACAGTATAACTTGGAGGGGCGTGATCGGGAGGAGCGGCTTCCCCGATCTGTACCTGTGCGTTCTATTATTGGACTTCTGTGCCAGTAACATTTGTCCACAACGAACACCATGTTCAAGCATATGGGTGTCCATTAGTGCTCATGGCACCAGGACACCCTAGGCCGGAGGTCAATGATCGACTTTGTAGTTGTGTCCTGACCTCTGGCCGTATGTCTTGGACACTTGGGTAAAGCGAGGGGCTGAGCTGTCAACCGGTCATCACCTGGTTGTGAGTTGGATCCGCTGGCAGGGGAGGAAGCTCGACAGACTTGGCAGACTCATGCACATTGTGAGGGTCTGCTGGGAACACCTGGCGGAGTCCCCTGTCAGGGAGGTCTTCAACTCTCACCTCCAGGAGAGCTTTGACCATGTCCCAAGGGAGGCTGGAGACATGGACTCCGAGTGGACCATGTTCTCCACCTGCATTGTAGACGCAGCTGTTCAAAGCTGTGACCTCCGGTGCCTACTGCGGCAGCAATCCCAGAACCCGGCGGTGGACACAGCTGAAGAAGGAGTCCTATCAAGCTGACGGGTACCGGCAGGCCAAGTGGATTGCACCTCGAGCAGTCGCAGAAGCAAAAACTTGGGCCTGGGAAAAGTTCGGGGAGGCCATGGAGAAATTCTGGCGAACTGTCCAGCATATCAGGAGGCAGTGCTCCACGAACACTGTTTACAATAGAACTGGAGAGCTGTTGACCTCGACTGGTGACATTGTCGGGAGGTGGAAGGAATACTTCGAGGATCTCCTCAATCCCACTGACACACCTTCCCTAGAGAAAGCAGAGGCTGAGGACTCATTCATCACCCAAGCCGAAGTCGCTGAGGTAGTTTGGAAGCTGCCGAGCAGTATGGCTCCAGGGATGGACGAGATCCGCCCTGAGTACCTGAAGTCTCTGGATGTTGTAGGGCTCTCCTGATTGACACGCTTCTGCAATGTGTGGGGGTTGGGAACAGTACCCCTGGAGTGGCAGACCAGGGCGGTAGTCCCACTTTTTAAAAACGAGGACTGGAGGGTGTGTTCCAACTATCAGGAAATCACACTCCTCAGCCTCCTAGGGAAAGTCTATTCCAGGGTACTGGAGAGGGGAGTCCGGCCAATAGTCGAACCTCGGATCTAGGAGAAACAATGTGGTTTTCATCCGACTTTGGAATACTAGACACGGTCTATACACACCACAAGATGCTCTAGGGTTCATGGGACTTTGACCAACCAGTCCACATTTGTTTCATGGAGAGCTTTTGGCCATATCACTCATGGCATTCTGTGGGGGGTACTCCGGGAATATGGGTTGGAGGCTGTGTGGTCACTGTATGACCGGTGCAGTAGCTTGGTTCGCATTGCCAGCAGTAAGTCAAACCTGTTCCCAGTGCATGTTAGCCCTCAACAGGACTGCCCTTTGTCACTGGTTCTATTCATTATTTTTATGGACGGAATTTCTCGGCACAGCAGGGGGCCTGGTCAAGTTTGGGAGTCATGGGATTTTATCTCTGCTTTTTGTTGTTTGTTGTCTTATTGGCTCCCTCGAGCCAGGACCTCCATCATGCACTGGGGCGGTTTGCAGCCGAGCATGAAGCAGCTGGGATGAGGATCAGCACCTCCATGTCCGAGGCCATAGGTTCTCCAACGGAAAAAGGTGGCTTGCCCCCTCCAGGCCAGTGGAGAGTCCCTGCCTCAGGTGGAGGAGTTTAAGTACCTCGGGGTCTTGTTCTCGAGTGAGGGAAGGATAGAGATGGAGCGACAGGCGAATCGATGGAGCGGCCGATGTACTGCAAGATCCTGGATACAAGTGGCTGAAATGGGTTAAGCTCTGTAACCCGGGAGGAGCACGGAGTAGAGCCGCTGCTCCTCCACATCCAGAGGAGCCAGCTGAGGTGGCTTGGGCATCTGTATCGGATCCCTCCTGGACGCCTCCCTAGGGAGGTGTTCCGCGCATGTCCCACCGGGAGGAGACCCAGAGGAAGACCCAGGACACGCTGGAGGGACTATGTCAACCGGCCGGGCTGGGAACGCCTCCGGATCCTCCCGTAAGAGCTGGAGCAAGTGTCCAAGGAGTGGGAGGTCTGGGAGTCCCTGCTCAGACTGCTGCCCCCACGACCCAGCCCTGGATAAAGGAAGAAGATGGATGAATGGATGGATTGTAAGAGTAAAAACTGTTAAAGTACTGAGTAGCTCCTGGATAACTTGTTTTTAATGTCAAATACTAGAAAAATAGAAAGAGAGAAGACTGAAAATCTCTTGGAACATACAAATAAATAAATAATAAAACAATACTAAATTCAATTCTGTGACAATGGCATCATCAATAGACAGAGAATACAGAGAATAAAAAGTTGTGTGTATGGTTGTTATGGTGTATGGTAACCCTAACCCAGGTTGGAGCAACATTTGACTACGTATCTGTGGATATGCAGAGGTCAGTGTGTTTTGTTTTACATAGATACATCTCAAATAATTGGCAGAACCCAAAAGCACACAAAGGCAGGCATTAGATAAGGCACCAGGAGAGTTTATTAAACAACTCACACAGATAGCACAAATGCACAAACATTATGACAAAAAAGTATGAGTAAATGTCTTTTGACAAGAATGTTCACTCTTATGTACTCAGCACTTGGTTGAGCCTCCTTCTGCGTGAAAAACTGCATCAATGCACCGTGGCATGGAGGCGGCCAGCCTGTGGCACTGTGTAGAGGAAATGGAGCCTAGGGTGCTTTGATAGTTGCCTCCCGGTCATTTGCATAGTTGGGTCCCATCCTCATCTTCCTCACAGATCTTCTATGGGGTTCAGGTCAAGGGAGTTTGCTGGCCAATCAAGCAATAACACCATGGTCATTGTACGAGAAGTTGGTACCTTTGGTTTTGTGGGCAGGTGCCAAGTCCTGCTAGAGAATAAAATCAGCATCTCCATACAGCTTGTCAGCAGAGGGAAGCATGGCACCGTAGTGAAGTGGAAACATGGCTGTAGTTAAAGCATATTCTATGGGATTATACACTCACCGGCCACTTTATTAGGTACACCATGCTGGTAACGGGTTGGACCCCCTTTTGCCTTCAGAACTGCCTCAATTCTTGGTGGCATAGATTCAACAAGGTGCTGGAAGCATTCCTCAGAGAGTTTGGTCCATATTGACATGATGGCATCACACAGTTGGCGCAGATTGGTCGGCTGCACATCCATGATGCGAATCTCCCGTTCCACCACACCCCAAAGATGCTCTATTGGATTGAGATCTGGTAACTGTGGAGGTTGCAACGATGCTCAATTGGCACCAAGGGGCCCAAAGAGTGCCAAGAAAATACTCCCCACACCATTACACCACCACCACCAGCCTGAACCATTGATACAAGGCAGGATGGATCCATGCTTTCATGTTGTTGACGCCAAATTCTGACCCTACCATCCGAATGTGGAAGCAGAAATCGAGACTCATCAGACCAGGCAACGTTTTTCCAATCTTCTATTGTCCAATTTCCATGAGCTTGTGCAAACTGTAGCCTCAGTTTCCTGTTCTTAGCTGAAAGGAGTGGCACCGGCGTGGTCTTCTGCTGCTGTAGCCCATCTGCCTCAAAGTTCGATGTACTGTGTGTTCAGAGATGCTCTTCTGCCTACCTTGGTTGTAACAGGTGGTTATATGAGTCACCAACCAGTCTGGCCATTCTCCTCTGACCTCTGGCATCAACAAGGCATTTCCGCCCACAGAACTGCCGCTCACTGGATATTTGTTCTTGTTCGGACCATTCTCTGTAAACCCTAGAGATGGTTGTGTGTGAAAATCCCAGTAGATCAGCAGTTTCTGAAATACTCAGACCAGCCCTTCTGGCACCAACAACCATGCCAGGTTCAAAGTCACTCAGATCACCTTTCTTCCCCACACTGATGCTCGGTCTGAACTGCAGGAGATTGTCTTGACCATGTCTACATGCCTAAATGCACTGAGTGGCCACCATGTGATTGGCTGATTAGAAATTAAGTGTTAATGAGCAGTTGGACAGGTGTACCTAATAAAGTGGCCGGTGAGTGTATAGTTGACATTGTAAAAGTTGTGACCAAATACATGAGGCCAAAAGAGGCTGAAAGTGATCTTAAATATAAACAGTAAAGCTTAATTTGGCTAAATTTGGTATTTTTGTCCGAGCATCAGCTGCTAACAGACAGACCTTAAGCAATCTTCAAATTAGAATTGTTTTCATTCTGCATTAAAATCTTGGATACAATTTATCCCAAAACTTTTATTCCTTTAGCTTTCAAATTTATGTGGGCTTGTGCAAACAAGTAAAAGTGCAAGTTTTATTGACATTTTTTTAATTAAATTTTTTTTTCATCACAATGTCGAACTGACCTACAGTCAGTGATACTGAAGCATGTCTGCGCACAGTCAGTTCTCAAATCCAATGTCTTTATTAAGATTATCATCACAGATATTCAAAATGTTCTTCAGATTAAAGAACACAACTGAAAAAAACAGAAGGATCTGTTCATCTATAAAAACTTGAATGATTCGAGGCACAAGTTCATAGGAATTAAAGTGCAGCATTCAGCAAATCGGTGTGTATGTCACATCAACAGATGTCCTCATAAGTTGCTGGAAACTGAATAATCATGTTTACCTAAAACACAGTTTAATTCTCAGTAAAGTTCTTGAGCGCTGACGTAGAAAATCCGGCAACAACTCCACATCAGCAGGAAGCAGGAAGTTCTCTGATCTGATTGGCTGACAGACTGACCACTGCAGTGGTTACAGTTTGAGTGACGGCTCGACAGGAAGCAGAAAGTCAATGGATCAGGTCTGTGACATCATCAGTGAGGAAGAGGAGCATGCAGCAGTGCATGTTCAAACAATGATGAAGTGGAAGAGGAGGCTGTCTAGCCTGGTCTACGTTAGGTCAGAAAGGACAGAAGCTATGCTTTCTTGGCCTGCTGTGTATCACACACCTGTTGCCATGGGTACAGCCCGGCCTGGGTTTCTGCATTGATGTAACAAGCAAAAAAGAAACTACTGTAAACAGGAAGCAAGTAAAACCAGCATGTTTGGTTCTGAAGAGGAAGAGGAGTGACAATGCTTGGTGACTTCACTCTTCTTCAGATCCGAGTAAAGAAGAGGAGCCTGGTTTGTTTGATTAGCTCCGCCTCCAGCACTCGGTGGGCCAGACCAGCAGCACCACAAACAACCCATCATCATGGAAACAGACTGCACCGGACCCCCTGACCGGTTTCTGAATGGGGCGGGGCCTCCAGACAGCCAGGCGATTTGGCTGTTTAAAAGTCACATGCTGCTGTCCTGCAGGAGTGGCTCAATGTCCTCGGTGTCACTGGGGGGTGTGACCAGAGGCCCTGCACTCCGATTGGTCAAGCTGCAGGACTTGTGGGTGGATACCGACTTCACCTCAGCCACCTGGTGACGCTCAGGGATGAAGATGGCGACGAGAAGAGCGAATAAAACAGCACATGCCCCAAACAGGAAGGGAGGACCAGGAACCATGGAGCTCTACACACACACACACACACACACACACACACACACACACACACACACACACACACACACACACACACACACACACACACACACACACACACACACACACACACACACACACACACACACACACACACACACACACACACAGAAACTGAAGCAGCCCCTTATTTTTAAGTCTACGTCTGTGCGTGTGTATGTGCATGTGTGTATGTGTACCTGGCTACTCTGTGCGTGAGTACTTGGTTGCAGGTCATTGAGCTCCACGTCGAACAGATAGAAGATGAAGCCATAGAGAGCTGGGCCCAGACCGTTACAGAGTCCTCGGATACCTGTCACCATGCCCTGGGCCACACCTGGGGGGACGGACGGACGGACGGGGACACACAAACACACACACACACTTTATATACAGTCTATGGGTTTAAAACAAACATGAAACATGACGTACACAATCAAACATGGAAACGTAAATAAAAATGACAAATGACACCAGAATACAGAGACACAGACACAGAGACACAGAAACTGAGAGACACAGAGACAGAGACACAGACACAGCAACACAGAGACAAGAAGGCAGAGGCACAGACACAGAGATACAGACAGAGATACAGACCTTGCTGTTCAGCTGAAGCACTGTGTGACACCAGAGCAGAAACTGCTGGAAAAGTGATTGAAGACAAAGCTGCAACTGTTCCTGCAGCCCACATCATCCTGAGGAGACACACACACACACAAAGACAGACACACACGCACAGTCAGACAGACACACGCACACACAGAGTCAGACAGACACAGTCAGAGACACAGACACAGTCAGTCAGACAGACAGACAGACAGACAGGTACACACACTCACCAGGGCTCGGAGCCAAAGCTGTACCACAGCAGCTGCAGCAGCTGGAAGCTCAGACCGAGCAGCAGGGTGTTCTTGTTCCCGATGCTCTTCATCAGCAAACTGAGGACCAGCGTCTGGACACGGGGACACACCCACCCCCACACACACACCCCCCCCACACACACACACAGCCAGCCCCCCCTCACACACACACACACACACACACACACACACACACACACACACACACACAGAGAAAGTATGCAAGTTCATCCTGTCCTTTTTTTGTATTGTGCCCTCCTGCCTTCTTCCATTCTGCCTTCTTCCACCCCGATCAACCCCCCCTCATGGATGGTTTACCTCCTGCTGTCAGGAAGGAGCTATAGGAGCTTCTGCTGGAGGTCAGGATGCTGGAGGCTGGTGAATGCACCCCCAGCTCAGTAGGTTGACAGCCAATCATTTTGCATTTCAAGAACTTAACCAAGGACACTGATGCCCTCCCAACGCTTCAGATGTATGACCATTTTGTTTTTACCTGAAATGTTTTTAAGGTGGTTTACATTCAATTTTTATTGCTATCCCACTTGCACGTCAAGAAGCTGATGAGAAACGGTATGAAACAGTATCAGCCCATGTATACATATACATTTGTGATAAATTACAATAAAGTGCCTTGGGTCTTGAGTCTCACACACTTGCACGCGCGCACGCGCACACACACACACACACACACCTGTGCGATGATTGACAGGACTCCCACCATAGCGATGAAGGCAGCAATGGCCGCAGGAGAAAAATCAACCACCTGAGACACCGATCAGAACAACAGTGTCAAAGAACAACCAACACACTTCATTCTGTAGAGTGTGTGTGTGTGTGTGTGTGTGTGTGTGTGTGTGTGTGTGTGTGTGTGTGTGTGTGTGTGTGTGTGTGTGTGTGTGTGTGTGTGTGTGTGTGTGTGTGTGTCACCTGCCGCAGGTACAGGAAGAAGCTGGAGTACTGACCGGCCTCAGGCAGGTACGACAAGAAGACGGTGACACAGATCAGCAACACAGTCGAGTCTTTCCCCACACGCCGCAGAGACTGCTCACATGATAGACAAGATTCGGTAAGATCAACTTCATTTATTCTTTATGATTCTATTTATTTGTCTTGTCACCCATGCTGCAGCCATTTAAAATACTAGAATAACACAGTCATAAAAAGTCATAGAACAGTGCAATACATAAAGCGGTACAGAGAATAGATACAATGTAAAATGTTCTAAATAGAGTCTGAATAAAAGTACACACACACGCCTGATCAGGACAAAAAGCTCTAATGCCACCTGCATAATTTGGCTTTCGCCTGCTGCCATTTAAAAATCAAATGGATGCTGGAATGTTTTGTATTTGTTGCATGAGAGTCTGTAGCTCCTTCCTGATGGAGCAGCTCATACTCATCATGCAGGACGTGAGATGAGTCCTCTATCAGCTCACTGGCTTCAGACCGCCTCCAGCTGCCCCCAGCCAGAGAGATTGATATCGCTCGGGGGGGGGGGGGGGGGGGGGGGGGGTGGGGGGAGGGTCGTCCCTCCAAAGAAACAAATCTGTATCCCACCCGCATTTATGGGTAGGTAGTGCTTCAGAGCCAGTCATGGAGGCGGGACGGCAGGCTGTGGAGCTAGTGGTAGCACCAGAGCAGCGGGGGCCTTCATTCGGCTCACTCAACCACCAATCAGATAGTCCATCAATTAATCAACCACCAATCAGTCAGTCCATCAATTAATCAACCACCAATCAGTCAGTCCATCAATTAATCAACCACCAATCAGTCTTGTGACAGTGACATCACCTTGAAGGGGTCAGCCTGTTCCCATGAGAAGGGTAACCCCCAGGACGTCAGTCTCACTTTGTCTGGCAGAGACTCAGGGACGACGAAGAAGACAAAGGCAATGTCGATGACAGCGATCACCGTGGCAACCAACACCACCAGGCTGTCGCCATAGCGCGCCGACAGGTAGGCGCCGATGGCCGGACTCGTCACCAGGCTGGCAGCGAAGGTCGCAGACACCTGGACAGACGGGACAAAAAGACTCAGAAAAACAAGAGAGACAAATTCCGATGTGTAGTTTAGAATCCACCGTCATCATCCAGCTTGTCAAGTTTCTGATAGTAAATGAATGCACCTCACGTCAAAGCACCAAGAAACCCAAAAACACACAGCCTGGCGTGTCAGGGCCACCCTAACCCTAACCCTCAGACCTGCTGGAGGAGTGGAGGAGGCTGGGGAGAGCTGCAGGCTGCTCCCAGTCATGTGGACAGGGTTACTGGTGTGGCCAAGGTGCACAGGTCAGAGTCAGGGTTGATCGAGGTGAATTCTTTCTACTTCCTCATTTCCGCTGGACCAGCAGATGCCTGCCACACCAGTCGGTACGGAGCAGGTGTGAAGATTAATGACAAACGTAGAACTGGTGTAGGGTGCACAGCTCTGCTGACGCACCAGATGGACTTCATGTAGAAACACACGTCTCCGCCCATGGTCCAGTCTGATAGGAGGTCTCTGTGGACACCAGGATGGATGTGCTCCTATACTGGGCACTTGCTCCACAACAGGCGGATGTTGGTGAGGATTTTCCCAGGTTTCCAGCCTCAGTGGGACTCAGTCGGACCAGATTCCTCTTCCTTCCCATCTGGGCTCCTCTGCTAAGTGTTAGTGATTTGGCTTCTGGTCGGCTCTGATTAGCTCGTACTTTCTTGTTCAAAGCACTTTGCACTAAAATAAATGAAGTCTGATTGGTTGACCCAATCACATCATACATGACATGATGTGGCTGATCAGATCAACGAGCAACATTTTTAGATGTGAAAACTTCATTATTGAAGACTGTTACTACTGTTATCATGGTATGAGGGGAAAGTTCAAGGACTTTTGGCATTCTTATTTTTGCATGACTTTTCCAGGTTTTCTAACCCTGTCACACACACACACACACACACACACACACACACACACACACACACACACACACACACACACACACACACACACACACACACACACACCACTCACCAGGCCATAGGCTGTGCTCCTCTCCTGCTCCTCTGTGATGTCAGCAACGTACGCAAAGATAACGGAGAAGGTGACGGCGAAAACCCCCGAGACTGAGATGAGCGCAAAGTACCACCTGCAGCGCACACACACACACACACACACACACACACACACACACACACACACACACACACACACACACACACACACACACACACACACACACACACACACACACACACACACACACACACACACACACACACACACACACACACACACACAGGGTTAATGTTGTGCAGGAGGAATGCAGATCCCTCCCCCTCCTCCCTCTCCCCTTACAGCTCCATCACATGATGCTCATGTGATCATGTGACTGAGCTCCGATCTTCATCTGTTTGTCTGCTCCTCATCCTCTCAGCAAATCTGCTGAGACCTGGTCAGTCATCATTCATGCTGCACACTGATGTTCAGTGAAAGTTCTGAATATTGATCACCACGAGAAACCTGTCGATCAACTATTCAATCACTCAAGAGATTCGGATTATTACAGTCAGATTGCAATGACCAATATGAATGCCGACTGCAGCTCTACCACATTGGTCTGTCTGCAGCTACACACACACACACACACACACACACACACACACGTACACACACACACACACACACACACACCAGGGGCTGATCCTCATGAAGGGGATGGGGGCGCAGGTGAAGAAGACGGTCATGAGGAGGAAGGACCTGCGGCCCCACATGTCTGACAATGCACCAATGAGAGGAGCCGACAGGAATGACAGGAAGCCCTGCAGCCAGACAGGAAGTGGACAAAATGGTCATGGTCAATAAGTAAACAGCTTTAAGACAAAAAACAAAAGACAAAACAGCATTAAGCTCGGGTGTGAGCTGCGGCCGTCGGTGTGTGCTGTACCTTCACTCCCTGTACCAGGCCGTTCATTAAGAAGGTGTGCTGAGGAAACGTCTCATGGAGAACCTGCGACAACAACAGTCAGCTCAGAGATGGCGTGGTGTGGCCTTACATGACGTACCCTGACGTGATATGACCTGATTTGGGGCATGTTTATGGACCCTTCAGATACGGAGCGATCTTCTCCTATTCACATGGACATGGTGCAAGAAAATTCAACGTCTAATGGGATCTGCTGAGTGAGTGAGTGGCTGTAGTACAAATGCCGAGCCTGTATGTGGTGTTTTAAAACACTTAAACTAGTTTCTCCTCCATTGAATCCAAGAGCAGGTAGTGCATGGTGTTCACCATTAACCTCTGCCACTCAAGATGGAAGTGTAAAAGAGGAATAATTAGTTGTAGCAGATAGTAGCTGGATTAGCCTCTAGTAGAAGAAGCCTGACAGCTGCCATTGCTGCTACTGTGTGATGCTGAGCAGGGGGTAACTGGGGCCACAGAGGCGGGGCCAACCCATTACCACCCAAACTTTCTACTCTGGAACCTGTATCATGATCAAACGTGACCCAACATGATCTAATTGATCCAATCACATTAGGTATCTAACATTTCTTTAGGTCACAGTCCTCCTCACCGTCAGCATGGGGGTGGTCAGTAGACCCCAGGAGAAGAACTCCAGGAAGATCACCACCACAGCGTGCAACACACGAGCTCTGGCTCGACCGGACTGGAGGAGAGAGAGAGAGAGAGAGAAGACTTCACACAGTCCAGAGTTTTGTTATTGTTGTTTTACAATCTGATCCCACAGGAAACACAACAAGTGAGGAAAACCCCAGCATGAGGTGCTGCAGAGTGAGGAAGCACCGGTGGCTGATTTACACACGCGCACACGCACACTAGCTAGGTGAGCTGAATCCCCCCGGATTCCCACTCACCGGTCGGACCGCCATGCTCTCCCCAGGCTCCGGCTTTCTTATGACCGGGATCATATCACATGTTCCGGGCTCGTCTCCTCCGGTCTCCCCCGGAGGCTGCGACTCTTCCACGACGAATAGTGGAGAACGGGGCCGGGGAGGGCTGCATGGACTTGGGCTCAGGAGGTGGCGGACCGGGAGCTGTGTTCAGCTTCCCCGGAATTCCTCCGCAGGGGCTGGGTTGGAACAGTTTGCTCACAGGGATACGCCGGCGGGGCGGGCGGCTTGATTTGGTCTGTCACAGCCGCACAAACACCGCCCCTCCGGCCCAACCCGGTGTACTGAGGAGCGCGTTTCCCAGGCGCAGCCTCAGTTAACGCGTCAGACGTACTAAAACTGTTCCTAGATCAGTGAAGCTTCAGGTGTGTTCATCTGAGCAGGATGCGATCTCAACCTGGATCAGATCAGGATCAGGATCAGATATGGCTTTGGATCAGGAGCAGCATGGGCTGCAGCGCCCCCTGTTGGGCTACCGAAGGATCGCGCGAAGCTGCAGAAACACTGGTCTCTGGTGAACCTGGTTAATTTTTTTAATCTGCATAGACCGGTTAAACTAGTTGCACCAGTTAAACTGGCTAGACTGGTTAGACTGGGCTGGAGCTTCTGGAGGAGAAGAGGAGTTCAATATTTAGCAGGAAGAGCCTGCGACTCAGGCTCAACCTGGATCACTATTTAGCAAGAGGAAAGGCCGGGCACGCAGTGTCAATGGCCCGCCATGGGAACACAACACTACTTCCGGTTACACGATACAAAGTAAAAGCACCAAATGGCGCAGTGATGCAGATATGCACTGTGTGTGTGTGTGTGTGTGTGTGCGTGTGGTTGTGTGTGTTTGTGTGTGTGTGTGCGTGCGTGTGTATGTGTGTGTGGTGTCCTGTTTTGGCATTCAGAGCTTTATTCTAACACACCTAAAACGTTATGCCAGACCCCTAAAATTATTCACCAGACACTTTGTCTGTTGAATATTTCACAGAAAACAGTCTGTTCCCTCCAAAGATAAACAGAAAGTCAATCAGACTTCAATTAGACTTTATTCATAAAGCATTTTACATACATTAACATGAAATACAAAGTGCCTAATGTCCTCATATATGTAGAAATTCACTTCAATTCAACTTTATTTAAAGTGCCAGTTTATACAATGTCATCTCAAGACATTTTACATAAACAAATCCAACAAACCTCACGTATGAGCTGCTGTAAGGGATGGAGGGTAAATGGACTGGGTTCTAGTGGGTTTCTAGTCTTTACTCAAAGGACTTTACAGACTGTCATGTCACATTCACCTATTCATCCACTGGTGGCCTAGGCTGCCTAGCATGGTCCATCTCATTAACCAGCAGATTTAACCAGTAGCTTTAACCATATTAATCCGAGGTTCAGGACACTTAGACTTGTAGGCTGCACTGGGCTGGGACTGAACCGCCAACTCCCCTATTCATATCTGGTAGCAGCAGGGCCTGCTGAAGATATTGGTCAGGTTCATGCAAAAGGTCCTGAATCTACCACAACCAAGCAGTTCCAAAATAAGGGGGGAGGATAACTGAGAGAAACACAGTAACAGAAGATGAAGGCTAGCAGTACTAGCAGTACCAGATGCAGTAATAGCAGTATGCAATGAAATTCACAGATCTTAGAAGCAGATAAAACCATGTCAGTTTCTCTGCTTCCGGTTTTTCTTCAACCTCTGGTTACTCCTCTGATTCTGGCTCCCACATATCAGGCTGAATGTGGAGCATCACTCCAGAGCTGCAGCAAAGCTCCCGTTACCACTTAGCCAAGGAGTACAAGCTGAGGAGATATGCTGAGGGCAAGGAATGTGTTAGGGTTGCACTGCAGTTATTACAACAGACCATGAAGTAGTTCATCTATTCACTCAGTTAAACATCAAATAGATTCTTCTCTATCATGTTTTTTAATGAACAGTACATTTGTCCATCAATCCACAATTAACCATTTAAATAGAGACGTTTTTTTGAGGGTAGCAGCTTGAGCAGAGAGCCCCTGACTTCCCTCTGCAACATCAGCTACGGAGGCCATTTTTTCAGCTGGCTGTACCTGGAACACCTCCCTAGGAAGGGGTCTTTCAACAGGAGAATGAACCTCCTCAGCTGCTCCTCCCAAAGCGAGGAGGAGTGGCTCCAGTCTGAGCCTCTCTGGATGACTGAGCTTCTCAACCTGTCTCAGTGGAAGACCTCAGCCACACCAAGGAGGAAACATCTCAGCAGCTGGTATCCACCATCTCATGACCACAGCTGCGGGAGGAACCAAGACTGACAGCAGAGCTTTGCTTCTGGCTCAACACCTCTTTGTCACAGCGGTGGAGCAGTGCAACACTGCAGCCATCCTCCGGTCCATCTCACGCCCAGTTGTTCCTCTCTGAACCAGAACCCCAGATGCTGGAACTCTTTTACCTGGAGCAAGAACTCCAACAACCTGGAGCAGGACCTGTGCATGGGTTTCCTCCTGAGAACCAGGCCTCAGGTTTGGAGGAGCTGCTCCTCATCCCTGCTGATTCACACACAGGTGTGAACTTCCAGTGACGATTGTAGATCTAAGGTCAATGGTGTCATCAGGACCACATCGTCCACAAAGAGCAGAGATGATCCTCTGTGAACCTCCTCACCACAGCAAAATCCTGTCCATGAACATCACAAGTGTGCTACATTTTTGTTAAAGTAGTAGCACTGAAGTTGAAATAGTGGTTAAACCGATGCAATAAATCATTTCATTGGTGTCCTAGCTAATGTTACGACACCAGAGACAATCCCAACAACTTGATGTTCGTAATTTATGAATACATTAGTAATATTTATAACTAGAACATAGTTATTTGATAAACACTGATGCATGTTTATGTTTGTATTTGTGTTTCATTTTCCTTCTTGTCTTGAACATTTCGTAATGGAAGTCTACCGGAACAGCCCTTGCTCTTATATTGAAGGCGGTGGTGACTCAGTTCCGGCCTCCCTCCATTTTACCGCCCCGCTGTTGCGGATCAGTCCGGACCCGCGGAGCTGTACCGGGACGGTGCGGAGCTGGACCGGGACAATGCGGATCAGAACCAGCACGATGCGGTGTCGCTAAATTAGTATTGGTAAGAATCGATCGATCGGTCCGCGCGCGAACCGCGAGCCGCGGAACCGAGCCACGGTTCCCGCGCTGCTCCTTTGTTCCCGCGCCGCTGCCGCGCGTTTTTTTTTGATGCGGTTTTAGTAAATACTGTCGCAATATGGCTGCCGCAGGGGGGAGGGGTGGGTGGGGGTGGGGGTGTTCTGTGACCTCTGCTGCTCATCTTCATCATCAACCACAACACACACACACACACACACTCACACACAAGGAGGAAAGTCTGGTCTAGATGCAATGTGACCTGCATACTGAAATATTCACACACACACACACACACACACACACACACACACACACACAGCTATCATGAGTGTGTATGTGAGGACAGTGGGAGGAACAGTGGAAGGTAGAAAAATCCAGATCTAGAAAGATCCAGAGCTGAAATGCCGAAGAGGCGGCCGTGGTTCTGATGGGGTTCTGGTCTGATCCCCCTGGTGTCATTCGGATGAGTTCTTGATGTTCTGATTGGGGATGCTCCAACACTCCTGCCGAGTCTTTGACAACCATCAGAAACTAACAATGACGTTCATCTGTTCAGTGACGTCGTAGATAGTTTTTTCTCTTGCTCGTGAAGCGAGACAGTGTATGAGGCTGCAAGCTTGTTCAAGTCATTAAAATCATAACAGACCCAACATTTTCATGTAAATGTCGGTTCTGTTGGAAAATTGTATTAAACATTTGAAGTTGTTGCACACAGAGTGACAAAGGCTGCACAGTATTAGAGAAATATGAAATATGTGGTAAAGCTTTCAAGTATCGTGATTGTGATAAGAATTGTAAAATATAAACAGATATTTAAGTTGGAGACACTGTGGGCCAGTATTTATTGTAATGTCTGTGCAGTGGAATAGTCTCTAAGTGTGTTGTGCTCCTCTAAACTGTTCATTAAACAAAACGGTAGCAAATAAAATCAAAGTAGCGACAAGCTGTTGGAGCTGAAGCTGCAGCAGCTCCTCAAGCTCCTCATTGTTGACAAGGAACAAAACATGTTCACACACCTGAAGTCACCACAACACTACATGGATACACATTTTAACCTTAGCTCCAGCCTGGTTCATCACATGCTCAGATATGTTGGTGTTGACTGTGCGTTGTGTAATACATTTGCTGTTGGTGAATGTGGGATTCCCAAACTAGCACGCACACACATACATACATACACCATTGCTCTTCAGGGGTGCATGAAATAGACTGACTGGATATATAACAATATCTGGTGGTCCATTGGATTGGTGATTGTAGTCTAACAATAACAGATGCTATATATTTATTTGTCACATTAGTACTAGCATTAGTATTTATTAGTCACATTGCTACAACATAATCATTTTGTAATTCTTTTAAATTGTATCTTTAATTCATCGCTGTGGCAAATGGACATCTGAACAGAAATCTGATTAAACACTGAAATAATCAATCCCCCCAGTGCCTTAGAGTTGCAGGTGGATAAAAAAAAATCTGATCTGTGTGCTTGTGTGTGTGTGTGTGTCTCCAGGCTGAGTCATCTCTACCTGTCCAGGTGAGAGTCTGCTCCTGGATGAGGCCAAACCCAGACCAGGACTAATTCCTGCTGCTCCCTCCTTCCCTCCCTCCTCCCCTTGGCCCCTCCCATCCTCACCCCCTCTCCCACCTCCCCCTGTACCCCCACGCATACACACACACACTACACACACTCCACACGCACACACCCAGCACCTGCCCGCCCCTGGCCCCCCTCCCCATCCTCCACAGGTGGATGAATGAAGACTCCATTCAAGAGCCCCTCGGCCCCACGGCCCCGCACAGACGGGGGTGAGTTCTACTGTCCTACAGCGTTGTGGCACCTTCTCTGACTACAGGGAGAGCCACTGCACCTCCTCTGTGTGTTTTCACAGCAAGAGTCCGTCCACGGATACAAAGTTTCAGAAAAACAAAACCTTGTGAACACGTTTCTGGAAACTTCTGGGAGAAATGCTAACGTGGTAGTAACACTGCCCGGCCTGGGGGTAGTGCTGTGACGCTGCCACACTAACACCATAGAAGAAGCCTGAGTGGCGTCTGTAGCTTTGTATCCAGAACGGTGTTCTGCAGCTCCAAGTAGTTGTTGCTTGTTGGTGCAACCTGAAGCTTCTTTAGTGGTGCTTGCATCAGCCTGTAGCTTCCATGTTAGCGCTGGCATCAGGCTGTAGTTGCCATGGTTGTCATGATGCATCTGGCCGTGGTAACGTTGGAGAGGCTGGGTTATGACATCATCACAAAAGATCTATGTTGGAATGTAGAAACAGATCCACTAGATGTGGACACTTCCTGTAGCTTCTACAGCTGAGATGTTAGAGGGTCCCTGAAGTCATTGTGTTGTGTTTCAGGACATTCAGGAGTAACTGGAAACATGATGAAGAAGAAGAACCCGCACAAGTGAGTATCTGTCCCCCTCACCCCTATATTCCACTGAATACATGAGGGGCACCTTACAGCTGCGATGCACTAACTACAGCAGTTACCTCTCATTAATGTCAGTGACAGCTGTCCCACCTATATATGTCCCACCCCCGAATATCGGGGTTAACCTTTCTTCCTCTTCCTACTCTCCTTTTCTACTCTTCTCTCTCACTCCCTCTCTTCCTCCTTCCCCTCTTGTTCTCCTCCTCACCCCCCTCTCCCACTCCAGGAAGCAGAGGACCAGCACTGGTCCCAGTAAAGTTCTGGCCCCTCCACGTAGGAACATTGTTGGCTGCAGGATCCAGCACATCTGGAAGGAAGGCAGTGAGTGGTCATGTGACAGGCTTCAACACCTGTTCACACCTGTTCATCTTGAGAACCTGCAGAAACACAACCTCTCTGCTGAGATGAAGCACCAGTCAAAGCTGTACTGTTTCCGAACTCCAGGAACCAAGAGTTCTGGAACTCTTGCAGTGTCAACAGGCCAGAGGGTTTGACACCGCCAACTAACGTGTGTGTGTCTGTGTGTGTGTGCGCGCGTATGCTCAGGTAAGTCGTCCCAGTGGAAGGGCACAGTGCTGGACCAGGTGCCTGTTAACCCCGCCCTCTACCTGATCAAATACGACGGCTTCGACTGCATCTACGGGCTGGAGCTGCACAGTGACGAGCGTGTCGTGGGCCTGGAGGTTCTGCCGGACCGCGTGGGTGAGGAGGCGGCACCCCTGCTGTCCACAATGATGTAACTGATGATAGTCCCTGACCTGCCGCTCTCTGATTGGTGCAGCTCCGGCTCGTGTCAGCGACTCGTTGCTGGCAGACACAATGATTGGGAAGGCGGTGGAACACATGTTTGAGACGGAGGACGGACCAAAGGAGGAGTGGAGGGGCATGGTCCTGGCCCGTGCCCCCATCATGACCTCCTGGTTCTACATCACATATGAGAAGGACCCAGTCCTCTACATGTACCAGCTGCTGGATGACTACAAGGAGGGGGACCTGCGCATCATGCCCGACTCCAGTAAGTGCTTATCCTGCTGGTTCCACTGATCCTACTGGTTTCTATTGGTCCACCTGGTTTCTGCTTGTCCCCGGTGGTCCTCCTGCTTCCTGCTGGTTCCAGTGGTCCTACTGAACCAGCTGCTGATTTTCATGCCCTGGTTGTAGCAGCTACTAATTTCTAACCACCCAGAACCAGTGACAGTTGATATTGAGGTTCCACGTGCCAGGTTAGGGTGCTGAGGTGATGGTTTATATTTTATGCTCCGTTTGCTCCGTTAAGCTCTTGGTGGATCTTGTGATCGGTGACGAAGGACAGAAATGTCTGCACCTGCTCCACTGACCAAGGTGTCGCTTTGTCATAATGTGTTGTAGGTTGTCACTATTTCCAAAACGGGCGAAAAATGAAGAGGAGACAGTTTTTTAAAATAAAATAATGCATGACATTTTGACCCCCCCCCCCCCCCCGACAGGAAACAGCGCTGTAGGGTCCAGGCTCCAAGTTTAGGGATTAATATTTTAAAGTTAGGGTCCTGAGTTTACGGTTTAACATTTTTGGGTTAGGGTTCTATGGTCTGACATTGTCTCTGTTCCTCAGATGAGGGTCCTGCAGCGGAGCGGGAGCCTGGGGAGGTGGTGGACAGTCTGGTGGGGAAGCAGGTGGAGTATGCCAAGGAGGACGGTGGGAAGCGGTCGGGGATGGTGATCCACCAGGTGGAGGCCAAACCCTCGGTCTACTTCATCAAGTTTGATGATGATTTCCACATCTACGTCTACGACCTAGTCAAGACCTCCTAAGACCCAGACCTGGTCCAAAAACCTCCTGAGACCCGGACCAAACCATGGAGAATAGACTCACAATGGCACCCCCCACCCCCAACCCCAATGGCAAGTTCTCAGCTGAGCTTCAAGACCTTAAAACAAGGAGAACAGACTTATGTTCAGCTGGACTCAACCAGGATCATAACTATACTAGGACCAGAACCAGAACTAGGACCATGTTGTCCTGGTTCTGGTCTGGGGGTGGAGATCACAGGTGACAGGGACCTCTGTCAGGTGAAGTAGGAACTAGTGTCCACTCACAGAGCTTTTCACTGATCCGGCCGCCTCACAAACACACACACACACACACACACACACACACACACACACACACTCGGCTGCTTTCCTCCTATTGGCTACAGACTCTGTTGGACACTTGACCTGCTCTGACATCACACAGCTGGAGGCCTCTGATTGGCTGTCACAGCTCACATGACCATATGTCCTGGTGGGAGCTGCTGAGGCTGTGAATCGTGGGTAGAGGGTTACAAAGATGTGAGGATGAGGTGTGTTTGTGTGTGTGTGTGTGTGTGTGTGTGTGTGTGTGTGTGTGTGTTGCAGCAGTGTTGTTTTTGCATGCCTCTGTAGCTCAGTGTAAATCGATGTGAGTTGCATGTCTGTGTAGTTTTCAGTTGTTGGGCCGACGTCCGCCTGTTGTGGCTTTGGTGCCTTTTCTTTTTTTCTTTGTTTTTCTGTTTTATTTTGTACCGTGTTCCCAAGCTGGTGCGCGTTCCGAGCCGCATCCTCCGGTTGTTGCAGCAGCAAAAAAAAAGTAAAGTAGAGAAGAAGTGTCCGGAGCGCTGCTCAGCCTCCAGCGACCAGTGCCAACCAGGTGTTCAGCAGAAAAAAAACTCAAAATATTTACTGAAATAAACTTTCTCTGTTTTTTCACCCTCGAGTCTCTGTTGCTGTTTGTGTTTGACAGGTGAAGACCGTTTATCTGCATCTCAGACAAAAACACAGAGACAGGTGTGCTCCATCACAGGATACACACACACACACACACGAATACACATCACATTTATTTAACATCTGTTGGAAAGTTACAAATGTTGTGACAAATCAATAAAATCTGAAGGAAACTGAGCAACAGAGGTGGAGGTGCAGCAGTGAAGATGGAGGTGCGGCAGTGGAGGTGCAGAGGTGGAGGTGCAGCAGTAAAGATGGAGGTGCGGCAGTGGAGGTGCAGAGGTGGAGGTGCAGCAGTAAAGATGGAGGTGCAGAGGTGGAGGTGCAGCAGTAAAGATGGAGGTGCAGAGGTGGAGGTGCAGAGGTGGAGGTGCAGCAGTAAAGATGGAGGTGCGGCAGTGGAGGTGCAGAGGTGGAGGTGCAGCAGTAAAGATGGAGGTGCGGCAGTGGAGGTGCAGAGGTGGAGGTGCAGCAGTAAAGATGGAGGTGGAAGTGCAGCAGTAAAGATGGAGGTGCGGCAGTGGAGGTGCAGCAGTAAAGATGAAGGTGGAAGTGCAGCAGTAAAGATGGAGGTGCGGCAGTGGAGGTGCAGAGGTGGAAGTGCAGCAGCAGGTTTCTGTTTAGTTGGTGGTGTCGATACAACTGCCCAGCTGCACCTCCAGAGTAAAGTTGTTGAGCTGGGAAACGTAGTCCAAACATTCAGGAGAACTACAATGTTTGGGCCATAGCTCCAGGACAGCATCTGAGTCCAGGGGGAGGCGGTACCTGCCACACAGGTGAGACAGGTGAGAGAGCGAGAAAGACGGGTCAGGGAGACAGAAAGACAAGTGGACATGGAGGCAGAGACACGTCAGAGACGGACACAGACAGGTGGACAGACAGACAGATGGACAGATAGAGAGGGAGACAGGTTGAACACAGAGCCGGACACACAGACAGACAGGTGGACAGACAGACAGCTATACTGACTGCAGTCCGGAGCTTAGAGAGACAGCCGCAGCGTTTGACCCCGTCACCAGGTACTGTCCCTGGACACTGATCGGCACCAAGCTGCAGGTGACTTTCTTCACCAGGTGAACCTCAGTCCCAGAGCTCACCGCCTCCAACTCTGAGAGAGGTGAGACAGGTGAGACAGATGAGTCAATAAGGCCTGATGGGATTATGAAGTCATGTTAAATCTGTAGAAACTGTAAAAAACACCTGTAGCCACAACCAGGAACTCAACACACCTGTAGCTGGAACCAGGAACTCTACACACCTGTAACCTGAATCAGGAACTCTACACACCTGTAACCTGAATCAGGAACTCTACACACTTGTAGCCTAAACCAGGAACTCTACACACTTGTAGCTGGAGCCAGGAACTCGACACACCTGTAGCCTAAAACAGGAACTCTACACACTTGTAGCTGGAACCAGGAACTCTACACACCTGTAGCCTAAACCAGGAACTCTACACACCTGTATCTGGAGCCAGGAACTCTGCACAGCTGTAACCTGGACCAGGAACTCTACACACCTGTAACCCGAACAAGGAACTCTACACACCTGTAGCTGGAACAAGGAATTCTGCACAGCTCTAGCTGGAACCAGGAACTCTACACAACTATAGCTGGAACCAGGAACTCTACACACCTGTAGCCTTAACCAGGAACTCTGCACACCTATAACCAGAACCAGGAACTCTACACACCTGTAGCTGGAACAAGGAATTCTGCACAGCTCTAGCTGGATCCAGGAACTCTACACAACTATAGCTGGAACCAGGAACTCTACACACCTGTAGCTGGAACCAGGAACTCGTCACACCTATAGCCCGAACAAGGAACTCTACACACCTGTAGCTGGAACAAGGAATTCTGCACAGCTCTAGCTGGAACCAGGAACTCTACACAACTATAGCTGGAACCAGGAACTCTACATACCTGTAGCTGGAACCAGGAACTCTACGCACCTGTAACCTGAACCAGGAATTCTACACACCTGTAGCCTTAACCAGGAACTCTGCACACCTATAACCAGAACCAGGAACTCTACACACCTGTAGCTGGAACAAGGAATTCTGCACAGCTCTAGCTGGATCCAGGAACTCTACACAACTATAGCTGGAACCAGGAACTCTACACACCTGTAGCTGGAACCAGGAACTCTACACACCTGTAGCCTTAACCAGGAACTCTGCACACCTATAACCAGAACCAGGAACTCTACACACCTGTAGCTGGAACAAGGAATTCTGCACAGCTCTAGCTGGATCCAGGAACTCTACACAACTATAGCTGGAACCAGGAACTCTACACACCTGTAGCTGGAACAAGGAATTCTGCACAGCTCTAGCTGGATCCAGGAACTCTACACACCTGTAGCTGGAACCAGGAACTCTACACACCTGTAGCTGGAACCAGGAACTCTACGCACCTGTAACCTGAACCAGGAATTCTACACACCTGTAGTCTAAACCAGGAACTCTGCACACTTGTAGCTGGAACCAGGCCTTCTACACACCTGTAACCTGAACCAGGAACTCTACACACCTGTGGCCTGAGCTAGGAACTCTACACACCTGTAGCTGGAACCAGGAACTCTACACACCTGTAGCCTGAACCAGGAACTCTACACACCTGTAGCTGAAACCAGGAACTCTACAGACCTGTATCCTAAACCAAGAGCTCTACACACCTTTAGCCTAAGCCAGAAACTCTACACACCTGTAGCCTGAACCAGGAACTCTACACACCTGTAGCTGGAACCAGGAACTCTACACACCTGTAACCTGGACTAGGAACTCTACACACCTGTAGCTGGAACCAGGAACTCTACACACCTGTAGTCTGAACCAAGAACTCTACACACCTGTCGCTGGAACCAGGAACTCTACACACCTATAGCCTGAACCAGGAACTCTACACAGCTGTAGCTTAAACAAGAAACTCGTCACACCTGTTGCCCAAACCAGGAACTCTGCACACCTGTAGCCCAAACCAGGAACTCAACACACCTGTAGCTGGAACCACGACCTCTACACATCCTGTAACCTGAACCACGAATTCTACACACCTGTAGCCTAAACCAGGAACTCTACATACCTGTAGATGGAACCAGGAACTCTACACACCTGTTACCTGAGCCAGGAACTCTACACACCTGTAGCCTGAACCAGGAACTCTACATACCTGTAGCCTAAACCCGGATCTCTACACACCAGTAGCCTTGACAAGGAACTCTACACACCTGTAGCTGGAACCATTAATTCTACACACCTGTAACCTGAACCAGGAACTCTACACACCTGTAACTGGAAACAGGAACTCTACATGTCTGTGGGTGGAACCAGGAATGCTGTACATCTGTAAAGTGAACTCAGAAGGGATTCCACAGGAAGTATGTATGTCTTACCTTTATCTGTGTTCTTTAGGACTTCCTGTACGGTGGCTGTGAAGGTCATGAAGTCTCCGTCAGGAACTGACGACTTCACCTCCACCCGATAGGCTGCAGGACAGAGAGACAGCTAATGAGAGGTGTGTGTTTGTGTGTATGTGTGTGTGTGTATGTATATGTGTGTGTGTGTGTGTGTGAGAGAGAGTTCCTGTACTTAGACAATTTTTGACTGCTATAGGCTGAGTCTGCTGGGGCTCCCCGGTACATTGAGCTTTATCTCCTCCGTTCTCTGTGGTGTGGTTCCCTCTATCTTCTCTTCTCTTCTGTCGTCCTCTATCCTCCTGTCCTCCTGGGGGAGGATCTCCTCCTCTGTTCCTCAGCCTTTGCAAGGGTCTAAGGGCAGGGAGTGTTCACTATGGACATATTGTTGCTCTCTTTGTAAAGTGCATTGACAGGACTGGAACCAATCTAAAGCAGTGCCTCTGATTCCAAGTTGATATTCCAGTCTCCCTAGTAAGATCTGGTGGTCTGCTGATGCAGGTCAATGGGGTCAAATGAAAATAGTGACCTGTCTGTATTTCCAGCTGTATCTTGAATAGCTGCAATAGGGGGTACAGCAATACTCCTCAGAGTTCGGTCTTCTCCAAATTTTACGGTGATGTCTCGGCGAGCCAGGAGATCCCTCCTCTGCGGGTCAACCCCTCCTGGTCCCTCCTGGACCCCTCCAACGCATCCTCTACAGGATCGTTGGCTGGATTGTCCCGGTTGAAGTCTTGGATGAGATTGGGGTCCAGGATATGTCGAGCCAGAACCCAAGACCTCTCCTCCAGACCATGCCCCTCCCAGTCGACCAGGTAGTGAAAACCTCTACCATGATGCCGGGAACCAATAATCCTGTTCACAGAAAACACATCCCCTCCCCCGATCCTGCGGGGAAGCGGAGGGGCTGATGGAGAGGTCACCAAGGGGCGGGACTTCACAGGCTTAATCCGAGACACATGGAAAGTTGGATGGATTTGCATGGATGAAGGTAACTGGAGACGGATAGCGACTGGGTTGATGATCTTATCAATCGGAAAAGGACTGATGAACAAGCAGCAAGCTTGTCTGTTTGAACAACTGGCTCAGTGCAAAGAAATAACTATTATAAGTATAATATTAATTGTGTCTGTTAAAAATAGAAGAGATGGAGGCTAATGTTTAGTTTATCTGGTCTATTGAAAGAGAAGAGATGGAGGCTGAGTTGTTCAGCTTCCGCTTAATAAAACACAGCAGCTGCTGTTTATAGGCTGACTGTAACACTCTCCACTGTTTCATGCACTTTATTCATTGTTTTAAATTATTACTTAAAGTTAAAGTTATTTTATTCATCACCCTGTTTGTTTTGAATTTGATGCAAATTTGCAATGCAGAAGGAGCATTCTTTTGTGTTAAATGGCTGTTTAAACAAAAGTGTGAGGTAATGTATCGGTTAGTATATTGGTATTCCCATCTGTAATTTTTTGTTGAGCTTTTTTTTCATTGCAGTTTGCGCATATAAGTTACCTGAACAGAGAGTATTTCTCATTGTGGAAGTAAATAAACATGCATTTTTATTGCATAAATCAAGCATTTATCTATTCCCATGTTGATATTGTGAATATTGAGTATTTCAATTTGTAAGATGATCAATCATGCGATTAATAAGATGAAGTTTGATTCAGTCATTGTAAGCACCTTTTCTCTTACACTTTTTTTTACTATTCTCTGTTCATCTCTTAATTTAAATTTTTATGTCTATTTTTATTTCATCATATTCCTTTTTATTTTTATCCTTCTGCTGTAAAATTTCCCAGCTTGGGACACAGAGCATCCTGTCTGTCAATCTTTCTGTCCTCTCACCATATTTGATGTGGGGTCGACATGTCTCCACTATGCGTCTCTCAGTGCTCAGTGTCATGTCAATGTCTCCTCTGTAGGCAGCACAGGCCGCTAAACATCAATCAGAGGTCCGGGCAAAAAAGACACACACACACATGCATGCACACACACACACACACACACACACACACACACACACACACACACACACACACAGAATTAACATCATTTCGGTTTAGTAACAGAAACCAGCAGGAGAAGTCAGCACAACAAACATCCGCAGGAATATTAGGGTCACTTCACCTGTCATGCACTGACACAGCTCGCCCACACAGAGGCGCTGCAGATTCTGCTCCTGGGAAGAAAACTGTTTGGAACATGAGCTCCCTACAACACACAAAACAAAACAGCAGTCAGTTGAATACAACTAACTAACTACAGTCAGAACAAACTACAGTCAGGACTTACCACAATCAGAACCAACAGCAGTCAGAACTAACTACAGTCAGGACTAACGACAGTCAGAACTAACTACAGTCACAATGAACCACAGTCTGGACTAACTACAGTCAGAACTAACTACAGTCAGGACTAACCACAGTGAGAACTAACTACAGTCAGGACTGATGACAGTCAGAACTAACTACAGTCAGGACTAACCACAGTCAGAACTAACTACAGTCAGGACTAATGACAGTCAGAACTAACCACAGGAAGAACTAACTACAGTCAGGATTAATGACAGTCAGAACTAACTACAGTGAGGACTAATGACAGTTAGAACTAACTACAGTCACAATGAAACACAGTCTGGACTAACTGCAGTCAGAACTAACCACAGTCAGAACTAACTACAGTCACAATGAACCACAGTCTGGACTAACCATAGTCAGAACTAACCACAGTCAGAATGAACCACAATCAGGACTAACAACAGTCAGAACTAACTACAGTTAGGACTAACCACAGTCAGGACTAACTACAGTCAGAACTACCTACAGTTAGGACTAACCACAGTCAGGACTAACTACAGTCAGAACTAACCACAGTCAGAACTAACTGTGAGCAGATATTTCTGGTCAGTTGTTTTAAATCTTTCTATCTTTCACCAGTAGCTTCAACCAGTTGAACTCTGACCTTGGACCTCAGTTTCGTGGATGCTGAACAGAGACTGGCTGGCCCCGGTCACTCTGAGCCGGGTCCGGACCCGGAACCCGACACACAGGAAGATGTCAGAGGGAACCTGGGGGGCGGGCAATAAGTTAGCTCAGGAAGTTAGCACAGGGAAGTCAGGAAGCTACATCACTCACAGAGTCCAGCTCCAGAACCACGGTGTTTCCATCCAGCTCGTAGTGGGACACGATGTCAGTATCTACAAACTGCAGCAACACTCAGACAGGCCAGACACAGGTGTCTGTGTGTGTGTGTGTGTGTGTGTGTGTGTGAGAGAGAGAGCGAGAGAAAGAAAGAGAGAGAGTGACGGCTGTCCTGCTCACCTGTCGTAGGTCCTCCAGGTTTGCATCTACACCTGTTGGCAGCTGGATCCTCATCTCCGTCAGACCAGACTCTGTTACCACCTCATTAGGAGGAGGTTTATATCTGACACACACACAAACACGCACACACACACACACACAATGTATCTCACATATAAAACATCTTCACAGGTTTCTGAACACACAGAGTTTCGTGTTGTCTCACTTTGCACAGGCGACCAGGTGAGGAGAGAGCAGACCTGCAGAGAGACAGCCAGAGACAAAGAGGCCGAGAAAAGGTCAGAGACCAAGGCTATGTTCACACAGCAGATTTTTTCAATCCATCCAATATTTTTGTTTGGCTGTTATTGTCAGAGATAAAGAGACAGAAAGAGACAGATACAGTCAGACAAAGAGACAGAGACAGACAGCTGTCCTCACCCTCGGCACTGTTGGGTGCCACCACGTCCACAGTGAAGTCAAAGTTGCAGGACTGGGTGGCTGCTGTGGTCTCGTAGAAGACAGTCTTCATCTGTACACAGAGAGACAGCTGGTGGTGGATGTGTCTGCACAGCGTCATCAGTGTTGTCAGGGCAATGAGGACATTCATGCTGGTTTCACAGTGTGTGTCTATGGGAACTGAGAAACCACACCCACCTTCACAGTGGACACACCTGTCCCGTAGCTTGACACGATGACATCATCATCCTTTGTCACCTGGGGGCACAAAGACAGAGAGCTCTTCAGCTGTCTCTCCTCCAGTCAATTTCTCCCTTGGCTGTCTCTTCTCTTTCTGCCCCTCCCCCAGTCTGTCTATCTTCCTGTCTGTCTCTCTCTCTTTATGTATGTCTCTCCCATCTCTCTTTCTCTTCTCTTCTCTTCTGTCTCTCCCTGTGTCTCCCTCTTACCTGGATGCCAGGTACCACTGGTTTGCTCTGGCTAAGCCGCAGGTCCTGCAGTGCCCCCTTCCTGTGGTAGCGGACATTGATGTCCTGACGAAGGACAGCTCGAGGGGCGAGAGCACTGTACTCAGAGATGGCCTGTAGAGTCAGGGACAGGTCCTGGAGGGGGGGGTGGGGGGGGGACACTCTGGAAACTATCAAACCAAAGACTTAAGAGCAACTACATTCACTCAGGACCATAAAGCCATCAGCCACATTTACACCCTTCATAACCTTCCAGAGAAACACCAAAAACAAAATAAATCACAAATATCTTCTGCTTCGTACACTTTGACAAAGTGTTGGACTCAGTCTGGCATGAGGCTGTCCTGGAGGAGGAAGAACCTAGGACATCATCAGAACCATGGACCTCAAGCAATAAAGATTCTTTGCCAATGTAAGATGCATATTACAATGCTAATAAAGCTGGTTTGATTAGATAGAGGTCAGAGTTTATCAAAATGGAGTGTGTGTGTGTGTGTGTGTGTGTGTGTACCTCTAAAGAGTAGTGGCCTTCTCCATAGTGTTTATCCTGCATCAGCCAGGACAGGATCGGGTTGGCGTAGGCAATTCTTCCCTTTAACACAAACACAAACTTGTATCTTTATCTCTCTCTCTACCTGTCTTTTCCTTTCTTTTTACCTTTATTTATTCTGGGAGCACCAATTAAGAACATGCTCTTTTTTTTCTGGCTTTTCCAGTTATGCCCAGATTACAAATAAGTCAACGATACAATATACGATATACATGCAAGGTGGAAACATAAAGCACTAATACCAAAACAACAATCCCAAAAGGTACACATCAACTCAGAATGCATGGAATCCATGGTAATATGCTTGGGTTGATTAAAGGGAATCAAGGCATCCAGCTGGAGCTATGACTAAAACTTCTTCCATTTAAATGGTGCAAGGAACCATGCAAGGAGATGACATTCTGTCCAATACTGATAAACATGTAGCTTGTACTGTGTGCTTCCTACAGTGTCAAGGAAGACAGGATTTATTTCTATAAAGGACACTAAGTTCTGTTTACACATGGTTTAATGTGTCCTCAATGTTCAGATATTTACAGCAGGAAACCCTTTCCAAAAGATCCCATCAAATGTAGTCTCTCCCTGTCTTTCTCTCTCTCTACCTGTCTCACAGTCTCAGTCTGACCCTTGATGGGAACAGGAAGTGACAGCTGCAGGAAGTGGTAGTAACAGGAAGTGGCATTACCTTGCGAACCAGTGTCAACAGGACATACGCTGTGGTTGCCACCGTTAGCCCGCTGGATTGGTCGGGCCTCAGCCAATCAGCTGTGATGCTGGCTTCCTGCCAGTACCTGAGGGGGGGGTTACCTGCTCACACACACACACACACAGTTGGTGGGATGTGCGAGACAGTGGGTGTGGCTATGGAAGAATTAAATGCACCTTTCTGCTTGGCCTGTTTCTCCAGCCCGCTCAGCAGCTGCTCCACGGCCTCACTGGCTCCACCCTGCAGCGTCAGAGCGAAGGCCGCCATGGCTCTGACGTACAAACTCTGGAGCGCTGAGGCATGGCGGGACACGTACTGGGCTGCTGACCTCATGCTGTCATCCTGCAGCTGAGGACAGATGAGATGGTACATAGACTTTACTGTGTCACTCAGGGACATTTGTCTTGGACTCAGCAGCTGAGTCATAAACAATACATTGTGAATCAGACCATGATTCAGAGATGAAGAGGAGAGTGAGGAGGACGATGATGAAGATCTGACCTTCAGCTGCAGCAGTGGGCTCCTGATCCTCGTTGCTTGGTGCATCGCGATGAGGACAAAGGATGTGAGACAAACCGATTGGTCGAGCGCCTTCATCCCCACCGCCTGCAGCGAATCACAGGAGAGTGTAAAGGTGGCATCGACAGTAAGAGCGCAGGCAGGAATCGATGGTGTGAGGAAGAGGAGCAGACCATGGCTTTGTTAGCTCTGACCGATGGTGGTGAGGTCTCGATGAAGGATCCATCTGGTTGCTGGGTCTGAAGAATCAACCATGAGACTGACTTGGACAGAGACGCCAGGTTTACAGGAAGTACCGTGTTCACCACCGCCAGGGCCTGAATCACCTGAGCCGTCCACCTGACCAATCAGAACGCCACCACTTATGTCACTGTAGTTTGATCCAGAGAATCTGTGTATGCATGTGTGTGTGCTCAGACCAGGTGCTTGATTTTCCATTCTTCCACATCGTGTAACTCCCTTCATGCTGTCTGAAGGAGCTCAACTCCACCAAACCTACACACACACACACACACACACTTTCAGTCAGGACACTGTGGCCTCCTCACCCTCTCCCCACCCTCCTCACCCTCTCCTCACCCTCCTCACCCTGTCCTCACCTTGACTGATCCTCCCTTTCAGATTCCTTATGTTCTCGTCAATTTTGTCTCCCAGGACGCTCCAGCTGGCTGTGGTGTCCAGGTACTGGAACACCTGGGCCAGAGGTAGGACTCCACCCACCATGCCCGGCAGTGAGCCGGGGGGCAGGTGCACCAGCTGCCTCAGGCCCTTAGGGCTGTGGGCCACGGACAGGAACTCCCCCACGACCTCACCTGGGGGAGACACTGAGTGACCACAGGGAGCAGAAACTGACCTCACACATGACACACATGAAACACTTCACACACACACACACACACACCTGAGACATTTGACACACACCTGACTCACCTGAGCTCCCATGATGCCTTGCAAGTGTTCTTACCATTGATGCTCAGCTGTTTCTCCATGACTGTATTGGGTACCATGTTTGCTGGCAACTGGTTCCTCAGCTCCACTGTTGTCTTCACTGAGCCTGCAGCACGCACACACACACACACACACACACACACACACACACACACACACACACACACACAGGGCAACCAGTCAGTGACCTCCGTTTTTTACTGTTGGTTTATTGCTTCACACCTTGATCTTCTCTTGGATGAAATTGCTCTTTTTTCTCTCAGTTGGTTCTTTAAACTGTGTCCGCTACATTTATAAGAATCTTCTCAATCTCACTGCTGTCCTGGCTGTCACCATGTCTTCTTGTCCCTGTGATCTCCACTGACTATGAGGTCCACCTGCCTCACTCGTCCTGGTCTCCTGCCATATTCCGCTGAGGAGCGGAACATCCACCTGGGATTATTATCCCACTTATCCTCGAAGACAATAGCATCTCTGTGATCTACCTCCCATCGTCTATCACAAAGCTGTCACAAGGTTGTTGACTGCTTCTAGCTAGATTGGCTAGCACCAATACCATTTAACGTCTGCTAAACATCTGCTACTGGTCTGCTAAAGGTGACATCTTCAGTTTTCACTTTTTTTTCACTTCACTTTTTCATATATGATGTACAACACTTTGTGTCAACTGTGATTGTTTTAAAGATAAATTATGTTATTGTCATTTTTATGACCGTAAACTCCTTGCGGGTCCAGTCGTCCTCCAGAGAAACGCTCTGTCCTCACACCTTCAGGCTAGAACACACACACATACACAAAAACACACACACACACACACACAAAAACACACACACCCACACATAAGGAGAACAATGAGAGCAGAATGGAGCTCAGAGGAGTCTAACATGTCTCCTGAGATCCTCCTTCTCACCACCACTCGAAGCATTTTCTCAACAATGTCTTTGCGTCTCTGCCGGTTCTTCAGGGTGAAGGTCAGTTGATGCTCTCCAGCCTGAAGACCCAGAACCAGGAAGCTGACTTTAGCCACGCCCCCTGCAGGAAGCTGCTGCCAGACACAGGGGCTGGCCTGAAACCCTGTCCTCCCAGACACCGGCTCAGACTGTGGCAGACAGAGCTCTGAACCGACAGTCAGAGTCAGACAGAACTGGAAGGGAGACAGGGTTTAGATCACAGAAAGAACCTCTAGAACTCCCAGCATGCTAAGGGGCAACTCATACCGTTACATCATCATTCTGCTGGTTGTAGACGGAGCCGAGCAGCTCCACCTGCTCTCCTCGCACCACTTGGAATGGCAGGACCATGTCCACGCTCAGCGGCAGACTGACTGGCACATGCAGCGGATCAGCCACACAAATACCTGCACACACACACACACACAGATCTTAAGAGACAAACACCTTCAAAGACACAGACACAAGTACACACTGGCACATTTTACCTGTCCTGTTAACTGTGTTGTTACCTGTCCTTTTACCTGTGTTGTTTCCTGTCCTGTTACCTGTGTTGTTACCTGTGTTGTTTCCTGTCCTGTTACCTGTGTTGTTACCTGTGTTGTTTCCTGTCCTGTTACCTGTGTTGTTACCTGTGTTGTTTCCTGTCCTGTTACCTGTGTTGTTACCTGTGTTGTTACTTGTCCTTTTACCTGTGTTGTTACCTGTCCTGTTTCCTGTTCTTATCTGTACAGTCAACCACTCTAACTTGGCTCAGGTGTGAAGTTAAAGGATTAAAGGAAGGACAGTCACCATTCGGGAACACGCCAACTGCATTTATCTTCCAGGTGGTGAGAGAGTCCGGCAGACTCCTCATGACAGACTTCCGTCCTCCACTGAATAAGCATGCATTTATTTTGACACAAAGAATTGAAATGGAGTGTTAGATCAGTTCCAGTGACTCCTTCAGTACACACCAGAGCATACAGAGCACACTAGGATAATCATTTACTTCCACCATTGCTTTCATCAAACTCCTGGATGCATTTGCTTTGTGTCACCTGATGGGCTGCACCTCCCAAATCCAGCTCTCTGGAAAGTAGCTCCGCACCAGAGAAGGAGCCTGGTCGAAGTCTGCCCCCATTGCTGTAGACACAAATGCACATTCACAAACATGCCCACTGTTGCAGTTGACAGAGTTAACTGCAACAACCCAAGTGTGAGTGAGCCCAGACTGACCATGACGTCCCAGCAACAGATGTTGGTTGCCAGTCAGGTGCCTCTGGATGTATTCGCAGCAGACTTTGAACACCTGGCTGCACCGCGGGTGCCTGGTGAAGGTCTGCCGGGCGAATTGGCCGCAGGTGAGACTCTTGGGGATGTACCTCATCCCCTGCTCACAGCATGAGCTCAGGGGCCCGTAACTCTTTGCTGAGAAACAGGGAGAAGCACTGTTATCAACTTGCCTCAGAACAGAAGAGCTTTGACGGACAGGTGCAGATATGTGATGGACAGTTACACATGCCTCACCTTTCTCTCTCTTCTGGTCTTCCGTCAGACTTCGCTTTGGACGCACAGCAGCTGTGCAGGCATTACCTGCACACAAAGAAGATTAGCCTCACCCTAGATGGATGGATGGATGATGGGGATGGATGAAGTTAATTGATTGACTGACTGATTGATTGATTGATTGATTGATTGATTGATTGATTGATTGATGGATTGATTGATTGATTGATTGATTGATTGATTGATTGATTGATTGACTGACTGCTGGTTGACGGCCTGGCGTTGGCGTTGGTCATGAAGGTGAGTCCAGCCAATCGGAACACGTCAGCACCATCTTTGCCACCACCGCCACCACAGCCCAGGTCACTTTGCTCGATGTAACGCAGAACCTGAAGGCCACCATACTTCTTGTCACTGCTGTTCTTAGTGTTTCCAAGTGAGTGTGTTGGAGGCTGTTACCATGGAGACAGGGTCTCTGTAGTTGGGTCGCAGTGAGAGGACAGCCGAGTCCACGGCAGACAGAGCCACCAGACCAGGCTGATTAGAGCTGATGTCCAGTCGCAGGTTCTGCTTTGGTCTGTAGTCATGAGCAGGAACCGACAGCTCCGTCTGACATACACACATACATACATACATTTCATTTACCTCTGGTTGCAGACTGGGTGAACAGTGATGCAGTGCTTTAAGGCCCCAGTATGCTTCCGTGAAAATGCATGCGTCTGCACCATCTGGGACAGTGGCGCAGATGGATTTGTGCAGGGAAAAATTCGAGATCTCGTGCCAACGGCACATTGGTCACACATGTGCCCTACTGAAATCGCCAGACCAGTTGGTGGAGTCGAGCTCTCAAAAACCCCATTGACAACGTGGGAGAGCTCATTTCTCCCCCAGGAAGAAGCAGATTGTTGGTTGTCATGGATGCATCATGAGAGACATCGACCAATAGGAACGCTGCTTCATCTGGACTCCTAGTTGTACATTTAAAGCAGTGAAGTGCTATGGAGCCGTGTTTAAATACGTGTGCGCTTTTAATGACGCTTAAATTCATTAAAATGTCCATTTTTCAATTGACCTGCGCTTTGTACAGGCTGTCCTGTGTGTGGTCCTGCCACTCGCACACACACAGAGAGAGAGAGAGAGAGAGAGAGAGAGAGACTGCAGTAGACATCACTTTTGACCCAGTAGCTCCCCACCCCAAATAATCAATTCAAAACATAGTCACCATAAATATATATGGATCATTTATCATATATGTTTACGATTGTCAGCCTTTTTTAAGACGATCTCTTCTTTGTCTGCTCCGCTCCCATGTGGTCAGGAACATCATTAAACAGGTGGTGCAGAACCGTGCTGCAGGCTCAGTCTGCGCCATGCAGCAGGCGCAGACGGTGGCACGCAAGCATACTGGGGCCTTTACTTACCCGCAGCCCGTTGACACACTTGTCAGCGACGTCAAGCCAAACAGAGTCTGCCACTAGTTCCGACGTCCCCTCTCCATACAGGATGTAGTAGATCAGAAGTCGGATGGATGGGACCATGGCAGGTGTCACCTCAAAACTCACAGTCTGCTTGTGATCACTGCTGGAGATGAACTTATTAGTCCCGAAATCCACGACTTTCCCCTTAGACAGCACCTGTGGGAGCAGACAGAAGTCACTATGGAGCCAGGACGACCACCCGTCCCTGTGCTGTGTCTACTCACCAGGAAGCTGATGGCTTTGATTGCCACGTAAGATGGCGTGTTGGAGTACACTTTGATGTTGGAGAACTGTCCTACCACCATGCCACGGCCGGGCTGTGGTGGGTCTATGTAGAGGTAACGCTGGTTTGGGGAGTGGTAAGCCACTGGCTTCAGACTGAGACTGGCCTGACTGGCTGCTGGGAGTGAAGGGTCTGTGGTTCTAAACTATCAGACATCACATGTAGAGGTGAAAAACAGTCACATACAATATGTAAACAATGTGTAAACAATATGTAAATAATCTCTGAACAACATAAAAACAATGTGTAAGCTATGTGTAAACAAAAGCATAATCACATTTAGTGATGCCTCTGTAACCCCGCTGGGGATGTTGCAGATAAAGACAGTGATGCCGTCTGATTGGCTGGTGGAGCTGTCAGGACAGAATTTCTCATTGTCCATCCTCCCCATTCTGGACAGCTGCTGCTCCTCCAGATGAACAGGAACTCGGTCCACTGGTTTCCCCAGGTGATCTTTTACCACCACCTGCAGAGGAATATAAAGAGTCTGTTCAGACGCTGCTGTGTTTCTGTCTCTGCCCATTCTCAAAGCTAAGCCTACACTGCTAACCCTGCTAAGCCAAATGCTGCTAACGTGCCCCTCAAGTCCTCACTGAATAAAAAAAAAGGAATTTCTTTCTTTTTTCCATGTACCCAGAGCCACATTTGTTGCCCTGGGATTGGTCGACCGGAGAAAGGTGGAATGCCCTCTTCAGGTCGTTGGAGAGCCCCTGCCTCAGGTGGAGGAGTTCAAGTATCTTGGGGTCTTGTTCACGAGTGAGGGAAGGATGGAGCGAGAGATCGACAGGTGGATCGGTGCAGCGGCTGCAGTAATGCGGTCACTGTATCGGTCCGTCGTGGTGAAGAAGGAGCTGAGCCAAAAGGCGAAGCTCTCGATTTACCGGTCGATCTACGTTCCTACCCTCACCTATGGTCATGAACTCTGGGTCATGACCAAAAGAATGAGATCCAGGATAGAAGCGGCTGAAATGGGTTTCCTCCGCGGGGCGCTCCCTTAGAGATAGGGTGAGGAGCTCTGTCACCCGGGAGGAGCTCGGAGTAGGCTCCTCTCCACATCGAGAGGAGCCAGCTGAGGTGGCTCGGGCATCTGAATCGGATGCGTCCTGGACGCCTCCCTAGGGAGGTGTTCCAGGCATGTCCATCCGGGAGGAGACCCAGGGGAAGACCCAGGGCACGCTGGAGTGACTATGTCACCCGGCTGGCCTGGGAACGCCTCGGGATCCTCCCGGAAGAGCTGGAGGAAGTGTCCAGGGAGAGGGAGGTCTGGGCGTCCCTGCTTAGACTGTTCCCCCCGCAACCCGGCCCCGGATAAGCGGAAGAAGATGGATGGATGGATGGAATTCCTTTCTAATCTAAATAAACTGTTTCCTCCCCTATGCTGTTGAGCTGCTTCATCCAACTATGGTGTAATGATATCATGTCGCCACTTGGTGGCAGCACATACCTGGATGTTATAGGGAAGTCCCGGTTTGATGAAGGGCGGCGTAGACACCAGACTCAGGCTGAAAGGTGACCTGACGAACTTCACTGCAGCAAACTCAGCCTCCTGACTAATGCCACCTGAGAGTCATGGACAGGGAATGAGGGTGGTGGGAGTGCAGGGTGGAGGTCAGGGGGCATAAGGAGGGGAGCCAGATAAGGGGGTTGGTACCTGTGTCCTCATGTACCAGCACAGCGATGTACAGGTACTTCTCCAGTAGTGCGGCCAGGTCTCTGGGGCCGTCGTGTCCTGATAAAACCTCCTCCATGTTCACTGTCACTTCCAGTTCACCTTTGGAGGACAACTGAGGGATGGACACAGTCACCAGGTCAGAGGCAGATGTTCCGGCAAAGAAGCCCTAGAATGTGTAAGGGTCTTACCCTGTTTCTGATAATAGAGCTGGGAATGAGCACAGGAGATTTGGTGCCGCTAACGTAGCCGTAGCGCAGGAACACCTCACCATTAGCCACTGGAGCTCCATGAAGATACCTGAGTAACACACAAGGTCTAGTTCATGGCTAATAAAACATCTCGTAATCATCACTGTATTGTGATGTCAGCATTTTTGTCACCTGGCAGACACCTTGAAGTTGAAATGGTTGAACTGTCCAAAGCTGATGTAGTTGACTTCTGGTTCAACAAGGATAATAAAACTGGGGAGAACTGACACACAACAGCTGATTAACACCAAAAGACACCACCACACCTTCAACAAATAGTCTTATTGTTACCATATTCTTTCACTTCAAAGTCTGTTGTTGCTGTTGTAGAGAAGTCATCAGAGTAGGAGGCTTCAATGGACCAAATCCCTATCCTGGAATCACATGAACATTGTCAGAGATGTCCTGTTATGTAAATAGTAAAGTAAAAGTCCTGGAATTATACCCTGGAATGCCACTGACAGCTCTTACTTGGGATTGAGTGGGATCCTGAAAGGATTTTGCATGGAGGGAATTCCATTGTTGAGATCGCTTATTTCTACCATGTCCACTGTCATGTGATCTGGGTCCTGCAGATGACATAATCACTGATTTAAGATCAAATCAACATTAAAGAAATCAACATGCAGAAATTCTTCTGTCTCATCACACTCACTCGGAATGTCAGGAACACACTGCGGTTAGCTGGTCTCAGCTCCTGGTTTAGGGAGAAAGCCCTCACCTTGACTAGAACATACACAGAGAAACACACTGATGTAGCTTTGTTTAATTTAATTTCTTCATTTGTTTATAACTTATATAAAGAGCTGAATCTGGATCAAACATATCAGATCAGAGCAGAGGATTGTGGGACATCAAGGTTTTACCTTTCTGATGTGGCGTGTACAGTGGCTTGTCTGTTTGGATGAACAAGAAGCCGTTGGAGCGGCTCACAGACACACGCTCATGATGGTTGACTCCCTCAGAGCGGACATGGAGAATAACGTGAGTCACACTCTTGTCCAGTTTCCTTGGGGACAGCTGCACAGAGAGACACAGAGTCAGAATCGTGTCCCGAGCTTCCGTTTGTCAGAGAGCGGACTTGTGTCTGACCTGGACTCTGGCAACTGCCTGGTAGTTGTTCTGGGAGTTTAGGGTCACAACTTCCTGAGCCAGAAGCACATGATCTGAAGCCATGGAGGTCTTCAGGAACACTTGGACCTGCACTTCACCTGTGAAACCAAACCACTGCAGCAGCACCGTCTCCACTGCATCCACCCTCAGGGAGAGAGGAGCTGTGACCAGGTACCTGATGGAGGAGCCACAGCAACAAAGCACTCTTCAGTCCACCAAGCTCCTCATCACTCTGCTCAGAACAACAAACCGACTCTCTTTCAGCACTCTTCGAGTCTCCGCTTGAAGCACTTTAGAGATAAATGTCAGCATGTCCCTATCAACTCCTGTTCACACACTGGTAGCAGAGGCGACTCTAAATGGCCATCTGCTCAACCATAAGCAACTTCAACTTCAACTTCAACTTTATTTGTTTTAAGTGCCATATCATAACAGCTGTTATCTCAGAGCACTTTACAAGGAGAACAACAATGTGTACATAGTGAAAAACCCCCTGTCCTTAGACCCTCGCAAAGGCTGAGGAACAACTCCCAAGAAAAACCCTGACAGGGAAAAAAGGGGAGAAACCTCAGGGTGAGAGACAGAGGAGGGGATCCTCACCCAGGACGGACAGGCGGGCACAAGCAAAACATTATTGATGGCTAACAGTTCAGGATATAAATAAATCAATGAACTGAATCAGTCCAGAGTAGCAGGCAGGAGGAACCGCAGTGAGATGAGCCGGGTAGAGGTGGTCCTGGATCCAGCTCAGCGTTGATGGAAGTCGGGAGGGAAAAATAAAAATAATAAAAATAATAAAATGAAAAATAAAATGAAAAATAAAAGTAAGAATAAAAAGAAAATCAAAAATTAAGAATTAAAAAATAAGATATTAATACAAATAAAATAAGAATAAAAAATAAAAATAAATAAAAATTGAAAGATAAAAAGGAGAGGAGAGGAGATGGAAAACAGATGGGGAGAGGCCAAGAGGAGAGAGAGAAGCTCAAGGGAACGTGAACCTGATTCACACCCACAGAGAAGGCAGAGAAGATAGAGCTCAATGTGCCGGGGACCCCCAGCAGACTCAACCTATAGCAGCTTATCTAGGATTTATCTGTAGGCTCTGTCAAAAAGGAGGGTTTTTAACCTACTCTTAAAGGTAGAGAGGGTGTCTGCCTCCCGGACTGAAACTGGTAGATGGTTCCACAGCAGAGGGCCTTGGTAGCTGAAGGCTCTGGCTCCCCATATAGACTTAGAGATTCGTGGAACCACCAGTAGGCCTGCATTCAGAGAAATGTGTCCTAGTGGGGCAATAGGGTTTTATCAGGTCTGAGGTATAAGAGGGTGCCAGACCATGAAGACCTTTATAGACAAGGAGAAGGATTTTGAACTGGATCCTGAAAGGTACAGGAAGCCAGTGCAATGAGGCCAGAACAGGAGAGATGTGATCTCTCTTTCTAGTTTTAGTCAGGACACAAGCTGCCGTGTTCTGAATGAGCTGCAGAGTTCTCAGCGACCTATTGGAGCATCCAGCCAGTAGAGTAACAAAGGCATGGACTAGCTGTTCTGCTGCATGGGGAGGGAGTAGGTGTCTTATTTTTGCAATATTGCGGAGGTGGAAGTAGGCAGTCCGTGAGATCAATTTTATGTGGGAGCTAAAAGACAGGTCTTGATCAAAACTAACACCTAGTTTCTTTACAGTGGTGGCAGAAGGAGTTGCAAAACTACTTTGTAATGCTATGGCATCAGATATGGCATCAGAGTCACGTCGGTGTTTTGGACCTATGAGCAGTAACTCTGTTTTTTCAGAGTTCAGAAGGAGGAAATGATGGGTCCTCCAGGCCTTAATGTCATCAAAGCAGGACTGAAGCTGCTGTAGACGGTTGATAGATAGATATAACTGAGAGTCATCAGCGTAACAGTGGAAATCTATAGAGTGACTCCTGATGATATCACCTAGAGGGAGCATATATACAGAGAAGAGAACTGGACCGAGCACAGATCCTTGTGGAACCCCGTGGCTGACTTTAGTGGGTGGAGGTTGGTTATCACTGACACAAACAAACTGATATGGGTCTGAAAGATAGGACCAGAACCAGTCTAAAGCAGAGCCTCTGATTCCAAGCTGATATTCAGTCTCCTTAGTAAGATCTGGTGGTCAACTGGATCAAAAGCAGCACTGAGATCTAACAAGACAAGCACAGAAATGAGACCCTGGTCAGATGCCATGAAGAGGTCATTAGTGACTTTAACCAGTGCAGTCTCAGTGCTAGGATTCATTCTAAAACCAGACTGGAAGGATTCAAATAAACTATTGTTATTGAGGTGTTCACAGAGCTGGTTGGCAATGATTCTCTCTAGGATTTTTGAGATGAAGATAAGATTAGAAATCGGTCTGTAATTTGCTAAAGTTCCTGGATCCAGGGACGGTTTCTTAAGGAGGGGTTTGATTATTGCAACTTTGAACGTAAGAGGAACGTAACCTGTTGTTATGGACAGGTTGATGAGGCCAAGTAAGGAGGTGGTGATTAAAGGCAGCACTTCCTTTAACAACTTGGTCGGAATTGGGTCAAGGAGGCAGGTCGAAGATTTAGAGGAGCAGATGATAAGAGAAGCTTTACCATTCACACAACAATCCCTCAACCTGCAACCTGAGTGCCCCCCTGGTCATAAGAGCTCTGTTTTCAGGGGTTGTGAAAGGCCAGATGATGAGCAGCTTCAGCCCTAATGAGTTGTGAAATCATCAGGCATAGTGGACCGTGAAGTGGACCCAGCCCTGGCTCAGGGGCTGTTATGTGTTGTGCAAGTGGTGGGCGGGTTTGTCTTTAAAGGGGCTGGAAGGTGCTGCAAACCCTGACACACAGCTCTGGGACTGAAGCCATTCTTCTTGGGCTGGATTCTTGAGAGAGGGCAGATGTTCATTAGTACCTCTCTGACCTCTGCCTGGTCCCTGCTTGTAGGGGTTCACTAGAGATGTAATGGTATTGGTAATATCGAATCACTGCAATAATAAAACTGCCTCATATTACCGTGGACATGTCTTGATATGAAGAGCTAGGGCTCAAGGCAAAGACTGGGGCATAAAAACCACAAGACCATGATCTGTTGTGCTCCTGCCTAGGTCAATGTCTAGGTCAATGTGAATGTGTGTGCGTGTGTGTGTGTGGGTATATATATATATATATGTATATATATATATATATATATATATATATATATATATATCAGTCAGTGATCTGCTCTAAAGTCACTGCTCTTATCTCACTGAAATTCAGACGGATTTACAAAGGTTTACAAACGGCTTATGCAGTATCACAGATACATATTTTATAACAAACCAAATCAAACGGTTTTAGTTTGGTTTGTTAACACAAACCTAACCCTAACACAATGTAATGGAGGAGCTGCCTGGGTCAAGATGGCCGCCATGTGAGGACATCCGACTCTGTAAGCGAGCAACGCGGATGAGGCATCTAGCCTCAGTGATCCATGAGTTGCTGTGATCTACAGCAATCTACAGTGATCAGTGCTCTACAGTGATCTACAGTGATCTACAGTGATCTACAGTGATCTGAACTCACACTATGCATCCGATTCCTCTCTACATCTCGGCCTGACAGTTAGATCCCTAGAGTCAACATCAGCTGTCACTGCCTGCCAGGAATCACTGACTCATCATTTTATTATACTAATATATTACAGTGTCAGACGCACAAATATGGGTTAGCATCTGGGAAGCTGGGAATGGCCTTGGCCCCAGGTTCTGACTATGTCACAAGACGTGACAACATTCACCCAGAGGGAATTATTTGTTAAGGATACTTGAACTACAAGGACTGGAATCAAACCACCAACCTTCCAATAAGTTGACGTTGCCACCATCAGTCAAAGGCTTGATAATACATCTTTAGTGCCATTTTACTGCCACAAATAATGATAATAATGCGGCTAAGGATAATAAGTATCAGTGATAAATATTGACTTACGATCTGGACTCTGCTGCTGTCCTCCAACATAAACAACACACACATATGAGGAAGACCCACATCTTCATCCTGACAAGTCAAACTGAGCTGTGGAAGCTCAGCATACTGACTGCACTTCCCAGCAGAGACCAGCTTATGTTGTTTCTTATTGATTAACTCAACCTCAGCAAATACATGCTCGTTGTCACACAACAGGATTAGAATTTCCCGTATGTGTGTATGCAGAGCTCTGTCCCAAGGTTAATTTACTCAGCCTGTGTTTGCTGACCAAATTATTGATGATTTCTCAACAGTGTGGACTCTGAGGTTTCTGTTGTCAGCTGACTTTCAGTCATCAATAATTGTGTTCGTCTTGTTTTCTTCTGGTTTATCACCATTGTTTGACAGCTTAAATTCATAAATATGTAAAAGTAACGAGTAAAACCTTCATATCTGGGAGTAAAAAATCAATAATAGAGTAAAAAACATAATCAGTGCCGTAAACAGTGTTGAAATCAGTGTGTTACTTTGCTGTCTTCTGTCTCTTAGCCTGTGAACACAACAGAGCCAAGGCAAACAGTCAAGTCATACTTTATTAGAAGGTTATAGGTTCAGATACAATGTTCTTTATAAATAAACATAACATACTTAATATAGTATTCTACTTATCAGATACATGAGTGCATACAACCTACATATACACAGATAAAGGGACATTGAGTCATATTCTGTGATAAAACATCTCAGGTTCATATTATCTTTTTTAACTTTGACACTTTGTTTATTTACATCCTCTGAATTGAGAGATAGACAAACTCATACATTTGCCCGCTCATTAACTCGATAATTTCTCACCTTATTTCTACAGAAATCGGGTTGTGTGAAAAAAGCAAGTAACATTTACAATGAAATGAATTTTAATTCTGGTATTTTCTTATTGAACCTGCACAAGACCAAATTTGGGGGCAAACCTGTACTGAAAAATCAATGCAGGTGAAAAATCAACACAATAATAATAATAAAAATAATAATAATACATGCTGAACTTCTTTAAAGGAATCTGAGCATTTGGTTGGCTTTGTAATTGGTTGGTTTTCCCTCCTGCGACCATGTTAGCATACAGCAGGTATTGTGCCATGCTCTTGTCCTGCATTATATTACTGTGTTAATGTGATACCATCAGGCTTAACACACTATCAAAACATGCCATTAATGCTAAATGCGGTTTAGGCTAAGTGTTAGCATGGAGCTGAAAGGAAGTGAGAACCAGTCAACACGAATACCCACTGCAGCACCGTCTACTGTTCAACATGCAAATTACAACTTTTAATAGCAAAACATCTGCATGCAGTCAAAGCACAGTTCATATCCATCATGCAACAGTTTACAACAGGTGTCAGCATTTGGTGTTGGCAGACACCAACAAATCACCCATAACCATGTGTGCGTGTCTCTGTACATCAATCATTACTGTAATCCTGATCACCAGGTTGCTTGTGTCTGCCAGTGTTTCAGACACAGCATCACACTGCATCATAGAAACACTCACATAGAGCCAACAACACATTAGAGTCCCGAGAGGAGAAAGCCTTGACAGCATTTATTTTGTTGCCATCATCCAGATGCTTTGGGAGTCACATGTTCAGGACGTATCTCCTGGAGCAGCGGCTGTGACTTCCTCTGGTCTCTTTCCACTGTCAACAAAACATGCAGAATGAGGAAATGTGGGACAATGTGTGTGAGGTGATGTGTCTGAGCACAGACTCACTCAGAGAGGGCGATAAGCCTCAACAGAACACAGAGACACTGAGCAAGGTGAGTGGGTGATGAAGGGTAACCTCCAGTGATCATTGATCCACAGCAATCTACAATGACAGGTGCTCGACGGAAATAAGTGATCTGCCATGATCTACAGTGATCGGTGATATGCAGTGATCTGTTGTGATCTACAGCAATCCACAGTGATCAGTGCTCTACAGTGATCTACAGTGATCTGCAGTGATCATCAAAGATTTATAGTGATCAGTGCTCTACTGTCAGTGATCTACAGTACAGTGATCAGTGGTTTACAGTGTGTAGTGATCCACAGTGATTTGAGTGTTTGTGTACGATCCATTTGACAGGTCGAGTCTGCGTGTGTGTGTGTGTGCGCGCGTGTCTCACAGCACCATGGTAGGGATGTGGTGGTGCACCAGTGCTGCAGGGTGGGGCAGGGTGCTGAGCTGAGGAGGGGGGGGCGGGGGGGGGGGAGTGTGCTGTGTGCATCGCTACGTTCCCGGCGGTGGTTGCGTCCCCGCTGGGCCGGTGCCGGGCACTCTTCTGATGGGCACGTAGGCCTGCCAGCTGGGAGTAGGCGGACTGGCAGACGTGGCACTTGTAGGGACGCTCTCCGGTGTGCAGCCGGACGTGGTTCCGCAATGTGGACGACTGGCTGAAGCGGCGGCTGCAGAAGCGACAGACAAAGGGTTTGTCCAGGGTGTGGATGCGCATGTGAGAGCGAAGGTTGCTGCGGGAGTTGAAGCCGCGATGACAGATGACACAACGCATCCGACCCAGGCTGGAGGAGGAGGAGGAGGAGGAGGAAGAGGAGGAGCCTTCACAAGTGTGGAAGTCATCTGCATGAGGGGATGGAAACAGGATCAGCATCACATCATCCCAAGGGTTAGGGTCCCACTGGGAATCCCACGGTACAGAACCTCCACACTGAAGCTGAGATTAAAGGTCGATCCTTTATAATTTAGTCTGCCATGGTGTTAGGGTTAGGATTAGGGTTAGGGTTAATCAATAATTAATAACCTTTACCATTCTTGGTCTTCTTGCTCTGCTCCTCATCTCCTCCAGGAATTCCAGGGATTCCTAGGAAGGTGTTGTGGGAGTTTCCATACCAGACCAGCAGCTCCTGGTCTGGAGGGATAGTCTGAGGAGAGAAACATGGAGGTGAGAACATGGAGGTGAGAGGCAGTGAATACAGCGCTGCAGGTGTACAGCTTCTCAGATAATCAGTGGGATCAGTATTGATGATTCATCAATACTTTGTTGAGGCCTCCTTATACTTTTTAGCCAGCAGGGGGCAACACACACAAACTCTGCTGCTCGGGATGAGGATGGAGATGAAAAGCGTTCCCTCTATGCTTCTTTCTTTTTTTTCTTTCTTTCTTTTTCTTCATATTTCTGTATAATCTTCAAAGTCAGTTCATAAGTCATCATTAACTTTTTTTGTACTCTGATTCTTCATTCATGATTTTTATGATATTAGGTTTTTCTATACTTTAAACTATACATTATCTAAACTTCCTGTTTTTCTTTGAACAATTATGCTAATTTTGTACTATCTAATAATAATAATAATAACAACTATTATTATTGTTGTTATTATTATTATTTTTTGTTGTTGTTGTTATTATTAACAATAATACCACCGACTACTGCTACTATTTGTCCTGACCTCCACAGCTTTGTAGAAGATACTGCTGCCGATCTGAACCACCTCCAGGTTCTGCTCCTGCTCGTTCCTCGCACATTTAATGTAAGTCATCCAGCTCCTTTGGTCCTCCTGACTGGCATCGATGAAGAACCTGACGGACCCGTCCTCATTAAACACCTGAGAAAAAGCAGGAGGAGGAAAAGGAGGAAGAAGACGAGGTGGAGGAGAAGGAATATTTATCAGCTGAGTGGTTGAAATAACAGAATCTGGAAAAGAGCAGAGCTGTCTGTCAAAATTATACAAATTATTTGTGTAACTGTGTGAACGTGTGATGTGACATTATGACATGACTGTGTGTCACCAAAGTCAAATTCGTGTCGACTAGTCGTGATTACGGTCGGTCAGCTCCGCTCTCCGTCCTTAGCCGCTGAACATGAAACGAGTCGGTACCGAACAGAACCAAGTCATACAGGCCCGCTCAGGTACTGCCTGGTGTGTGTGTGTGTGTGTGTGTGTGTGTGTGTGTGTGTGTGTGTGTGTGTGTGTGTGTGTGTGTGGTGTGTGTGTGCGTTTCAGTCCGGGGGGCAGACACCCTCTCTACCTTTAAGAGTAGGTTAAAAACCCTCCTTTTTGACAGAGCCTACAGATAAATCCAAGATAAGCTGCTATAGGTTGAGTCTGCTGGGGGTCCCCGGCACATTGAGCTCTATCTTCTCTGCTCTCTCTGTGGGTGTGAATCGGGTTCACGCTCCCTCTAGCTTCTCTCTGTCCTCTTGGCCTCTCCCCGTCTGTTTTCCATCTCCTCCTCTTCCTCCCTCTCCTCCTCCACCACTCCTTCCTCTCCTTTTTATCTTTCAATTTTTGTTTATTTTTATTTTTTATTCTTATTTTATTTTTATTAATATTTTATTTTTCAATTCTTAATTTTTAATTTTCTTTTTATTCTTATTTTTATTTTTCATTTTATTTTTTATTATTTTCATTTTTCCCTCCCAGGTTCCATCAACGCTGAGCTGGATCCAGGACCACCTCTACCCGGCTCATCTCACTGCGGTTCCTCCTGCCTGCTACTCTGGACTGATTCAATTCATTGATTTATTTATATCCTGAACTGTTAGCCATCAATAATGTTTTGTTTGTGCCCGCCTGTCCGTCCTGGGTGAGGATCCCCTCCTCTGTCTCTCACCCTGAGGTTTCTCCCCTTTTTTCCCTGTCAGGGTTTTTCTTGGGAGTTGTTCCTCAGCCTTTGCGAGGGTCTAAGGACAGGGGTTTTTTCACTATGTACACATTGTTGCTCTCCTTGTAAAGTGCTCTGAGATAACAGCTGTTATGATATGGCACTTAAAACATATAAAGTTGAAGTTGAAGTTGTGTGTGTGTGTGTGTGTTCTCTTCACCTCCCACATCAGGTTGTTGTTCTTGTACAGGTCGATGTGTTCCGGGGAAATGAGGCGGCCGGTGAATGGACCCATCTCTGTTCCAGCTTTGATCCAAGTTTTAGAGAAAATTCCCAAGCCTTCACCTGCAACACACACACACACACACACACACACACACACACAGAGTCAACCCCCGCTTAACCACAGGACACGCGCAGTGCGTTCAGTAGGTTCCCCATTTTGTACGAGGGATGTTCAGTGGCGCAGCCTTGAGGCGCGCTACTGGACCATCCGTCAGCGCGAGGCAGGAGGAGAGAGAAGACACTTTAGTTTTTAATGTGACACCGCACGTGCCATCGCAGCAATGAATTTGTCTTTTTTGCTTCGAGCAGTTTTCTGCTGCAGTGACGTCATGTGAACTCACCAGGCACTGAACTCTGGGCGATGATAACCTCACTGGGGAGAACCAGACTGGAGAGTTTCTGGACCTCTAGACACACACACACACACACATTAAAATCCAAACGAATACATCAAAACGGAAGAGTAGCAACACGACGAGGAGAAAGAGGAGAGGGGGCGAGTGAGAAGGAAGATGCTCCGCGGCAGCAGGCGAGGCCCCGCGCCTACAGACACAGACGGGTAAATCAGAATCGATTAGATCGATCCATCTGTCGATCGGGACCGGAACCAGAAACCTTACCCTGTCACAGTGAAATTATCCCGAACGAATTTGGCCTAGAACGGAAACGAATTCACAATAAAACGACAGAAACTTAAGTGGAGGAGGAGGATGAGGCCGCGTGAGCCAGCGCTTTACTTCTATAGGAAGCAAAAGTTATCGATCTCTTATCAGTCGTCGATGATCGTGACTCAGTTAATTGATTTTAATATCAGAATCATGTAATTTTCGTGCCGCGCATGAACGCATGACTTATCAGGAAATTTTAACTCAAACTACACAACTTCACACAACAGCATCAGCAGACTGAAGGGTGAGGGGAAAAAAGATCGAAAAACTGCGGGCCAAGCATCTGAAGCCTCTGGTCGCGGCCAGACCTGGATTCGTCAAAAGATTTAATAACGAAACAAAAACTCACTGAGCGCCTGACATGAGGCCGGCGATCAAACCTGGTTATGTGTGTGTTTATGTGAGTGTGTGTGTGTGTGTGTGTGTGTGTGTGTGTGATTAATCTCATTTATCTGCAGACAATGCAGAAGTAATAACAATAACAAAAAATAACAACAACAACAACAATAATAATAATAATAATAATAATAATGACAGCCACTATTGTTGTCATTTGTATTATTATTATTATTGATGTTCTCGTTGAACCGCGCTCTTTCATATGCCGCCACACTAAGACGGCAGACAGGTGAGAATGGATGGATAATAGAAATGACAAGAACAATAAAAATAATAATTAATATAATGTGATAATAATGTGCTAATCATGATAACAATACAGATAATATTATTCTTTCTCGAGAAATAATCTATTTTTCGATGGATCAATCCAATAACGGTGGAAATAAAAATAAGGATAAGATTTAAGAATAAGAATGAGTCGTTTCCTCATATAAAAATCGAACGCGAAAATGTGTGAGTAGTAAACCCTGCGTTTCTGTGTCACTGCAAGAAGACGAGAAGAGTGCGTCTGTGTGTGTCTGTGTCTGTGTCTGTGTGTGTCTGTGTGTGATGGTTTTTGTCTGAAAGTTGCCTGAACTCTTTCTCATCCTCTTCATCACTGACCTCCTGAGAAAGACTGCGCGAGCACCTCTGCGGTGAACGCAGTCTTGGGGCTCGCGCCAGCTCCGCTCCGTTCCTCGTGCGGCAGGTGTGCGTGGTGCGCGTGCTGCTGCTGCTCGGTGAGCGCGTGCCTCCATCGTCCGTACAGGAAACTGTGCAGGATGTCCGAGGTAATGACGTCAGCCAGGGACAGCGGCTGCGGCCTGAAGCCCACTTTCTGCCCCTGCGGTGGGGGGGGCAGCACAGAGCCCATGGACACCACCGGGTCCGGGGGTCTGATGCTCCGGGTTCTGCTCGGCCGGGTCAGACGGTCTGGTGGACCGGGGGTTTGGTGGACCGGGTCAGAGGGTCTGCTGGACCGGGGGTCTGCTGGACCGGATCAGAGGGTCTGCTAGACCGGGGGTCTGGTGGACCGGATCCGGGGGAGCCGGTGAAGTGGAGTCTGCGCGAGAGCAACACGTAGAAAAGTCCGGAGAGGTGCGCAAGCGGCTCTGACTGATGATGAAGATGAAGTTTATATTCGGCTCCTCTGCTGTTAAATGGAGAGAGAGAGGGAGAGAGAGAGGGGAGAGGGGGGTCTGTGAGAGGGGGGGGGGGGTGAGGGAGAGAGAAAGTACACGCTGCTCCTGATAATCGATATATAATCAGTTTGATATAAAATCTGACGTGTGTCCGTTTGTCGAGAAAGAAAAAGATGAACTCAAGAAAAACGAAAAAGAACAAAAGTCAGAAACCACAGACCAGAGGTTTCATTCTTGAAAACAAAAAAGAGGAGGAGAAGGATGAGAAGGAGTGTGAGTGACGGAGCAGGAAAACAGATTAGAGGAGATCACCAGGACAACAGCTGCTCCACGCGCCCTCCTTCTCCTCCTCTCCCTCCTCCTCCTCCTCCTCCCTCTGCTCCTCCCGTCGCCTCTCCAAAGGATTATCATCTTCTCTTCTTCTCTGATCTGTATTTATGAGCTTTTAAAAATTTATTGTCGACACTGGTGAGCACGCGCCACACACACAAGCGGGCGCACACACACACACACGGTTAAATGTTTATTTCTTCACAAACGATGATTCGAGAAATAAATTAAATCAATAAGTAAAAAAAACAGTAACAACTGTTTTTAGAATAGAATAGAATAGAGATGTTTTACTATAAAAGGTGTTTTAACAGTGAAATAATAATTAGGAAAGAGGGAATGAGAGGAAAGAGGACACAACGACAGTAATAACAACAATAATAATAATAGCAATTATATATATATATATATATATATATATATATAAGACACTGTATAATACATATCTAAAAGATACATATATAAAAGACACTGTACAATAAGCATTAAAATACAACAACATTTAGATAAAACTGCTCTGGTGAAAGAAAGAAAGTTATGATGAATTTAAGATGGAGATGAAAAATGAAAAATGTATGTTGAGTTAATTCAGAGAGGTCTGACTGACTGGAAATAAAGAAATATCTACATAGAACTGTGATGGGGATGGAGGGAGGAGTGATGGGGTGATGGAGGTATGGCGAGATGAAGGGATGAGGGAGGAATGGTGGAGTGGAAGGACGGATGGAGGGATGGGGGAATGGAGGGATAGAGTCTGTTCCTCAGAGTCAGAGTGTATTCTGTGAGAAGACACTTTAATCCCCCCAACCCTCCACCCCTCAGCCCTCAGCCTCCACCCCCCTCCAACTATAAGGAAACACTTGACCTCGACAGACAGGAGGGCGGCAGGTGACTGGCACATGCAATGACAAAGGGTGGTTGGTGGAGGCTGGGGTGGGCTGGGGAGTTTGGGGTATTGGAGGGGGGCTGTTGATCTGCTGCAACAGCTCTGTGATTAAGTATTGCTAACAGGATTGTCACACTCACCCTCATCAGGATTCATCATCTATCCATCCACTGGCAGACCTTCCAGGTCCACTGAGCTCCTGTGGACTGGTTGGACAGACTCCCATGTTGTCTCCAGCCCCTGGTGAGGGGACAGAACTGGTCCAGGGTTCTCCACCAGGTGGAACCACATTGTTCCTCCTGGATCTGAGGTCCCACTAACACTGACTGTCCTCCCTAGGACCCTGGTGGAGATGTTCCCAGGAGGTTGAGTAGTGTGGTCCCCTGTAGGTAGAACACACTCTCTGGTACCCCTTCTTCAAAAGGAGTACCGCCCCCCCAGGCTGACTCTCCAGAGGATCTGGACCTCTTGTCCACCAGTGTTGCACAGATGTGTCAGACGTGACAGCCCTCCAACATCCAGAGTCTGGAGATACGTTTTCCTCATGGTCTCACCAAACCTTCACCATGACCAGGTCTATGTTCCCTTGATGCTGAAGGTTCACGTCTTTTAACTTGCTGCTTCACATCAGCTCCTTCTGGACTCCACAGGACAACCACTTCCATAACCAGCAGGTTCATAGGCTACCTCCATAACCATCAGGTTCATAGACCACCTCTATAACCAGCAGGTTCATAGACCACCTCCATAACCAGCAGGTTCAGGGATCACCTACATAACCAGCAGGTTCATAGACCACCTCCATAACCAGCAGGTTCAGGGATCACTTACATAACCAGCAGGTTCATATGTCACCTCCATAACCAGCAGGTTCATATGTCACCTCCATAACCAGCAGGTTCAGGGATCACCCCTATAACCAGCAGGTCTATGACCACAGCTCCATGATGCAGCCTCAGAACATGGACCAATCAGATTCCCTGTCCCTCCACGCTGGAAGGTGGTAAAAGCTCTGTTGAAGGTGGATTTGTAGACCAAGGTGACATGTCCTCAGCCAGACGTCCTGAGCAGACCCCTCCCTCCAGAGAGCACCCCAGGCTCCTCCCTCCAGAGAGGAGGCGCTCTGTGTCCTGTAATGATCTTCTGTACCAGGGATCAGACTTCTAGGGCTCCTGCCTCTACTGCTGCCTGATCCACACTGTCCCAGGCCCCTGACGCTCCTCCCATGGATGTGGCCCTTATGGGCATGTTTCAGGCTGAGCCCAACCAGTTTGTTCATGTCGGCGCTAATAACCTCCTGCGGTTACACCAAATGGAGGTCACTAAAATTAGTGTGGAGTCGGTGTGTTAAATGGCCAAAACAGTGTCGGACACCGTAGTTTTCTCCGGCCTCCTCCCCAATCTGGCAAGCGATAACATGTTTGGCCGTACATCATCATTTCACCACTGGTAATCAAGGTGGTGTCCTGCAAATGGTGTGGGGTTTGTAGATAGTTGTCAAACTTTCTGGGGTAGACCTGGTCTCATTAGGAGGGACTGCATCCACCCCACATTGAAAGTAGCCGCCCACCTCTCTAGCAACCTGGCTGAGAGCATTAGTCCTCCCCCACCCTGACTCAGAGCTGAGTCCAGGAGGCAGAGGAGCAGTCTAACACACTCCTCTGTGCTTCCCTCTTCTCAGTCCCCTTAGAGACTGTGTCTGTCCCTGATTTAACAGCAGAGGAGCAACCCTTAACAACCTTATAAAAAGCAGGAGTTCCTCAGTCACTTCTCAGGACAGGAGCGTGGATGTGGATTACTTAATTTCCGCTCCCTGTCTTCCAAAGTCATTCTTGTTAATGAATTAATATCGAACAACATTGATGTGTTGTGTCTTACAGAAACTTGGCTTTGTGAGGGTGACTATGTTAGCCTAAATGAGGCTTCTCCTCCCAGCCACATTAGTTGTCATGTCCCTCCATGTTCTGGCCGTGGAGGGGGGGTGGCAGCCGTCTTTGACCGTAGTCTAGTAATTACCCCTAAACCTAATATTGATTATAGGTCATTTGAAAGCCTTGTCATCTGTCTCACCAAAGCTGGAAGACACAGCTTGTCCTACTTGTCCTACTCCAGGCCCTTATTCAGATTTTAAATTTCCAGAGTTTCTCTCAAACTTACAAAATCATTATCATCAGTGACTCCAATACTCATGTAGCTGTAGTCAGTGATAGTTGCAGTACAGCATTCACCTCTATAGTCGAGTCCATTGGCTTCTGTCAGCATGTGCATGAACCCACGCACTGCTTCAATCACACCCTGGACCTGGTTCTATCTTATGGTGTTGAAGTTAAACACCTGACCGTTTCTCCTCCTAACCCAGTGATATCTGACCACTCTTTAATCACTTTTAACTTCCTTCTAGCCGGTCATGTGAAAAAGAAACCAGCATATACACAAGACATTTGACTGACAGTATCTCAGCAAACTTTAAGGAAGCTACTCCCTTGTCTCTCCGTGCTACATCCCCTCTCTGCTATGAAAGCCTGAGTCCCTCCTTCATCGATCACGTTGCTGATAGCTTGGTCACCTCCCTTCATGAATCTCTTGACTCAGTTGCACCCCTAACAAAAAAGATTATCTCGAGACCAAGATTGACCCCCTGGTACACACCAGAAACTCCCCACCTAAAGCAGCTAGCACGTAAGTTAGAGAGGAAATGGCGCTTGACTAAAAACAACAATATTTTTCAGACCTGGAAAGATGAAAACATACAGGCTGGCTCTGTGTAATGCCAGAGCCAGATACTCCTCCTCTCTGATAGAGGAAAATAAGCAGAACCCCAAGTTTCTGTTCAGCACTGTAACCAGGCTGACTCATAACTCCACAGAGCAGTGTGTTCCCACACATCTCAGCAGCTCTGACTTTTTTCTTCAATAACAAAATTATAAAGATCAGACAAGCTATTAAGAACCACATAGCATCTACTGCAGTTAATCTACCCCCTGTTGCTGCTATTCAGGATACAGCTGGGGATACAGACAGGTCACTGTCTTCATTTGACCCCTTAATTATTAATGATTAAAGGGAACACTATTCTCTTTAATCAGCACTTCTTTACTTGACCTCATCAACCTAACCACAGGTTATGTGGTTAAGCCTCTTCTCAAGAGGAAGGAGGGAATTCTACCTACCTACAGGCCAATCCAATCTTTTCCTCATCTCAAAAATCCTACAGAGAATCATTACCAACCAGCTCTGTGAACACCTCAATAACAATAGTTTATCTGAGTGCTTCCACTCTGGTTTTAGAATGAATCCTAGCACTGAGACTGCACTGGTTAAAGTCACTAATGACCTCTTAATGGCGTCTGACCATGGTCTTGTTTCAATGCTTGTCTTGTTAGATCTCAGTGCTGCTTTTGATCCAGTTGACCACCAGATCTTACTAAGGAGACTGAATATCAGCTTGGAATCAGAGGCTCTGCTTTAGACTGGTTCCGGTCCTATCTTTCAGACCGATATCAGTTTGTTTGTGTCAATGATAACCAGTCTCCATGTACTTAACGTATGTAGGTCAGCCACGGGGTTCCACAAGGATCTGTGCTTGGTCCAGTTCTTTTCTCTGTATATATGCTCCCTCTGGGTGATATCATCAGGAGTCATTCTATAGATTTCCACTGTTACGCTGACGACACCCAATTATATCTCTCTATCAAGCCGGGTGAGTTCAATCGTCTACAGCAGCTTCAATCCTGCCTTGAGGCCTGGATGACCCATAATTTCCTCCTTCTGAACTCTGTAAAAACAGAGTTACTGCTCATAGGTCCAAAACACCTACGTGACTCTATATCTGATGCCATAGCTCTACAAAATAGATTTGCTACTCCTTCTGCCACCAGACCTGTCTTTTAGCTCCCACGTAAAGTTTATCTCACAGACTGCCTACTTCCACCTCCACAATATCACTAACATTAGGCTCCTCCTCCCTCTCCATGCAGCAGAACAGCTGGTCCAGCCTCTGTTACCTCCAGGCTGGACTACTGCTCCTCTCTACTGGCTGGATGCTCCAACAGGTGATGAGAACTCTGCAGCTCCTTCAGAACGCGGCAGCTCGTGTCCTGAGTAAAACTAGACAGAGATCATATCTCTCCTGTTCTGGCCTCCTAGCACTGGCTTCCTGTACCATTCAGAATTCAGTTCTAAATCCTCCTCCTTGTCTATAAAGCTCTTCATTAGTGCTGGGCGGTTCAGGACTCATCCGGGTTAATCACCCGGATCCTTTAAATGACTCATAAGTCATGTATCCAAGGTCTCCATTGAACCGGATCCGCCAGGTCCTAACCAACAGTAATGAGTGGATCGACTGGTTAAATACACCCCAGTCTGTAACAGATCTGGGTGTGTTTGATCCGGGTGATCCGGGTGTGTCCTGATCCACTAACTGACACTAACCCGGATCCGTGCGGATCCGGCGAATCCCTAACCGTAACCGACAATAATGAGTGGATCCACCGGTTAAACACACCCGGATCTGTAAGGAGAGGGGATCCAGAGTCACACCAGGCGTAGTGCATGCACGCACATGAGTTCAATAAATTCGTTTTATATGTGCCTATCCACGAAAGATTTTATTTTATCCACGGAAGACATCATGTGATGTTAATGTTTTTGTCTGTGCTCGAAATGCAGGAAAAGTAGCCTACTGCATGATTTAGAAGCAATTTTCAGACAATGTAGTGTTAGGGCAATGCACAGATAATTACATTTGGTGGTGATCCGGAAACATTAATAATTAGTAATAGTTTGTTTACTTATTTATTCTTATTCTTGGTTGCACATTTTGCCTTTTTGCTGCTGTATGCCCATGTTTACATTTTGTGTTATTTTTGGTGTGTTTAAATAAATATTTCTCTTGTTTTTAACCTTAGTTTTATTTCAAAGTGATTCATTCTGATCGCAAAGCACGTTACTTTCTATTTAGTAATATTTACTGAGGTGACTCAAGTGACTCGCAGATCCGGATCAGTTCAGTGAGTGACTCAGAGGGATCCGAATCCTTCAGAGGATCCGAGTTTTACAGCTCTACTCTTCATGGTCTGGCACCCTCTTATATCACAGACCTGATAAAACCCTACTGCCCCACTAGGACACTCCGTTCTCTGAATGCAGGCCTACTGGTGGTTCCAAGAATCTCTAAGTCTAGATGTGGAGCCAGAGCCGTGGCTCTGTTGTGGCACCATCTACCAGTGCTGTGGAACATCTCCCAGTCTCAGTCCTGGAGGCAGACACCCTCTCTGCCTTCAAGAGTAGGTTAGAAACCCTCCTCTCTGACAGAGCCTACATATAGATCTTCAATCCTTGATAAACTGCTATAGGTTGAGTCTGCTGGGGGTCCCCAGCACATTGAGCTCTATCTTCTCTGTTCTCTCTGTGGTGTGGATAGGATTCACATTCCCTCTAGCTTCTCACCCTTTTCTTGGTCTCTCCCCATCTTTCCTCCACCTCCACCACTTCCTCCTCCACTTCTTCCTCTCCTTTCCGTTTACGTGACTATGCAGGACTAACACATGGACCAAGGACCGTGCATCCCCAAAGTCTTGCTTTGGGGATGCACGGTGCTTTCTTCCCTTCCAGGTTCCATAGATGCTGAGCTGTATCTAGCACTCAGTCCCTCAACCCGGCTCTTCCTGCTGCATGCACTGTTTCTACTCTGATTCGATTTCCAATCTATAATCTAAACTGTTAGCCATCAGTCCATGTATCTCTCTATCCTGTCCTCCTCTGTCCTCCTGTCCTCCTGGGGGAGGATCTTCTCCTCTGTCTCTCTCTGAGGTTTCTCCTTGTTCTCTTTTTCTTGGGAGTTGTTCCTCAGCCTTTGTGAGGGTCTAAGGACAGGGGGTGTTCACTGTGGACATGTTGTTGCTCTCTGTGTAAAATGCCCTGAGATAATGGCTGTTAAAACAAATAAAGTTGAGTTGAGGCCCCATGGAGGGGGCCACCAGGGCTCTCTGGGCCTGGCTCCAGGGGGGGCAGGCCCAGAGAGGCTATCTCTATCTATCTATCTATCTATCTATCTATCTATCTATCTATCTATCTATCTATCTATCTATCTATCTATCTATCTATCTATCTATCTATCTATCTATCTATCTATCTATCTATCTATCTATCTATCTATCTATCTATCTATCTATCTATCTATCTATCTATCTATCTATCTATCTATCTATCTATCTATCTATCTATCTATCTATCTATCTATCTATCTATCTATGCTCCTCCTCCTCTTCCCACATTCTTGTTGTGGTCGATGGACTCCTGCTCTTGATGGTCCCAGAGCATCATGACAAACATTTGGACTTGATCCAGATCACCATCACTTTAATCTTTAATCACATCTGCACACTCACACACACGCACACACACACACACTTCCTCTCTCTATCAGTACTTACAGAGCTTTTTCCTGTACTTTATGACCACTGACACTGCTGTACACCACACACACACACACACACACACACACACACACACACACACACACACACACAAACACACAAACACACACACACTACCAGTAAAAATGGAATTCTGTTGTTTCTCGATTGATTTTGCCTCAGATACTGTCCTGTTCGATAAAAAAAGACAGATACAGAGACAGAGATAGAGACACAGAGATAAAGACATACAGATACAGAGATACAGATCCAGAGACACAGATACAGAGATACAGAGGTGCAGAGATGCAGGCATTTAGAGATACAGATACAGAAATTCAGAGACAAATAATATTCTAAATGTGTCGCCTGAATGGGCTTGTTGAGCTAAAAAAACACACATTTCACACATTTTTCACTTTCAAACAACCATACATAGCCAGACTTTGCTGTGCAAATGTAATACCTGCAGTCTCTCCATGTTGTTTTCAGCATGTTGATAGGCCGTATACACTCTAAAAAGTACAACAGCAGTGATGCTGATTTGAAATACTTTATTCCACTGGTTTGCCTAAAAATGACATATTTGGTGTCTGATGGATTTTTTCCTCATTTTGTCAAGCAAAGATAATAAATCAGAACCTAAAAAATGATTCTTCATCAGTCCAAACTCCTACAATCAGGTCAGGTTCATAAATACATTTATGGACATAAATGTGTACATTTGGCTCCGTGGTGCCAGAGTCTGGCGATCAACAGCCAGTAAGCGTTCGTGTTGTACAACAGTGTATGATTTACATAGATATTTAGCCAGGTGTTGCCAATATTGGCTCTGTTCTAACGTGTCAGTGGATACTTTTACAGTATAACAGTATTTAACACCGAAATGCTGTTAATTCACAACATTAAAAACCTGGGAAGGGAATTACAACATAACATTGTTTATTTTGCAGTGTAATTTGGTAAAATGTTTAGCTAAATATAACTGTAAATTCAAAGTAAAAATTATGTTTTTAAAAAATAATTTCTTTCAAAACACTTATTGATGTTATTTTGACATGTTATTTTGCAAAAACAATGCAATGCATATTAAATGACAATAAAATAGTGTTTAATTACAATTAAATTCTGTAGACTTAAAAAAAACATGAAAGGTTTCCAATTTATGCTTAGAGGAAGATTGACACCACTTAAATGTTTCCGTTTAATATAATTATTTGTCTGTCAATTTCAGTCTCAAAGCTTAGTACTGTACTCACATTTGGATTGTTTTAGCAATGAATTTAGGTGAATGTTTGAATATTGTGACTGTTGTGAGTTCTAACCACGCTCACCTATTATAAAACGTTTTTTTACTTACATCTTCACAACTGTGAAAATCAAAACGAGAGAGAGCAGAACTGAAAGAGTAATTATTTAACCCCCTTCTCTTTGGCAACACTGCCATTTAACAATGGAACAGGGACAGAGTGAAATTAATTCAACATTTGAATAACTACACGATGTCGGAGCAACGTCATTTGAGTGGCAGGTTTGGATCAGTGAGGTGTCGATCATCATGTCAATCACTGTCACTCAGCTTCGCCGAGCTGTCATTGGCCGACCGGGAGGTGCTCACGGGAGGTGCTCACACAGAGTCCCATCTTTCAGTAAGTTGTTTGTAGACAGCTGTGTAATGGTCATAAGACAAGGGAAGCTAGTGATGTGGTGAGAAATGTCGACACAGAATACTCAGAGACACTCGCATGGGGACGTGATGGATGAACCGAGGACAAATGCTAACGTGCCGCAGCCTGAATACCCATGTACCATGCTAATGTCATCGAAGTCGAAATTACGGGAGCAATTATTATATGTATCAGATGTGTGTAAGCAGGTCATTGAAGTTGAAAAAATGTTTTAGAAAATGGTTAAAACCATCAACTGGATAGTGAAACTGGAAATGAATAGTATTTGTGGTTGTTTAATATGCTTAAAATCACAGGTCATGGTATAAAAGGCTAATAATTCATGATGTCAAATGAGAAATCAAATGAGAATCCAATATTCCATGTTGAGAGAAGCTGTTAAAGGTGATATATCAGATCTCTTTATGTTACAGGGATTTTTTCATGTGATTCTGATTTTGATAGTAACTGCTCAGTTTCTACACAGGAGAGGTTGTTCCCATGTAATTGGCCCCAGATGAGAGAGATGGTGAGCCGCCCAGGAACCTGACCACTGCCCTGACCCTAAGGGTTGGATAGAGATCCCCTTGAATCTAGGGGAGTCCTCTCATTCTTCCATCTCCATCTGTGAGTGACACACTCCAGTGTGGTAGCAGTATCACAGCCATCTCTTCCATGTGACTTCTACTTAAATGAACCTGACTTCCCTAATTTGATTCTCTGTCCCTGTCTTTGCTCGATGGACCAGCAGAGGACATGCACAACTCCTGGAGCTGAGCGTAATCTCTGTGACATGCATTGATTTCTATTTCAGTATCGTAACCCTGGTGATTTTGCAGTAAAATCATGTCAATTTTTCTGTGAAACCAAATGTGATATAATGTACAAAAAGCAACAAATGAAAACTTACAGAAATAATTGGGGTTTTTTTACAGAAAAAAATGGCAGCTGGGGTTACCAGAATAATTTTGTAAAATATACAGCGTAACCGTAATTACATTTACCAAATTGCATGTATATTTTACACGTTAAAGCAGAATATTACACAGTGGACTTGTTTTCATGGACTTGTGTTCATATTAGCACAATGACAATGCTAATATGACAGAAATTCAGTGTGTAACATACTGGTTTAAACCATAAAATGTACATGTTACTCTGTAAAGGTAATTACCGTTTTGCTGTATATTTTACGGTATTGTTCTGGTAACCCCAGCTGCCAGTTTTATTTTTTCGTAAAAACTACGGGATTTCTTTTACAGTGTTTCATATAGTGGATATCCTGCCAGCAGACCAAAGACTGATATGGAATTACATTGGGAATGTACTTTTTCAGATTTCTGAGTTAAGTTTTTCATGTTGCTATTCCAGCCACTGTAGTTTACTGTGGATAATGTGGATAATTGTGGCCAGTGTGTATCGTGTACAGTATCTATCTTCTTTATGTATTTCTTAATAATTTGAGAAAAACTTGTGGATATTTTTTGGTAAGATCTGCTTTATACCATATAAATGAATGTATTTCCTGGCATTAGCCAAATACTCATAGCATAAACAGCCAAAACACTGATTTCCTGTGTCACTGGTGATAAAGACTGTGGCCAGTGATTCACAAGACAATCCTCTGCGACACTTCAAGTTTGATCACAGGCACTTTGGAAGTGACCATACCTACCCATTTACTTACTGTAACTGCCCATGCACATTCAACACCTGGAATGCTCTGCTGAGTCACTTGTCCAAATGCCACCTGTAGAAGAAAATGCTTTTACCTTCAGTTCATGTAATTTCTTTAATTTGACTTGAACCTTCCTGCTTAACTTATCATCCCCCTCTATGCAGATTTAAACAGAGACATGCTGAAGCCAGTCTTCAAGGACGCCATCTGTCTCTCCTGTTCACAGATCTACCTTTTGTTCTTGTTGCAGAGGTCCCAAAGAGTCTCTGCAGCCGGGCTTAGCCCCATTGATATTGTAAAGTCAGAATTTGACTGTAACCTCCTAAAGTCTGTCTCCCCTGTTGCAATCAACCAAGTGTCCCCCACCTATAGTCCGAAGTGTTACTCTTTTATATATGTGCATAAAAACCTTGCCCTGTGAGCTGCTCAGCAGACATAATCCAGCAGCCACTGTGTGAGCTTCTGTCTCCTCTGTATAGTGATTAAAACTCATCTGAATTTGCCACAGTTCTGGACCTGAGGAGTGATTTTTCTTCAACACACCCTACTGTGTCATCAAATATTCAACAAGTTCTTTTGTTTAAATACCAGATCTGTGAAGACAATCTGCACTCCTCAGATTTTTTCCATCATATTGGACAAAATTTGAAGAACTTTGAGACAGTCACGTATTTATGTGGGTTGCTCATGTAAAACAAATGTTTGAGTTTGAGTTTTAAAACTCTCAAATAAGCATAAGATCAAAATCAATCAAAAGCATAAATCAGATACTGCCAACAATTACAAACTAAGAATAGTTATAAATCCAGTTGGTGACACAGGTGAGAATTCAAATGACGGTGCTGTTGAACCAATTGATTGAGACTTTAGTGGTGGCCAGCTCTGCAGCTGCACACGAAACAGGTGGCAAGGCACCACGCTACACCTACACACTCCCTTCACCGCCATTTCATTATTTCCTTGTTTTTGCACGTTAATAGCAGTCATTCAACAGTCCATCGTTGCACATTACTTGGTTTAGGTTCCGACACGATCGTCCTGCGTACATGCTACACAACACATACACACAAATTGAACAAACAATTAAACACGCAACACATTTTATTAGTTTTGACATTCTAATCTTTATTTAGCGTTTCACATTGAAGTTACAGCTAGGCGCACATAGTTCTTAAGTTGTGGTTTGTTAATTTCATCTTTTTGTTTGAGTTATTTGCGTTACCATGGTGGAGAGGAGAAGACTCGTCAAGCTGCCGCAACTGGACAGGCATGCTGGAGGGAGGAGCTGTGCAGCAGAAGACCAGCAGGTTCTTGAAGGCTTTGAACCAGGTAAACTAGGGATACCTATGTTCTATGTCCTATGTTCACAACACAGTGTGCAGCATGCACGTCACACACACATCACAGCTTGTACAGGTGCAGGACAGACAAAGTCTGCAGTAAACCTCGCTCCTCAGTATTTAATGTTGATCAATCAGTTGTGAAACTGTGAAACCTCCTGTGTGTGTGTGTTTCTGCTTTTCGGGGTCCAAGTCCAACTCAGCCGTGACAGAAATTGCCAAACCAAACACAGCGAAAACGCTTGAAGATTCTATTAAATCTTTCCTACACAGTAGATCAGATATTTTCCAGTTTTGTAGAGCATCTGCATGAACTGCAGAGCACTTCTGAAGCACTGGCTGAGTCACGCAACAAGCTTTGAGATTTTAATGTGTTCACAGTAGAGCCCTAACCCTAACCCTACCCTAACCCTAACCTAACCTAACCTAACCCTAACCTAACCTAACCTAACCCTAGCCCTAACCCCACCCTAACCCTAACCCTAACCCTAACCCTAACCCTACCGTAACCCTAACCTAACCTAACCCTAGCCCTAACCCCACCCTAACCCTAACCCTAACCCTACCGTAACCCTAACCTAACCTAACCCTAGCCCTAACCCTAACCCTAACCCTAACCTAACCCTAACCCTACCCTAACCCTAACCTAACCTAACCTAACCCTAACCTAACCTAACCTAACCCTAGCCCTAACCCCACCCTAACCCTAACCCTAACCCTAACCCTAACCCTACCGTAACCCTAACCTAACCTAACCCTAGCCCTAACCCCACCCTAACCCTAACCCTAACCCTACCGTAACCCTAACCTAACCTAACCCTAGCCCTAACCCTAACCCTAACCCTAACCTACCCTAACCCTAACCCTAACCCCACCCTAACCCTAACCTAACCTAACCTAACCCTAACCTAACCCTAATCCTACCCTAACCCTAACCCTACCCTAACCCTAACCCTAACCTAACCTAACCCTAACCCTAACCCTACCCTAACCCTACCCTAACCCTAACCTAAAAAATATTATTTAACATTTGATGTGGGAATAGTTCTCTTTACTGTAACTGACGGGGAAATACTAGAGGAACAGAAGAAGAAAACTTTATCAACACATGTTAAATCACAATCAAAAATCAGAAAAATGGGACAATATGCTCCAAAATCACCAGGCAGATAAAGAAAGTGAAGAAAGTCAACCTGTTCACATCTGTTCACATCAGCAGGTCAGAGGAGCAGGTGGAGGCCACGAAGTGGTTGATGCTCGGCTGTTCCAGGTGGACACCATACCAGCTGACCACATCCGGAGAAGTGCTGTGAGAGAGTGTGTGTGTGTGTGTGTGTGTGTGTGTGTGTGTGTGTGTGTGTGTGTGTGTGTTAATTACAGTAATGTCTTAATGACAGATGACATCACTCTGTCAGTCCGACCATCTGCGTACATTCTGGGAACATGAATAAATGATACGATCCCACAAAGTTCATCTCATTAAATATTAGTGCACAGTGTCTCTATAGTGACCTCCGCAGCTGGGGCGCTAACATGCTAAAAGACTAGCACGCTAATAGGCTAAAACACCGAAAGGCTGACATGTCAACATCTGGGAAACAGGCTCCGATCAGTCGCATGGTGAACCAGGTTGGAGCCATTGCTTCACAGTAGGAAGGTAACTTGCTACACGTTCTCAGTGTCTTCCTAACATGTTCTCAACATGTTCTCAGTGTCTGTCATCTCAACATGTTCTCAGATGATGGGCCTTAACGTTCCCCATCCAGATTTGCTGCAGACTCAGATATTTGAATCAGGATCTTCTGACTGTAAGCTCACCTCAAAGCTGCTATTGTCTCAATGTGCATCACGGCGTGTCTCTGGTTTAATCTTTGCCTGATCATCCGGAGGATCTGACGGCCTATTCCTGACGGAGCAAGTTCAGATTAGAGCGGAATCTGCCTTTATTCTTCCCACAACTGGAACTGGAAAAACATCACTGAAGACAGTGTTAAATAAAAATAAAATCTGAATCTAAAATCTTTCCTCTTTCAGTACACACTGTTTCAATACACACTGTGGCTTCAGGGTTCAGGGCCGAAAAAAGGATGAAACACATGAGTCAGAAAGAATGAGCCTGTTTATTAGCCCTCATGTTAATCATCATCATCATCATTCATCCTCCTCTTCCTCGGCCACTGACAGTCTCGTGGCTCGGGTTCATACACAACTCTATCAGTCAATAGAATCTAATAGAAAAATCTGCAGGTTACAGTCAGGACGTATGTCCGTTAGAAAAACAACAGAAACCATAAGCTCCCGCTCACCCCTGCAGGACGAGCAGTGGGGACTCGGAAGATGTGACCTGGAGCAGATGGGGACCTCGAGCCAGGTCCCAGGACCTCGAGCCAGGTCCAGGGTCCTGAAGTCTGGTCCCAGGACTGCGGGTCTTGTCCAGGGACCTTGAGGGTCTGGTGCATCAGGACCGGTGGGTTCTGGAGGCGGAGCTCCACCGTCCGCTCCAGTGTTTTCAATAAATTTTTCAGGGAGTGAAACCCCGTCATGACAGCTCCCTTCACCTTGGAGTCGTCACGGTAACGAACTGGGACGACTAAACACGCCTGAGACTATAACACGTGATGTGACGTGTTGAAGCGTCCCAGCTAGCTGATAGATACCCAGGTGAGAGGAGCCCAGAGACAGGCAGCCTAGCAGTCTTGAGCACAGAACACTCAGCTTCTCTGTGTCAGACACAACAGGTGATCAGACTGTTCCAACTGAACAGGAGAACAAAGATCTGGCGGGAGCTCCACCAGAGTGGACATTTACACAAACCATTTCTCAATGACAAACTGAGAACAGAACTGGATGAACACATTTAAACAGAGCCCTGAACAGAAGAACTCCTCCTCCTCCTCATCATCATCATCATCATCACGCTGAACAGCCAGATCTCCCTCCACACAAGACAAACCCCTCTGTGGTCCCACACACACACACCTGATGCTGGACTTCAGCTAAGCTACACACACACACACACACACATACACACAGGACATATATCTCCAGACCAAAACAAGTGTGTGATAGGAACTGTACCCTGATGTGGGCTCGAAGCAAAAACGGATTTTACCCAATGAAGAAAAACAGAGAAACAGTTGACACACACTCTCTCTCTCTCTCTCTCTCACACACACACACACACAAAGAGCAAACTGGCTTAATTTGGTGAAACATCACGGACAGAATCGATAACTTCACTGTTCAGCTGTGAACACTCGTCCAAACAAATGAGCAGAATCGCAGAACGCAGAACGAAAATCCATCAACAGCTCAAACATGAAACTGACGACATCCTGTCACAAACACTGAGTTACGTCTGGAGGAGACCAAAGCGTCTGACCACAGAGAGATCTGGCTTTAGACAATGCAATATAAATCGTCATTTATTTATCTTTACATCATGATAAAAACTAAAGAATCACTATAGAGATACAAGTATAAGAACTATCATCAATCCAAAAGAAAAAACAAACGCGTCATTGCACCTCCAAGATGGCAACTAAACAGGTAAAATTAGACTGAGAACAAACAGACCCAGCGAGCACAAATTTAGTACAAAAAACAGTTTTGTCTCAGACGGTCAAACATTCAATCTCCATCCGACGCTATTAAAATATTTCTATGCCACAAAAACAAAAAAAGAGCCAACACACAGTCTGACGCATGCCTTAAAACATCATGAACGAAAAAACAATAATAATAATAATATCTGATTTTCTTACTCAAGACTGCTAAGCCTTTTACCATTTTCTTATTGGAAAATAAAACTAGACAAAATATAGATTATACTGGATTTTCTTTTGTTCAAAGCCACACTGATACATCTTTAAGTTCAAGTTTGATAAAAAACAAAACAAAAAGAAAAATCAGGTCTACACTGTGGAGAGACCGAGGCTAGTCCAAAAAAATCTGCCCGACAAAATATCAACTTTGAAAGGTTAAAAAACAGAAAGAAAAGAGTTCGTGATTTTTCAGTTAATCCTTAGTTTTTCTCTACAAAAGGAAGGAGGAAGCCGCAGAGCGTTGCTAGGAAACCCCGACGTGTTGCCGTCCACGACCATCTGAGGCCTTCAAGAGGAGCCTCTAGTGATCCTGGAGAGACAGGAAATGACATCATCACTCACACGCACATGCACAGGTACATGGTCACACAGCAGCTGCAGTTGTGTCACCTGTATTTGGGCGGGGTTCCACAGGTAGGGTTGCTGTCTGTAGTACTCTGCTAGCGCTGCAGTGTAGTCTGGCACTGAACTCTGCTGAGACGACTGGCCTGCGCATGCACACACACACACACACACACACACACACACACACAGCAGTGAGTTCAACACACACAGAGCAGGGAGTTCAACACACAAACAAACAAACCTACTTTGTTTCTTGTAGTAGTCTTCCCAGGCTTTGCTGTAGTCTGACATCAAGCTCTGAGGTTGGTTCTGTTGACCTGCAACACACACACACACACAGTCACACACACAGTCACACACACACACACACACACACACACACACACACACACAAAGACCAGTGTGTTCAGACCAGAAGTGGCAGAAGTGCCAGAAGTTACACAAGCGGCATCACGCATCACTGATTTGCACGCATGCGTACCAGTTGTGTGTACCCGTGGATATAGATATATAGATACAGGCTGGACTTTGGCAGCTCCTTACCAACTATAGATATAGATATATAGATACAGACTAGATACAGACTACTGCATTTCCTTACTAGCCCCAAACTGTTCCCACTAACTTGGGGGCTGGGCTCAGCTAACCCACAGCTCCAATGAAACTCTGAATACTTCAACACACTTAGAGGGACAGTGTGTGGACGGTTCCCTCCTGTTCTACTAGGAATGTGCACCATGAAGACATGGAGGACAGAGGGAGGTGTGGAGGAGCCTGACTGGCCTGCAGGGTGCTGACCTCAGCCCCAAGAAAACCTTTGGGATGAACAAGAGACTGAAACAGGCCTCTATCCAACATCAGTGTGACCTAACAAATACAGTTCTGGAAGAACAGTGAAACATCCCCATAAACAGGGGTGCACGTAACCGGTACTCAGCTCCACATGCGCGACCAAAATTAGCAACTACTACGCTTTTGCGTACCCAACCCTCTGTGATGTCACCCAATGGTTTGAGAAGACCTGTTAATGAAGCCAGGAGTTTGATTCTCACACTGCTGGAACCAGCAGAAAGACGTTCTCCAGATGTCCGGGGCCACCCTGTCCCCGATTTGAATGAGAGAGAAAAAAAGCAAGAGAGAGGTAGTAGAGATGTCCCCCAGCAGAGAGCAGGTCCACAGCAGCAACTGTTCTGGCCTCTCTGCACTGGCTTCTTGTACCACATTTACATTTACTCATTTGGCAAAGGCGTTTATCAAAGCAAATTCCAGTTGAGGGGCAGTATAAATGCTTACAGTGCAGCAAGAGGCAATAGTTGAGGTAGATAAGACAGATAAGATAAAGGCTGAATAGAAGGATAGGACAGAATTTTTGTTTGTTTTTCATATTCCTCTTCTTGGAAAAGGAACCTAACCCTTCAGGAGATTCTTGGAGATGGGTAGAGAGGTTCCCACTCTGATGGTGTTTGGGAGTTTGTTCCATCAACTAGGGATCACAAAGACAAACAGTCTGCACTGGGACTGGTTTGTGCATAGGGATGGCAGAGCAAGACGACGTTCTAGGGAGGAGAGTGATGCTCCAGAGGAACCATAGACCTGGATGGAGGAGCTCAGTTAAGATGGAGCAGACCAATACCCCCCAGACCCACATACTACATAAAAAGAGTTCAACATTCTTCTCTTGACATACAACGATCATGGCCTGGCACCTTGTGTTACCTCAGACCTGTTAGAGTCATATCACCCCAACAGCACAATATGTTTGTTGAATGCAGACCTACTTGTGGTTCCTAGAATCTCTAGATGTAGATTTGGAGCCAGAGCATTCAAGGCCCGTGCAAGCTTCCGTGGCAAAGCCCACGGCCCTGCCAAGCAGCCAAGCAGCGTGAGCAAAGGGATGCTTCACAGCCTGTGGCACTCGCCACACCAGTAGCTGGAGTCTAGACTCCAGAGTGCCACACCAGTAGCTGGAGTCTAGACTCCAGAGTGCCACACCAGTAGCTGGAGTCTAGACTCCAGAGTGCCACACCAGTAGCTGGAGTCTAGACTCTAGACTCTAGTCTAGAGTCTAGACTCCAGAGTGCCACACCAGTAGCTGGAGTCTAGACTCTAGTCTAGACTCCAGAGTGCCACACCAGTAGCTGGAGTCTAGACTCCAGAGTGCCACACCAGTACCTGGAGTCTAGACTCTAGACTCTAGTCTAGACTCCAGAGTGCCACACCAGTAGCTGGAGTCTAGACTCCAGAGTGCCACACCAGTACCTGGAGTCTAGACTCTAGACTCTAGTCTAGACTCCAGAGTGCCACACCAGTAGCTGGAGTCTAGACTCCAGAGTGCCACACCAGTAGCTGGAGTCTAGACTCCAGAGTGCCACACCAGTACCTGGAGTCTAGACTCCAGAGTGCCACACCAGTAGCTGGAGTCTAGACTCCAGAGTGCCACACCAGTAGCTGGAGTCTAGACTCCAGAGTGCCACACCAGTAGCTGGAGTCTAGACTCCAGAGTGCCACACCAGTAGCTGGAGTCTAGACTCCAGGGCTCAAAACCCCGTCGATAACCAGGAAGAGCTCTTTTTTTTCTGCCACAAAGAAGAAGAGTTTGTTGTTGTTGTGATGGACACTTAAAAAACTTCGACACCCGCCGCTACAACCACCTCTATATTCCAGCCCTATAATTTATAATCCAGCCCTATAATATATAACCCGCCTCTATAATCCAGCCCTAAAATCTATAACCCGCCTCTATAATCCAGCCCTATAATCTATAATCTATAACCCCCCTCTATAATCCAGCCCTATAATCTATAACCCGCCTCTATAATCCAGCCCTAAAATCTAGAATCTATAACCCGTCTCTATAATCCAGCCCTATAATCTAGAATCTATAACCCGCCTCTATAATCCAGCCCTATAATCTATAATCTATAACCCGCCTCTATAATCCAGCCCTATAATCTATAATCTATAACCCTCTTTTTATTTAACCTAATTGTAATTGAATGAAATCAAACACACTGATCCAGCTTTTAAATTCATGTAACACACTACATGATCATTTCAGTGCAACATAAAATGGAAATGAATTGTTAATATAACCAATAAAGAAAAACATACTTGCAGGGAGCAGACCAGGTGAATACCAAGTTGTGGTTTATCAGCTGAAGTTTCCCTCCGCCATGCTGGAAAACCGTAAACTAGAAAAGCACTCAGGAAGCGCAGACCTCCGAGGCAGCTCAGTTCCTAGTTTCCCCTTTCAATATAAGAGTGCCGCAACAGATCACATATTGCCTATTGCGAATTCTTCCACAGATAAATAACAAAAAAGAATCATCTTGAGCCATTGTTCATTCCAACATATTCATTTCTGAATTTCTGAACATATTCATGCGTTGGCGAGTTATTTTGCAAACCAACCGACCAGCCAACCCACAAACCGCCCCAAAAACAAGAAGGCAGCTAAACCCTTTCAAATTACGAGTGCCACATTAGTTCCAATAGCCTTTTGTTGTTTACAGTTAGAGGGCATCTCAAGGTCAACAGGGCAAGCCTCCAAGGTCAAGGTTGGCGACCACTGCTATAGCAGATTAGGTCCTAGATATACTGATGTAGACCTTAGACCCCAGATATGTTACTATAGACCTTAGGTTGCAGAAATGCTGCAGTAGATCTTAGGTCCTAGATATGCTGATATAGTTAGACCTTAGGTCCTAGATATGCTACCATAGAGATTAGGTCATATATATGGTGCTATAGACATTAGGTCCTAGATATGTTACTATAGACCTTAAACTGTAGATATGCTGCTATATCCTAGGTCGTAGATATGCCATACACTTTAGTGCTACAGACTTTAGGTCCTAGATGTGCTGATATAGTTAGACCTTAGGTTCTTGATATGCTGCTTTCGATTTTAGGTCCTAGAAATTCTGCTATAGATCTTAGGTCCTAGATATGCTGCTTTATGCCCTCTTTCCCGTTCCTTCACTCATGATTTAGTACAGGACTAACAGGCCAGACCGGGGACCATGCCCTCAGACACCATGGATGCTGCGCTGTATCCACTGTGTGTGTGTGTGTGTGTGTGTGTGTGTGTGTGTGTGTGTGTGTGTGTGTGTGTGTGTGTGTGTGTGTGCGTGCGTATGTTACCAGGGTCTTGTTGTCCAGGGTTCTGCCAGCTGGTTTGGTACGTGTTTCCCCAAACTCCAGTAAGGAAGGTCTGACCACTGCCACAGCTGCAACCCCCCCCCCCCCCCCCCCCCAACACACACACACACACACACACACACACACACACACACACACAGACACACACACACACACACACACACACACACACACACACACACACACACACACACACACACACACACGTTATCCCTTGGTTCACAGGGTGAATGTGTCTGCTGAACATGGACCAATTAGAGGACAGACAGTCAAAGAGCATCTTACTTCTGGTGCGTGGCTGGACCTTGGGTAAAGGGACTGAAGCCGAACCCTCCGTTGCTCATGATGCCTGAACCCTGCAAAGACACAAGGACACATGACATGACAGCTCTGAACAAACCCATGCTGCTAGACCTGCTGCCCCCTGCTGGCTCAGAGGAATCTCCACCTACAGTCCAATAGCACTGAAGAGCGATCAGGAGACGGAGCTCAGCAGGAAGCATTGACCTAACCTGAGAATGGAGGAGCGGACTGTACTCACCCCAATCTTGTCGTCTATGAGCTGGCGGGCCAGCTCCATCTGCTGGGCGGAGCCTCTGATAGTGAAGATGCGGGTGTTGGGATCGGTGGAGGGTGGAGGATTCCTCTGTAGCTCCACATGAGCTCCAGACTGTTGGTTGATGCTCTTGATGGTTTCTCCACCTGTGGGCGCACACATACAGTGTCACTGACCTACAGCACCTCCTCCACCTGGATCACAACCTGGATGAGACACTGTTCTGAAGCTACACTTAACCAGGAAGTTCATTTTATGCAAACAGATTGAGTAAATTACACTTTTAAATGTTAGTTTTATCACATTACTTAAACAGTATGAGTATATCAGGAGCGAATAGAGACAGCCATTACTTATTTCTTTAAGTTTATCTTGAATTTTCAAGTTTTACCTCTGTCCTGTTGTGACTGGCTCAAATGTCTGGGCTCAGCCATTGGAGTCGTTTGGAAAGCTGTGCCTTTTTCTGCCTGCATTATCCTATTTTTTGCAAGTTTTGACATTTTCTCCCAGAATGAGGTGAGTTTTCTTTGTGTCTTCAAGTATTACTGGAACATTTCTAGTTTGAAACCTCATTAAATTTGTGTAGGTTTACTTGGGTAAACTTTGAGCATTGAACAACTGCAGCATTGTGTTCTTAGATAATCTAGCTACTCATGTTCTCTACAGTTTTGCACTACTTTTGTATAAAATTCAAATGATTCTGTACTTTTGAAAAAAATTCAATACCCACTTACACTATCGTTAACCTCATTTGCCCTACTGTTTTTTGCTTAAGATCCCACGAAAATGCAGTGGAAAAACATAGACATGTGCAAGAACCGAGTCCTTTCCTTGATTGCATCTTTAAATTTCTTGTCTTTTTGTGTCGTTGGTGTTAGAAGTAATTCTGCCTGAACATCAAAATTGAGTTTATTCGTTTCAGGTGTGCTTGAAGTTTAACAGAGTTGCTGGTAGAAATCTTAAAGAATTCTTTGGTGTTTTTGAAGGTTTGTGAGGAAGACGGGAGGTCAGAGAGGCAAGCAGCTAGCTGATCTGCTACAACAGTGGCTAGTTTCCGTTTCTTCTTGTAAGGATGCTGATGTTTAGTTCATACATATTACAAAAAAATATTTTCCCACTTTTCATGGTGTTAATTAGCAAGTGTTATACATTTTGATGTGTTTTATGTCTTTTCAGAGCACTGAGCCAACAACTATTAGGTGTCTTATCCTCAGAGGTCTTCCAGTCACACCTGGTGATGATGCATCCATGTTCTTTAAGAGCAGTTTGGTGGGTTACGTTTTCTGATCAGTTTTTCTCTTTTCCTATGTTTGGTTTATTTGGGATGATGGGTTGTGATAATTACTATTCATGAGGATATTTCATTGAACTTAGGTTGATTTTAACTTGTTAACTTGATGTTTGTTTCCTGTTAGCAAGAGCAAATTAATTACTGCATTTTGGCCTGCAAATTATACAAAAATGAAAAGGGCTTGTATAGTGACTTGATTTCTCCAAAAACCAGAATCTAATCCACTGAGAGGCTGATGATGGAACTGGGATTAATCCAAACACAAAACAAACAAAACACACACAAAAAAATAATAGCTTGTCCACACAACATCATTATCTAAAAAAACAAACACTTTGAGACAGATGAATTGCAGTTAACTTGAATATCCTCTTTGTCTCGTTTCTCACACTGTAGAACGACTCCATGGACACTGGACTGGTTTGAGGACACCAGTGTTGAAAGCCCAGCAACAGAGCAAGTTTTCTTGCAGTTGCTCATTTTGTATGTGATACTTTTTGCATATTTCTAGTGATTGTGTTTTACTGAAATAACTCTACAGAAGACATGTTAGAAAGTCTGAGTTTTAAAAACTCTGGACTTCACTGTGCAGTTCTTGATGCCATTGTTCTTAATATCTATCGCTGTTTGGCAAACAAAGCAACAGTTTTGCATTCTGCACTTACAGTAAAGTACCTGCTGCTACATGATCAGTGCTTTTTTTGTTTCAATTTATGTCATTATTTACTTTCCAAACACGCAGCATGATAATTCTAGTATTGTTTTTTTACTGAGACGATAGAGGACACACTCTGCCCCACTGCATTCCTAATGCTGCTGTGTTGTCCTGCACACAAAGAGCAGCGTTTGTTCCTACTGTACTCACAACGCGAGCACAGCCAGTGTCGTTTAGTTTCTCATTAACAATCAAAAACGACAAAGAACTTAGCGTACTGGTGTAACTGCTGGCAAAGACCCGTTCTGATCATCCCATGAAAACAAGGTCTCGTTTTGAACTTGTATCTGTCATTTCACACATCATTGTTTTACATCATTTGTTGCATTTTCGTGTGTAAATAAATAAAATGTAGTGCAATTGAAATTCAATTCATATTTTTGACAAAATTAGAATTTTACATTTATTTTACAATATTAAGTTATGACTGAACTACTTGTAAGTAGACTCAGCAATTTTTTTCTATTGCTGATTAAACCATCTAAGTAACTATAACTTAAAAAGTTCTGATTATTGCATGTTTAAGTTGACTACACTTGAACAAATTAATTTTCTATGCTGTCAATTACTTAAACCAATTAAGGCAATCACGTGATGAAAGTGGATTAAGTACAATTAACTTGTCCAGGTTGATAGTGTAATACTGCTAGGAAGTTAACGCTGCTCTGAGACTAATGCTGCTTGCACACATACTCAACTGTTACTCAGTCACTGATCAATGAACATTGATCTGAGATCAGATCTGATGGCAGTACACACTGTCTATACATTGAAGGTTGTTTCAGCCTCTCGACCCACCACACACATACACACAAACATAAAAACAAAGACACGTATGAAGCTCAAGAGGTTTGCAAGCAGTGAGAAGTTGTAATGAATCTTGTTGCGCAACTTTCGTGCGTGTGCGTGTGTGTGTGTGTGTGTGTGTGTGTGTGTGTGTTTGTGTGTGTGCGTGTGTGTGTGTGTTCTATTACCTTTGCCGATCACCAGGCCGCACTTGTCAGCAGGGATGGTGTAGGTCACTTCCTGTAATGGACCAGGTGACCCCATTGTCCAATCACTACGACCTCTGACCCGCCCACCCCTCAGGGCGGAGCCAAACCCGTCACGCTCCTATGCACACATATCAGGAGGTCAGTGATGGCATTGTTTGTTTGTGTGTGTGTGTGTGTGTGCGTGTGTGCGTGTGTGTGTGTGTGTGCGTGTGCGTGTGTGTGTGTGTCACCTGTGCAGTCTGGATGAGCTCGTTGATGAGGTGCACCGCATGCTGGCAGCGCTCTGGCTGACCCATCACCATAGCAACACGCTCTGGACTGATCCCGTCATCTGGAGGTCAGAGGTCAGACCAGTTTACACTGGGTCAGACTGGAGTGAACACAGTTAAACTGGGTCATAAGGGTCTGTACAAGCTTCCTGCAAGCGCTGCCTGCCACCTGCTCCCTGCTGTGGCAGCTCTGTAATGTTCCACCCCACCACAGAGGGCGCTACAAGTCTGTAACCCCAGAGGAGAAACTAGAATGACCATGTACATATGGACAACAAAGGAGATACACACTCACCGGCCACTTTAGGTACACCTGTCCAACTGCTCGTTAACACTTAATTTCTAATCAGCCAATCACATGGTGGCCACTCAGTGCATTTAGGCATGTAGACATGGTCAAGACAATGTCCTGCAGTTCAGACCGAGCATCAGTATGGGGAGGAAAGGTGATCTGAGTGACTCTGAACCTGGCATGGTTGTTGGTGCCAGAAGGGCTGGTCTGAGTATTTCAGAAACTGCTGATCTACTGGGATTTTCACACACAACCATCTCTAGGGTTTACAGAGAATGGTCCGAACAAGAACAAATATCCAGTGAGCGGCAGTTCTGTGGGCGGAGATGCCTTGTTGATGCCAGAGGTCAGAGGAGAATGGCCAGACTGGTTCCAGCTGATAGAAAGGCAACAGTGACTCAAATAACCACCCGTTATCACCAAGGTAGGCAGGAGAGCATCTCTGAACACACAGTACGTCGAACTTTGAGGCAGATGGGCTACAGCAGCAGAAGACCACGCCGGGTGCCACTCCTTTCAGCTAAGAACAGGAAACTGAGGCTACAGTTTGCACAAGCTCATGGAAAGTGGACAATAGAAGATTGGAAAAACGTTGCCTGGTCCGATGAGTCTCGATTTCTGCTGCCACATTCGGATGGTAGGGTCAGAATTTGGCGTCAGCAACATGAAAGCATGGATCCATCCTGCCTTGTATCAGCGGTTCAGGCTGGTGGTGGTGGTGGTGTAATGGTGTGGGGAGTATTTTCTCTTTGGGCTCCTTGGTACCAACTGAGCATCGTTGCAACGCCACAGCCTACCTGAGTATTGCTGCTGACCATGTCCATCCCTTTATGACCACAATGTTCCCCGACTTCTGATGGCTACTTTCAGCAGGATAATGCCCCATGTCATAAAGCTGGAATCATCTCAGACTGGTTTCTTGAACATGACAATGAGTTCACTGTACTCAGATGGCCTCCACAGTTACCAGATCTCAATCCAATAGAGCTTCTTTGGGATGTGGTGGAACGGGAGATTCGCATCATGGATGTGCAGCCGACAAATCTGCACCACTGTGTGATGTCATCATGTCAATATGGAGGAAACTCTCTGAGGAATGCTTCCAGCACCTTGTTGAATCTATGCCACCAAGAATTGAGGCAGTTCTGAAGGCAAAAGGGTCCAACCCGTTACTAGCATGGTGTACCTAGTAAAGTGGCCGGTGAGTGTATGTATGTATGTATATATATACATATATATATATATATACACACACACACACACACACACACACACACACACACACACCTCTATGGTGACCATATTTAAATTTTGGCCAAAAAATGGGTCAAATTTGGTCAAAATCGGTGTCTCCTGTGCTTGCTGTCTCTCTCTCTTCCACACACGCACGCACGCACGCACACACACACGCACACACGCACATGACAGCCTGTGCAATGTGCTAGTCAATTAAAAGCTGGACATTTTAATGGATTCAAGCCTCCTAAACAGAGGATATGTCTGGGCAAAGTGGACGTTTTATCACCAGATTTAAAAACTTTGATCTGTACCATTTCAGTTGTATTCCACATAGTGAAAACACATGAAGCATCGTCCATGCTGGTCAGTGTAACTACAGTGTAACTACAGTTTCTTCCACGTTGCCAACGAGGTTTTGAGCGCTGGACTGCACCTGCTGGTGTGCTGAGAGGAAACTGCGGCGAGGTCTGGAACTCTGGGCCGCTCAGAGTGGGCCACACGGCGGGGTCCGCGGGCTGTGCCGCAGCAGCTTGCACGGCCCTTAATAGTGTGAACAGGCCAGTTTACACTGGTGTGAACAGACCAGTTTACACCGTGAACAAACCTGCTTTAAACTGGATCCGGACTCCGGCGTCATTCTGGATCTTTTTGATCATTTCTCCATTCCTGCCGATCACGATGCCAACAGCGAAGCGTGGAACTGGAACCTGAGAAGACACACATTCAACAATGTGTGTGTGTGTGTGTGTGTGTGTGTGTGTGTGTGTGTGTGTGTGTGTGTGTGTGTGTGTGTGAATCCGTCATCATCCTCTACTCTGCAGTCTCTCAGCATCCTGAGCAGAGGTCCTGACCTCTCTCTCCTCTTCTTCCAACTCTGCTACCAGCAGCTCCCAGTGAGGAGAACCACTCTCTCCTCCTGGTCTGGGTCTGTACCAGCAACACGTCCCTAGGAAGGAGTCCTAGTGCTCCTCAACAAGAGCCTGAACCTCCTCAGCTGCCCCTCCTACAGCAACGAAACAGAGCTTCTCAGCTTGTCTCAGAGGAAGACTTCAGCCACCCCAAGGAAACATCTCAGCAGCTGGTATCCACCATCTCATGACCACAGCTGCGGGAGGAACCAAGACTGACAGCAGAGCTTTGCTTCTGGCTCAACACCTCTTTGTCACAGCGGTGGAGCAGTGCAACACTGCAGCCATCCTCTGGTCCATCTCACGCCCAGTTGTTCCTCTCTGAACCAGAACCCCAGATGCTGGAACTCTTTTACCTGGAGCAAGAACTCCAACAACCTGGAGCAGGACCTCTGCATGGGTTTCCTCCTGAGAACCAGGCCTCAGGTTTAGGGGAGATGATCCTCATCTTTACTGTTTCACACTCAGCTGTGAACTAGGACTGGGCGCTTAATTGAGTTTTACATCTAAATTGATATATTTTCAAGCGCAATACAGGATTATCATTTGTAACAACATAATTTGTAACAGAATTAGTATCCATTTGCTTTGCTGAGCCATCAGTCCGCACCATCACACCTCTGTCCCAGGGTGACCTGCTCCTCTACTGCATG